>OX459034.1:61620199-62217199 GCA_949775005.1 Orthosia gothica | reverse complement strand
GACGACGACTAACGCCAACGACCTTGAGGGAACAAAACGCGCCCTCGTTTCTCACCCGCGTAACCCGAAATTTAGTAGTTTTTTGTACTTTTCTTATTATTCTATGACTTGAAAAAAAAAAGCTTCAGATCAAAATGTAGATAATTAAATTGTCTTTGATATGGTGTCGATTTCATTAAAATACGCCCAGCGGTTTTGGTGTGATTGTCGTGTTTTTGGTCGTTTTAGACATAACTTTACAAATTAATTACGGGTGGTATTTAATACTTTAACTGTAATTCCCCTTTTTTCAATCAAAATATTCGAAATTACTACCAAAAATACTGAATTGCACACTAAATTTGCTCATCAAATAAATGAATTATACTATACTGCTAGATCTTTAAAGCTTAACTGTTTTACTGAATAACTATCTGTTAACTAAAAGTAAATCTAATAATTCTTCGAGTGCAACAAAATATTTAAGTTTTAAGGGAGGGGGGGAAACGAAACAAAGTCGACGGAGCCCCGCTGCGCAGGGCTCCTATTTCTGTCTGCAGGGTCTAAAGTAACCTAACATGAAGGAGATGACGGGAGCTGAGTTCGCTCGCTCACTTCAGCTCCCGTCATCTCCTTCGAACCTAACCTATCCGTGTCGGGGTGCCCTAAGCTCCCGAGCTCGCTTCGCTCGCTCTTGGACTAATTCACATTTATTTTATATTTAATTGAATAATTTGTGTGCAAATCAGTATTTTTGTTTTACGGTGAGTAATATTGTTTTGCAGTAGGTTATTAGTGGAGATATTTTCTTAAATTTCTAAATAGAGGTGCAGTTAAAAATTCCCCATTAATTACACTATGTTATACGAATAAAACTCAAAATTTGCTCAGATGAAATTATTAAGGAAATGGTCTCATATAACATATATTTTTTCCAATAAATTACGACTAACCGATAAGATGTGATTCTCATTTTAAAATCAGCTACTCAAGGGAATCGGCGCCTTAAGACGACGACTAACGCCAACGACCTTGAGGGAACAAAACGCGCCCTCGTTTCTCACCCGCGCGACCCGAAATTTAGTAGTTTTTTGTACTTTTCTTATTATTCTATGACTTTAAAAAAAAAAGCTTCAGATCAAAATGTAGATAATTAAATTGTCTTTGATATGGTGTCAATTTCATTAAAATACGCCCAGCGGTTTTGTTGTGATTGTCGTGTTTTTGTCCGTTTTAGACATAACTTTACAAATTAATTACTCTATGTTATACGAATAAAACTCAAAATTTGCTCAGATGAAATTATTAAGAAAATGGTCTAATATAACATATATTTTGCCCAATAAATTACGACTAGCCGTTTAGACGTGATTCTCATTTTAAAATCACCTACTCAAGGGAATCGGCGCCTAGCCGTTTTTTGTGCTGTTTTGAGGAGCTATCTACTTGTTATTTAAAAAGAAAAAAAAAAATACATAATATTGATTCTAAAACGGTAGATTTCGTTTTTTTTTTAATATTGTATAAATTTCACTAATCTCCTTCCAAAAAAGAACATATTTATATACCATTATTGATATCATGCATCTCCTCGCAAAGTGTTCATTAATTATTTTTTGTACTAACACTAATGGATAGACAATTTAATAAAGAACATTTTTGTAGTATTTTTTTTTCAAAAGACCAAAATTGGATTTTATAAAGATTGTATTCATAACAAAACGCGAGTGAGATATCACTGCAGGCCAAAGACCTCTTCTCATACACAGAAGGCACGAGCATTGATCACCACGCCTACTCAAGAAGGGTTGGCGAATTCAAACTTATATTAACTATTTAGTCCAGTTTTGCTCACGATGTTTTCCTTCACCGTTGTCAGCGATGTGCAAGACAAACTTGGAGAGTACATATGAATTGCAAAAGTCACATTGGTACTTGCCCGGATTTAAACCGACGACCTCAAGCAAGAGAGATGAGGTGTTAGGCACAGGTCCACAAACGGGTGACATTTTTAACCGACTTACCAAAAAGGAGGAGGTTCTATGTTCAACTTTATGTCAGTTTTTGTTTGTGTTGTTCACCGATATCTCCGTCAATTGAGGACCGATTTTGAAAAATATTTTTTTGTTGAAAGAGTATGTGCCGAAATCGGTCCCATTTTGATTTGTTGAAGATCTGATGTAGATCTTCGGAGATATACAACAGAACTCTTCATTATATAACGGCAAATCCCTCGGGGTTGTTGTAATCGCATGTCTGTTTATTATTTTTACCATTTCATAACATAACACCACGCCAGTACGCTCTAAAAGGGTACGCAGATGTGTACAGTTCAGTTTGGTACATTCTCATTTCACCGGTTATGTTCATGTTTCATGATATTCGGATAATCTATTCTGGTGTTATAGGTACCTTACTAAACAACTTGCCTATTAGGTAGGTACAACTAAAAAGTGAACAATAAAACATTTTTACAAAAAACAACTACTTACTCACTTCCAAATAAAAAAACTACAAAGTGAAAAATAACTTTCTTTTTGGAAGTCGGTGTCCATAACTAAAAAAACCGGCCAAGCGCGAGTCGGACTCGCGCACGAAAGGGTCCGTACTTGGTAAATTGCGGTATACGATTTATTACGTATTAAAAAAAAACAACTTACTAGATCTCGTTTAATTAAATTTTCGTTGGAAGTTTACATGGTAATGTACATCAGATATTTTTTTTAGTTTTATCATTCTCTTATTTTAGAAGTTACAGGGGGGGGGGGGGAGGGGCACACATTTTACCACTTTGGAAGTGTCGCTCGCGCAAACTTATCAGTTTAGAAAAAAAATATATAAAAAACCTCAATATTATTTTTGAAGACCTATCCATAGATACCCTACAGGTATGGGTTTGATGGAAAAAAAATTGTTAGTTTCAGTTTCAAGTATTATTTCCCCCCAAAATTTTTTGTTTTTTTCTATTTTTGAGTGAAAATCTTAATGCGGTTCACAGAATACATCTACTCACCAAGTTTCAACAGCATAGTTCTTATAGTTTCGGAAAAAAGTGGCTGTGACATACGGACGGACAGACAGACAGACATGACGAATCTATAAGGGTTCCGTTTTTTGTCATTTGGCTACGGAACCCTAAAAATGGTACCTAACAAATAAATATTTCTATGGTGAGAATCCTATTCGAAACTCTTTTCACTACACAGTTCCTGTCCCGATTATCAACGGGAGCAAAGCCTCGGGAGAAACAAGTATCGTATATCAAGGAAATGCCTTCTAAGTAACACACACAATCCAAGCCACCGATTGAAACAGGAATGGAAAGAAAAAAATGTATGTCGAGTAACTGCGACGCACACCAGTTAAGAACATATAGTATCCTGGTACTTTGTCTCACTGTAGCACTGTTATACTTAACAGGAAATGCGGTCGCAGACAGCCGACTGAATTTCCTAAGTAAAAAGTCGTAATTGGAGGTTTGGTTCTCGTCTATTTCCTCCTCCAATATTGGACCAATTTAAAACATATTCCATAAACAGAAAAATAATGATATATACTGTGGCCCTATGTTTTCCTTTTTACCCGACTGCCGAAGGAGGGTAATGTGTTTATCAGCCTATGTATGTATGTATGTATCTAAGTATGTATGTATGTATGTATGTATGTATGTAAGTATGCATGTATGTATGTATGTATGTTTGTTCCTATATGGCGTTGCAGAGACCAAACGCGTTGGCCGATTTTGATAATTCATACGTCAATCGATGCGTCTTAACCCTGCGAGTGTCATAGGCTACATTAAAATTGGATAATAGAAAAATGCCGGATTTTGGGGGCCATATTGTGGGGGCCCAAATTCTTTTTGTCTTCCAAACCCATCGTGTGGGGTATCAAAATAAAGGGTTTTAAGAGGTGATTTCAAAAATATATAATACTTGTATGTTTAAATGTACGTAATTCGAAAAAAAAACTAACTAAAAAGTTATAAATAAAAAAGTTAAATCAAAAAACCCGACTGCTTTAAAAGCGAACTAAAAAGACGTAAACAAGGAGAAAATCATGCTGTGCAGTCGGAAGATACATATTCGCGGGCTGGCTGACCAAAATCTGGTGTATCCTCCGCCTGCACTGCATGATTTTCTCCTTGTTTACGTCTTTTTTATTACAAGCTTTTATTTCTACTATTTTTCTTTTTTTTGCGGTTACGGTGAACAATGATGTCTGCTATGTAGGTATGTATAGAGGGCACTTCATAAAACAAAATAGGTCCTTAGCCCCCTAAAGGCGTAGCCCTTTAGGGGGCTATGTCTTTATAGGACGAAATTGACAATATACAATATACATACTTACATACATACATAGACTGATAAACACATTACCCTCCTTCGGCAGTCGGGTAAAAAGGAAAACATAGGGCCACAGTATATATCATTATTTTTCTGTTTATGGAATATGTTTTAAATTGGTCCAATATTGGAGGAGGAAATAGACGAAAGCCAAACCTCGAATTATGACGTTTTACTCGACTGCCGAAGGAGGGTAATGTGTTTATCAGTCTATGTATGTATGTAAGTATGTATGTTTGTTCCTATATGGCGTTGCAGAGACCAAACGCGTTGGCCGATTTTGATGATTCATACGTCAATCGATGCGTCTTAACCCTGCGAGTGTCATAGGCTACATTAAAATTGGACAATAGAAAAATGGCGGATTTTGGGCGCCATATTGTGGGGGCCCAAATTTTTTTTTCTTCCATACCCATTGTGTGGGGTATCAAAATAAAGGGTTTTAAGAGGTGATTTCAAAAATATATAATACTTGTATGTTTAAATGTACGTAATTCGAACAAAAAACTAACTAAAAAGTTATAAATAAAAAAGTTAAATCAAAAAAACCCGACTGCTTTAAAAGCGAACTAAAAAGACGTAAACAAGGAGAAAATCATGCTGTGCAGTCGGAGGATACATATTCGCGGGCTGGCTGACCAAAATCTGGTGTATCCTCCGCCTGCACTGCATGATTTTCTCCTTGTTTACGTCTTTTTTATTACAAGCTTTTATTTCTACTATTTTTTTTTTTTTTGCGGTTACGGTGAACAATGATGTCTGCCATGTAGGTATGTATAGAGGGCACTTCATAAAACAAAATAGGTCCTTAGCCCCCTAAAGGCGTAGCCCTTTAGGGGGCTATGTCTTTATAGGACGAAATTGACAATATTTCATATAATATTGTCAATTAAACCTCGTGTTAGCAACTAACTCTGAGTTAGTTTTCCGTGCAAGTGGGCCTTATCTTTGATGATACATTATCTTTAGAAGCACTAGAACCCTCAAAAGATGTTTATAATTGCGCTGACAACAGAGGCCTAGTGTCGAATTTGACAAAACAGAAATAAAATTATTCAAGAAAAACTTAAAAAAAAAACTTTATTCGCATTCTTCTCAGCAAACCCTTTCATTTGATTGATACCTATATCATGGCAGTGCACTAAAAATAACTAGTCCGCCATCTTGGGCCGTCCGCCATATTAGATTTAGAATGACGTCACTTAGCTAATCATGCATTTTCATCTAAACTAAACGTTTATGCCAAATTTCATCCAGGATAACTGCTTTAAAATTCAATTGCAAGATTGAAAACACATACATACATACATTGCAAGTGAAATAAAAGCTTGTAATAAAAAAGACGTAAACAAGGAGAAAATCATGCTGTGCAGGCGGAGGATACACCAGATTTTGGTCAGCCAGCCCGCGAATATGTATCCTCCGACTGCACAGCATGATTTTCTCCTTGTTTACGTCTTTTTAGTTAGCTTTTAAAGCAGTCGGGTTTTTTGATTTAACTTTTTTATTTATAACTTTTTAGTTAGTTTTTTGTTCGAATTACGTACATTTAAACATACAAGTATTTTATATTTTTGAAATCACCTCTTAAAACCCTTTATTTTGATACCCCACACAATGGGTATGGAAGAAAAAAAAAATTGGGCCCCCACAATATGGCGCCCAAAATCCGCCATTTTTCTATTGTCCAATTTTAATGTAGCCTATGACACTCGCAGGGTTAAGACGCATCGATTGACGTATGAATCATCAAAATCGGCCAACGCGTTTGGTCTCTGCAACGCCATATAGGAACAAACATACATACATACATACTTACATACATACATAGACTGATAAACACATTACCCTCCTTCGGCAGTCGGGTAAAAAGGAAAACATAGGGCCACAGTATATATCATTATTTTTCTGTTTATGGAATATGTTTTAAATTGGTCCAATATTGGAGGAGGAAATAGACGAAAGCCAAACCTCGAATTATGACGTTTTACTCGACTGCCGAAGGAGGGTAATGTGTTTATCAGTCTATGTATGTATGTAAGTATGTATGTTTGTTCCTATATGGCGTTGCAGAGACCAAACGCGTTGGCCGATTTTGATGATTCATACGTCAATCGATGCGTCTTAACCCTGCGAGTGTCATAGGCTACATTAAAATTGGACAATAGAAAAATGGCGGATTTTGGGCGCCATATTGTGGGAGCCCAAATTTTTTTTTCTTCCATACCCATTGTGTGGGGTATCAAAATAAAGGGTTTTAAGAAGTGATTTCAAAAATATATAATACTTGTATGTTTAAATGTACGTAATTCGAACAAAAAACTAACTAAAAAGTTATAAATAAAAAAGTTAAATCAAAAAACCCGACTGCTTTAAAAGCGAACTAAAAAGACGTAAACAAGGAGAAAATCATGCTGTGCAGTCGGAGGATACATATTCGCGGGCTGGCTGACCAAAATCTGGTGTATCCTCCGCCTGCACAGCATGATTTTCTCCTTGTTTACGTCTTTTTTATTACAAGCTTTTATTTCACTTGCAATGTATGTATGTATGTGTTTTCAATCTTGCAATTGAATTTTAAAGCAGTTATCCTGGATGAAATTTGGCATAAACGTTTAGTTTAGATGAAAATGCATGATTAGATAGGTGACGTCATTCTAAATCTAATATGGCGGACGGCCCAAGATGGCGGACTAGTTATTTTTAGTGCACTGCCATGATATAGGTATCAATCAAATGAAAGGGTTTGCTGAGAAGAATGCGAAAAAAGTTTTTTTTTTTTGTTTTTCTTGAATAATTTTATTTCTTTTTTGTCAAATTCGACACTAGGCCTCTGTTTTCAGCGCAATTATAAACATCTTTTGAGGGTTCTAGTGCTTCTAAAGATAATGTATCATCAAAGATAAGGCCCACTTGCACGGAAAACTAACTCAGAGTTAGTTGCTAACACGAGGTTTAATTGACAATATTATATGAAATATTGTCAATTTCGTCCTATAAAGACATAGCCCCCTAAAGGCGTAGCCCTTTAGGGGGCTATGTCTTTATTATGTCTTTATTAAGCAATATTTTTCTCGAAAATTATGAGGTGTAAAAAATAATAATATCCAAATCAATTTGATGCAGGTATTATACAGTCGAGGCAGAACTAGTTATAAACAATCTCTAGATAACATATAGTTCTATCTATACGCTCCAATTTGAAATTTAATTGCCACATCTAGGTACTGCAAAAATCTTTAGATCTGTGTTGGTGATGTTAGTTAAATTTTGATTTGTTAATAACTTTGAAAGTTTCGCATTTATCTGTGATATAACTACATATTTGTGGAGCGCTAAATGAGAACATTTATTTCAGGTAAAAAAATCTCAACAAAATGCCTTTTTTCTGGGTCCAAAATTTTTAGGTTATATTTTTACGATTTTCAATTTAATATTGTGGCGGTTTGGTGGGCGCTGTAGAGTCAACATTCAGTATTCGTAGGTTTATTTCAGGAACATTTATTTGATGTATACTGTGCATCTCTAACTCTCCCAGAAAAAAAAATGACGTACGTCATTTTTTGTTTTCCATTTTTTTGCGAAACCCGAGAGGTACACTTTTTTTCATTGAAGGTACTGAATAGAACAATATCCTCAAAAAGTTTCAACAAAATCGGAGACTAGTGACGTACAGGGCGTGTGACGCCTGCATAATAAATGCGTATTCCTTTTTAACCCCCGCCGGGAAAAAAGAGGGGTGTTATAAGTTTCACGTCTGTGGCATCATAGCGCCTAAACGGATGAACCGATTTCGATTTTGTTTTTTTGTTTGAAAGGTAATTTTGTCGAAAGTGTTCTTAGCTATGTTTGAATAAAATCGGTTCAGCCGTTCAAAGTTATGGGCGTTTTACTGTTCGAATCGGGGTGTTTTCGCAAGATAAATGTGCCGGGGGTTTTTTAAATAAAACAAGAAAAACAAAACAGTAAAACGCCCATAACTTTTGAACGGCTGAAACGATTTTATTCAAACATAGCTAAGAACACTCTCGCCAAATTCAACTTTCAAACAAAAAAAAACTAAATAAAAATCGGTTCATCCGTTTGGACGCTATGATGCCACAGACAGACACACAGATACACAGCAACACACGTGAAACTTATAACACCCCTCTTTTTCCGGCGGGGGCTAAAAAGATGTATAATGCTTTATATACAAACTCAATGGTGTAACACAGATGTAGTTCAAGTATACATTTCGGTAAGTATTCCAAATTTAAATCACATTCTCCCCCTAGAGGATGAATGAAATTCAGTACAATTTTCTTTCCCTGTTTTTAACAGATTAAAATAGTACATTGTTCACCGAGAGGAGAAAGTGACCGATTACCGTCGAGGGTGTCGTTTGAAGCCCGAGCCGTAGGCGAGGGCTTTAAAACACCCGAGATCGAGTGATACATAGTGCTTTATACTACACCTACGAGGAAAATAAAAAACTAAATCTTTACTAATTGAAATTTATATTCTACGAAAACTGAATCCTCAAACAACACACAAATTGAAAATGGCGCCAATGGCGTCTGCAATTTTCACATGTTCTTTTTTCAAATTGTTTGAAACCATCCAACACACAGCTAGTGGCCAGTGTCATTTTGCGAACTTGGAGATAAAAACTCACTGTAAAAACTTTTTGGCTTTTGATATTTAGGTTACCAGCGCATAGTCTTACCCAAAATTAAAAAAGAAAAACCACGTAAGAAATGGATTTTCATACACTTTTCTCTCCCGCTCAGATGCGTTTTCTTGCCGCATATTTGTTCGATATGCAATGACGTACTTTCTACCGTAAATTTGATAAAGTATCAAGGTACTTTCCGAGCAGGTGTAGTATAAATGACTATTGTTATGTTCGCTTTTTGTGGCATAGAATGTCACTTTTTTCAGCAAGGGGTACGAAAAATATATTAATTGGATAGAAGACACAATATAAAAATAATCTCGGTCATACTTTATGCTCTAAAATGCCACGTAGCCAAGATATTTGTAATGAAAGGTATTCAAATAACGAACTTTGTCTACAAATATTTCGACAACGCGACACTCTAGGATTATCTATAGATCGTTTTTGTAAGTGCCCTACATCCATTTAAACTATTATGCACCGTTAATTTGCAGTTTTATTTCGTTAGCTCAAAACTAACATTCAACTATTAAATGCTACCAGACTTTTCGGTGCGGCCTTCGATCAGTATTATTGATCGAAGGGGTGGCCTCCTTTTTAGGGTTCCGTACCCAAAGGGTAAAAACAGGTCCCCATTATCAAGACTCCACTGTCCGTCTGTCTGTCTGTCACCAGACTGTATCTCATGAACCGTGATAGCTAGACAGTTGGAACTTTCACAGTTGATATATTTCTGTTGCCGCTATAATAATAAATA
This sequence comes from Orthosia gothica, assembly GCA_949775005.1. Taxonomy (NCBI): domain Eukaryota; kingdom Metazoa; phylum Arthropoda; class Insecta; order Lepidoptera; family Noctuidae; genus Orthosia; species Orthosia gothica. The sequence goes on along the minus strand of OX459034.1, from coordinate 62,207,457 downwards.
ATAAAATAGAATAAAATAAATATTCAAGTGAGGCTCCCATACAACAAACGTGATTTTTACTGCCGTTTTTTGTGATACTGGTACGGACCCCTCGTGCGAGAGTCCGACTCGCACTTGGCCGGTTTTTTTGATTTATGGAACTGATTACATTTTTGAATTTCGTGAATCAAGAAAATAGAAGACATTTTTTTTCTAAAGGTTCGATTTTTTTTATGTACTCAAAGACGTCTGGACGATTTGGAAAACATTTACAGGCTATGATTTTGAGAAGGTCATAGCTTGGTCGCTATAGGGTTTAAAAAGAAAAAAAAAAAAACTTAAAAAAGTATAGAACTTAGTTTGTCAAAAAACGCAAAAGTTATGACTTTTAGAGCAAAAAGTGAAAAATCTCCCAAAATATTTACGAACCCAGTAAACCCTTTTACTTGCAAGTCGCTGTTGACACCATCTATATCCGTGGAACGGAACCGAACGTGATCGATGTTCTTAGAAAAATAATCAGACGAAATACGATAGTTACGTCGGCACGGTTTCTTTGTATGGGATGAGGCATATGTATGCTAGTATTATATTATCTGTGACCAGGCTAACGCACGGGGCGAGAGGATTGAGGGGGCGCCAAGCTTGCCTTTGCAATCACTAATTCAATAATCAATCAAATCAATTGTATCATAATTTCTAATAATTTTTTTATGGTATGGCACGACCTGGCGCAAATAAAAGATATTCTTTCTTTCTAATTATTTACAGAATAAAATTCAGTTTAAAAATTCACGCGTAAAATTCTAAAGTACTTATCACATAGAAAGTTTTCCTTGACACAGTTTCTCGAATGTCTTTGCCTTCTATTTATCTAGTGCGACGCTCATTGCACTAGTTCAATTAATTTACGATATCGTATTTAGCAAAGCAGCCCGGAGTTCGGAAATTGGCGATATGGCGACCGCATCAGCCCGCGAGCCTCGGAATACACGTTCAGCCGTTGATCCTGCGCGCGATCTCGCTACGGACGTAACAATATGCAAAGGCTAGAAGATACAGAAGTAGAAGACATACTGCCCGACCACTAATAAATAGACAAAGGTGCTCAGTAGTATCACAGATAATATAATACTAGCATACAGATGCCTGCTGCCTTGCGTGATCACGTCAGAAATGATGATATCCGCAGGAGAACCAAAGTTACCGACATAGCCCGAAGAATTGCCAAACTTAAGTGGCAGTGGGCAGGGCACATTGCTCGCAGAAAGTCAATGGCAATGGTCGATGGGGCCGAAAAGTTCTGGAATGGCGACCGCGAACCGGAAGACGATACGTTGGAAGGCCTCCCTCTAGGTGGACCGATGACCTGGTTAAGGTTGCGGGAAGGCGCTGGATGCGAGACGCACGGGATCGGTCAATGTGGCGACGCCTGGGGGAGGCCTATGTCCAGCAGTGGTCGTCTTTCGGCTGAAATGATGATGATGATACAGATGCCTCATCCCATACAAAGAAACCGTGCCGACGTAACTACCGTTTTTAGTCTGAATAAACCGATTATTTTTCTAAGAACATCGATCACGTTCGGTTCCGTTATATATAGATGTTGTTAGCAGTGACTTAAAAGTAAAAGGGTTAGTCGGTTCCCGAATACTTATTTTTAGGGTTCCGTATTCAAAGGGTAAAAACTTTGCGACTTTAGTATTTGTAGTTACTATAGCGGCAACAGAAATACATCATCTGTGAAAATTTCAACTGTCTAGCTATCAGAAGTTCACGAGATACAGCCTGGTGACAGACAGACAGACGGACCTCGGATTCTTCGTAATAGGGTCCCGTTTTTAACCCTTTGGGTACGGGACCCTAAAAACAGAATATTATATTTTTTTAAGTGGGGCGCCCATACAACAAACGTGCTTTTTTGTCGTTTTTTGGGATAACGGTACGGAACCCTTCGTGCGAGAGTCCGACTCGCACTTAGCCGGTTTTTTAATACAGCTACGATTTGTTTTAAAGTATTTTTTTGCACGTTTTTACAGTTTCATTGTACCAAAATGTGTTACAATACAAATAAAGAAAAATTTAATGATCTATTTAAATAAAGTTTGAACTGTGAATTAGAGCCCAATATGCCTTAATTTAAGTTTGTGCTTAGGAGATTTATTAAAAAAGAACATACATTTTTATGATCGTCTCTAGAAAACCTTAATATTTCACAAAATTCAATAACATAAATAAATCGAAGCTTATCACGCCATCTAGTGTATTTTATTTGAACCAAATTTTCTTTCTACGCGTTGGGTGCCCGTCGTAGTATCCACTTTTAGTTAGTCTTAATAGCGAATAATAATTCGCACGAATAAACTCCGCAATGCGTACTAAGCCTTATGGTTTAATGGAAATAAACAATTTGACTTTGAACAACATATAAATAGTACACATATACATACCTACCTAAAAGGATATTCTCAACCGTGATTTTGTGATTTTAATCCGGCTCGCCTTTTCCCAACTTGGGGTCAGCTTCTAGTCTAAACAGATCAAGGAGCAACTGCCATCTGACCTCCACAACCCAGTAACTGGGTAACACGATACCCCTTAGCTGACTGGTGATCCAGCCATTTCCTGGCTGACTATCCGTAACATATCCGAAACGACTTTCAAAGATGTACAAACATTGTTCAAATGACATCTTCCGTGGCACGGCATAATCTCGCTATATATGGTCACCCATCCACGGATCGACCTCGGCAAGCGTTGCTTAACCTTGAAGATCGACCCGTGCGGCTGTTATTATTTAGCCACGAGCTCCTCAATCAATCACATCCGAATTAAAACAAAAATAAACCTTTATTACGAATCTACATACAATGTTTTATGCCAATTATTGCAGTAAAAATAAGCCAAATAAACGAAGATCGCACTAAAATGTGATTCATAAGGAAAATGTATAAATAAACCATTAGTTAATAACAATATTAACAATAGTTATCGATTTTTAGGTATTCATTACCGGCTATGTAAATAAATTAATATTCTGCTATATTTCATTTTAAAACCATCACGTTTTCGTAAAGTTATAAGAAATAGCAACATAGTTTACAAAAAATAAACAACCCTTACCACTATTCCTTATTTGCTTCTACATGTATTTTCAAAACACGAATGTTTATTGATTTTGTGATAATTTTCAACACAACCCTACTCCACAAGTTGCAAAATGAAACTGACAATAATCAATATGACAATAACATTGATAATAATTTGACATTGTGACTTTCATTCATTCAATCGTCATTCGATCATTGATAAAATGAATGAAAGTTTTCTGTTAGTGATGTGCGTGGTAATGTATAGTTTAGTCAATCGATTGTGTTGAGATGTAGTCGATGTAATTCAGACTTATTTATTCAATATATATGTGGCAGGACCTAGATAAACGCATTGAGATAATATGTACTACGTACTAGAGAAGCTATCCTAAGCAAAATACATGCTCCATTTTGTCAATTTTGACAAGAGTTTAAACTACAAATTCGCTGCAGCGCTGAAACAATAGTTAGTCGTCTAACAAAACAATATAAACATGCAGCGCTCGAGCGTTTCTAAGGTGTAGTTTTCTCGCGACCAAAAAGACGGAAGCGCCGTGATTTTCATGGCGCTTACGCGTTTCGTACAACGTTCTGCAACACCTTGTCATTCATATAGACTAATTTGCTGACTGACTACAGAAGCGACATAGCTTTATACCTAACAAGCTTCATTAGAATTTTCACTTTTTCAAAATTTATTACATACATACATAAACTAACGCCTTTTTCCCATGGGGGTAGGCAGAAACTACAGAACGCCACTTGCTACGATCCTTACATACTTCTTTTGCTTCACACACATTCATACATCTAGTCATACACACACGCCAATTCAAAATGCATTAATAGTGGAAATAACCGACTGTTAAGGACGCTATTACATTTTTCTACAAATAACAGTACTTTTGAGGTACCATTTTAATGTATAAGCAATCACCGATGTGAAGATATCATGGTCTTAATTTAAAGATAATATATTCAGCTCCAGTTATGCATCAGAAAAATTGTATGACATCATACAAAATTTACGCACAAATACGTTTTGCCCATCACAATAATCGCAAAAAATTTAAAAAAAGTAGGGTCCGAATAGGTTCCAGTTTAGGTAAATTTACAGCATATTTTATCTTCAAAATTATAAAAAATTGCGGTATATATAGTCCTTTACAGGTACAGCTAATTATTTTTCACCTAAATAATTATATTTTTTAATTATTAGCTAAAATAAAATCACTTGCCGACGTCTTCATACATTTTGTACCCGCCGCTCATCATTCCGCGCTCAGAAGCGCTCGTGGAAGGACGGGCGTATCGCTTTCTCCCAGGAAATAAATACGATAAAAGTAATAGAAAGATTGTAGTGTGCATGCGTGTGAGTACCGTCCTCGTCGTGATCGAAAGAAGTTGATATTTTATCGGACGTATGCCGTATTTTTGAGTTTCCTATTATTATTAGAATGTGATTTAGAAATTATTTTGGGTAAGATCGGGATTTGAATAGTTGGTGTTAAGCAGTTGTTGACAAGGTTGAGAAATGGATGGGTGGGTTTAAACAGCTCTGAGTAAGTTTAGAATTGGATGGGTAAGGTTAAGCTGCCGACGGGGAAGTTTAGAAGTGAATGGGTGGGAGGAGATTTATGATTTTAACCGGTTTGTATGTATGTATGTATGACAAATACGGGGCCAAAACCAAAATACAAAATGGCGCCGACGAAAATTTGGCCGCTTTTCGACATGGGTGTCATTTTCATGGTTATTGGGGTCGCTTTTATCGAATATGAGATCAAAATCAAAATACAAGATGGCGCCGACGTAAATTTTGTCATCTTTTCGTCATGGGTGTCATTGTCATAGTTTTTGGGATCGCTTATATCGAATATGGGGTCAAAACCAAAATACAAGATGGCGCCGACTAAAATTTGACATGTTTTCGTCATGGATGTCATTTTTATGGATTTTGGGGATGCTTATATCGAATACGGGGTCAAAACCAAAATACAAGTTGGCGCCGACGAAAATTTGACATGTTTTCGTCATGGGTGTCATTGTCATGGTTTTTGGGTAGAATGCCATTAGCTTGACTTACAAGTTGTAGATCGTGGGTTCGAGCCCAGGCAGGCGCTTTACTTTGTGTAAATTATTTCTTCACCACTGCACTGCTGGTGTAGGAAAACATCGTGAGGAAACCGGCATGTCCTAGAACCAAATATTCGAAGATATGTGCATCCACCAACCCGCACTGGGCCCGCGTTGTTGGTTACAGCCCATTCCCTCTCACAGAGAGGAGGCCTGTGTCTCAGCAGTGGGAACATTAATAGTGACTGATGATGTGATAGTAATATTTAATATATTCCATATAATGAAAAATGTTCAAGTCATTTTTAAATCCTTGTGACCGAAAATTAATTCATTTTAGGTATCTACTTATTTCACGTAGCGTTTTTTTTTAAAATACCTACTTACTACAACAAAGTGAAAAATAAAATTCTTTCCGGAAGTCGGTGTCGGTACCTATTGTTTTTCGTCACAGGAAAGCTATTATTTTTTTCTTCTAAATTTTTGTAGGTATCCCATATTGGGTATACTAAATACATCTGTTTACCCCCTAAAACCGTACAAGCGTGATGATATATTATGGTATGGTTAAAACAAAACATAAACATACGATCACAGTAATCGCAGGTCATTTGCTGTTTGTTATTAAAGAGTTCCATTGTGTATCTCCGAAGATCTTTATCAGATCCTAAAATATTATACAATAAAACCTTCCCTGAAAATACCACCACATACATTTATCGATGAAAACCCGATAAGTATCGGATAAGTAGTTTGGCCGAATAGATAGAGCATCTCCTTTTCTTGAAGTCGGTTGAAAATAATAACCTACTTTTTAGGACGACGGTTTGTAACAGTTATCAAATGCATTTTCAAAGTGCCAACTAACCTTCCTGAATCAACTTCAATAAAATTAAAAAATATTATCAAGGACCAAGATTATTTCCGTGATGTATAAAATCGAGCGCTCAGTAGTTTCAATGTGTGCGTACGCGTAATGTTGCTGTGTGCGACTAGATACCTAAATTTGAGTTCGTCGAAAATGTAACAGCGTCCTTAAAGTATAAGTCAGATGCACTTACAATAAGTAAAAAAAATTCAAATCGGAATAAGGAATTTTACAATTTGCTTGAAACACGAATCTTCTGTACTATTTATTATAATAATAAACCTTAAATAAACAAAATGTAAATTAAGTCTTACATTATGTAATAATTGTTTTTCATCTTTCATTTTTTATCTTTTTTCATTGATTATATAACCACAGTCAGTTCTTTTTACCCGACTGCCGAAGGAGGGTAATGTGTTTATCAGTCTATGTATGTATGTAAGTATGTATGTTTGTTCCTATATGGCGTTCCAGAGACCAAACGCGTTGGCCGATTTTGATGATTCATACGTCAATCGATGCGTCTTAACCCTGCAAGTGTCATAGGCTACATTAAAATTGGATAATAGAAAATGGCGGATTTTGGGTGCCATATTGTGGCTGTGGGGGCCCAAATTTTTTTTTTCTTCCTAACCCATCGTGAGGGGTATCAAAATAAAGGGTTTTAAGAGGTGATTTTAAAAATATATAACACTTATATGTTTAAATGTATCTAATTCGAAAAAAAAACTAACTAAAAAGTTATAAATAAAAAAAAATAATTCAAAAAATCAAAAAACCCGACTGCTTCAAAAGCGAACTAAAAAGTCGTAAACAAGGAAAAAATCATGCTGTGCAGGCGGAGGATACACCAGATTTTGGTCAGCCAGCCCGCGAATATGTATCCTCCGACTGCACAGCATGATTTTTTCCTTGTTTACGACTTTTTTCTAAATATTTATTTAAACTTCATGTACAATGGTGATACATAGGCGGACTTAATGCAGCAAGGCATTCTCTACCAGTCAACCTTTGGGTTAAAAAGAACACAGCAGTGGTAGGAGTCCAAAAAAAAAAAAATGAACAATAATTAAAATTAGAATGAATGGATGGAATGTATTAATATATGTTAGATTATTATTTTCCTCTTTAAAAAGAAACGTCAGCTAATTCTACCTACACTTGTTACACAAATTGTCACATCTTAATTTTTAGTCTATATGAAAAATGTCACAACATGACGTCCACCAAATATTTTGTTCAAATTATATTTTAAAATGATTATGTAGTTACTCACCGATGAAAAGTTATTCCTTTGCACTTCGCCGTATTAGTTGAATTATTAGTGCAATATCTAAAAACACACCACGGCATATTTAATGCATCTGAACATTTTTTTCGTTTAAAAACAAAAAATGACTTAAGCTGTCAAGATCTAGCAAGCAAATGAGTGAAATGCGGCTAGAAAACCGCAATTGAACGGCACGCAGTAGTGATGTGTGATGACTTCTCTAGTGCGTAGTACATTATTACCTCAATGGATAAACGTGAACGAAATCAATCGCGGCGTTTTATTGTACGAGATTAAAAATCGTGTAGTTACTTAACTGGCCAGTGGCACGGTAAAGATATCTAACAGTATTCTATCTTCATAAAAACGGTCGGAATGCGAGTCATACCTACGCGCGTCGAGTTCAGCGAACACTCGATACACTACAGTCACGAACTATGTGATGGTTTTGTAAGCAGTAAGCGTGCGATTTGTGAATATTTGATTGAAATACTTACAAGTACTTACTTAATATGGCAGAGAGCAATTATAGACTATATTGTGCTGGTTTTGGTCGCTTGAATTCTTCTATAACGCAACCAGAGATAACATTTTTTAAATTACCTGGCACTTCCGAAAGGCAAGACAATAAAAAAATATGGGGATCTTCTAGCGTATGCCATTCACATCTGGAGTGAGGCCATCGAGAGACACGGGGAAGCGCTTGCCGTCTCCCTCGACATCTCGAAGGCTTTTGATAGGGTCTGGCACGAAAGCCTTATTGGTAAGCTTCCTTCATTCGGTTTGCCCGGTGGTCTGTGTGATTGGATTGCAGACTTCCTGAGAGATCGGTCCATTCGAGTGGTTATCGATGGCTGCTCGTCGGACCAATTGGATATCAATGCCGGGGTCCCTCAGGGGTCGGTACTCTCAGCAACTTTATTCTTGCTGCATATTAACGATCTGCTTAAACCCGGCACCTTTGGGTATGCAGACGACAGCACTGTTGCTGAGAGATACTTGTCCAACGCTCGTGCTACCGGGCCTCAGATCCGGTCTCTCCGGGAGGCCATGGTGGAGCGCTTGAACCTGTCCTTGCAGGCAGTCTCCGAATGGGGCGATGCCAATCTGGTCAGGTTTAATGCCGCTAAAACCCAGGCGTGTCTTTTTTCCGCTAAAAAGAGCCAATTTTACCCAGATCCAACTTTCCGAGATGCGACCGTGCCAATAACTGACCATCTTGAGCTTCTTGGCGTTACGTTGACATCTACTCTCAATTTTGGCCCTTACATTGAGGCAAAGGCTCAGCTGGCTGCCAAAAAGCTGGGGATCCTTGCAAAGGTGAGACGGTACTTCACGCCGGAACAGCTCCTCAACTTGTATCAAGCGCAAGTTCGATCATGCATGGAGTACTGTTCTCATCTCTGGGACGGATCAGCCAAATACCAGCTTGACGCACTAGAGTCGATCGAAAAGCGAGCCAAGAGGCTCATCGGCGATGAGGCGCTGGTCAAGTCAAAGCTCCAGAGTCTTGAACATCGTCGCCGAGTTGCCAGCCTGTCGGTTTTTTATCGGTTACATTTCGGGGAGTGTGCGATGGAATTGCACGATATAATTCCACCTAGCCCGTTCCATCATCGGACTACAAGACGTACGGCGATGCGCCATCGATACATGGTAGACATCCCACCCATACGCACAAAACGTTTTGGGAACACTTTTATTATGCGTACAGCTAAGGAGTGGAATTCCCTGCCGGAGTCTGTGTTTCCCGATAGCTACAATCTAGGGGTCTTTAAGTCAAGAGTGAATAGGTTATTTCGAGGCAAGCGTGTTTCACCGTCGACCACATCATCGCTTACCATCAGGTGAGATTGTGGTCAAGCGCGAGCCTATAGGTTATAAAAAAAAAAAAAAAAAAATAGCTAACCTACTAGTACGTGATTTGTTTCTTTTTTATTAGGAGGGTATTTCGCTTTTTCCACCGAGTAAAATATCTGGATTAATAAATAAATAAGTGGATAGGGTGATAAAGTCACACACGAGTGACCTACCTACGCTCGGGTTAAAAAAAAAACTAGTAGGTAGTTGCCTAGGCTACGCTATCTACTTACTTATGCACTTTGCTACTTACATATATTGTTTAATTAGACTAAATATCATTACGAAATGATTACCTATGAGAGTAATAAATGGAAGGTACCTACCTAGTAAGATTTAAAATAAGTACCTATAATAAAAACATATAATATTTACCTCAGACCATACCTTAGAGAAAAGATTGTGAGATATTTGTACAAAACTAGAAAAAAAAATCAAGTAGGTAGAGGCGGGCGGCCCTAACGCGTGTTTATGTGACGCTCGCTTGTAGGTACTTATTTCATGGACAGAGCCGAGTCACAATACTGTTAGATATCTTTACCGTGCCAGTGGAGTTTTATTTTGGTTTAACGTATTATAAATCATATTTTTAGACAACAATAAGCTTGCCTTAAAAATATAGAATTAAAGGTTAGGCACATCTTCTGGATTTATCCTACTATTGTTTTCGGCGTCAGTCTGCGGTAAGCTAATTATAAGTAGGTGCAGATAACTACACTTCAGACGTATATGAACTGTCGCAAAACCGCTCTTACTGCTTTGAAATAAACGCTGCCAAATTGTTAGTAAAAAACCTACGATTTTAATTTAACAAACAGGAAATTCGAAAAATTAATAATAGATAAAGTATGCACTTCAAGAGTAATATTTATAAATTACGAAAACCACTCTTACTGCTTCGAAATAAAGGTGTTGTTGCGGTTGGTTACGAATTTAATGTAACAAACAGGAAATTCTATCAAAAAAACAAAATATATGGGTACCTAATTATTTCATTAGGTCGTAAAGTATGGTTATTTTGTAACTATTGTACCATCGACAGTTTCAAAGGGAGCACCTGTGTTTGGGTACGTTTGAGGGCTTGAATAATACCAGTCCGTTACCGTCCCATTGCAGTGGAAAGGCTTCCTCTCATATTAAGAAAGGACGAGACACCAAGCTTGCTTTAGGCGTGTTGGCAATTGTTGCTGACGGTATCTCTTTTTTTCTGACGTGACAATCTTGAAATAGCGGCCGAGGCGTGGACATAGCAGTGCTTCATGCTAAGCTGATCACAAACCCATTTTCATTTAATTAAAAGTGAATCAATAAAAACTGTGCAAGAGAAGTTCGCGATCATCATGTCTACCGACGAAGACCGTGATGCTATCAATAGTGATCTTTTCCTTACTTTGCGGATCATTGTGACTGTGTTGAACTTTTTTACGTTTATATATGGAGTGGCATCATGGTGCATCATTAAAAAATTTCACAATTACAGAAACTATGTGTACCTCAACGCAATTTTGGGCAACTTCTTAGAATCTTTAGAGGGAGTGGTTATTGTCACATATGTTAGAGAAAATGGTTCCTTGATAGTAAGTAATAAATTGTATACCATTATAAATACTTTTCCGCCAGCGTACATATCGGCTGTGAAAAACATATGGTTGGTAATTGTATGCCATATGTTTTACATGGATATTGTGGCAGTCTTCAAGGTGCATACCCAAAACAGATACTTAAAAAGTGGTATCTTTGGTTGGGGTTTGCCTTTTATTATTAGTAGCATAATAACAGGTTGTAATGCTCTCGCAATTGTCTCGTCTAATGAATTTTTATATTATACCACCTCCAACATAGAGATTTTTTTCCTTTTGTTTTTACCACCTATTGTAAACGGTGTACTTTATATTATACTTGTTTGTTCACTTTTTCGTAGTTCGAACGCAAATACACAGACAGCTATCAACAAATGGACTCGCTTATACATCGCCACTCTGTTGTTTATAGTGAGCGATGTATTATTGTTTTCTGATTACATAATGAAACTGGTTGGTGTCAACCACAGCTATGTAACGCGTTTACTGGAATTACTATTATTTCACGTTAGTCGAATAGTATTGTCCGTTATTTTCGTATTTAGAAGGTGCAATCGAGAAGTGGTGTACGAATTTTATGTAAACAAATTAAATCGTCGGTCGGTACTAGCAAGGCACGGGCATCAGGATATCGCAATGCAAGAAAGAGTTATTCATGAACCTGCTTATAGCCTACCGGTACCTCTAAACATTGAATAGGGTATTTTACTGGACTTTTAAAAAGATTTTCAAAACCTAGAAAATATGTAAATCATTGTAAAAAAGATTGAATTTGTAAAAAAAATGGTGCATTTGTCAGCTTCGTAAAATATCATATATCGTCCATCGTCAGAAACGACATAGCACCATTCAGTACAAAACAAACGTTTTGCTTGATAAGGGATAGAGGAATAATTTTGAATTCCTTTTCAGAATCGGATTGTTTTTACATTTTTCAATACGCTATTGTGCTGTAGTATTATATTATCTGTGTCTATTGTAAAAAGTTGCTGAAATCATTGTTAAAATTAAAAACTTTTCTATTTTTATTTTATTTCAAATGTTTACTTTTTTACGTTTTCACTTTCAGTTACTTAATGTAAATCATCATGATAGAGTTGAATGTGTAATTGAGCCATTACTCATAAGTTTAAGAGAATGAATATTTTCGAAAGTTCTTCCCGTAGCTTCAGTCCCGTGTATCCCACAGAAATCGTGCATTCTGGGATAAAAAGTATTTAAGACACTTAGCGATATACAATCGATGATTAAAATATTTTTTTGTAATCGGATAAGTTAGTGCTTCAAGAGTTTTTTTCTTTGAAAGCAGAGGACTTGTTAAGCATTTAACATGAAAAGTGACCGTTTTAAATTTTATTAATATGGTTATTGATGATTTTTAAAAACATGTAAAAAGTTAATGTAAAATGTAAAATTCTTAATTACACTACCATAGGTGGGTAAATGCGAATACCATAACTAGAATGACATATTCAACACAAGATTTTACTTTATAACAATATAAAATTTATAATTACCATGTGTATTAAGTATTTAGTAGGCAGTTTTAAGTTAGTTGTTTAATTAAAATCACTTTGATAACTAAGGTAAACAATTTAAAAATAATGGCATACTTATTACATTTACCCGGTAGTAAATTTCTTAGGACTGTTGATAGTTGCAAATCAGGGGTAATAGCCGAAGGTAATAGCAATAAAATGCAATTATTGAATTTTCTTTGCCTTTTTATTTCAAAAAGATTACATGAAAGCTTACAAAGATAACCTTTTCTTACAGATTACATAGGTCAATCAAACGGTTTACGAAATAATCATATTTCTGAATTTGTGTTTCTTTTTTTTGTAATATGTATTTGTTTCATTTCATCTAGAGCTCTTTTTAATTGTGTTTGTGTGGTCCTTTTTTTCTTAGTTATATCACTAAACTTATGAAATTGTTTGTGTCACTTTAATTGCTTTTTGTTTCGTAATTCTGTTTAAATAATAACAGTATATATTTTACTAACTGAAACCTGTAGTATTACATTATCTGTGCTGAAACAGTGTACTTAAAACATTTTAATTAGTAAAGTTAAGATTTTGTATTATGTTTATTAAGCTTTTTAGTCTAAATAAAGTGAATTGTATAATATATTGTTGTTTATTTGAAGCTCCAATTTTGAACACACAGTGTTTAATAGACCCAAAAAAGTGACATCTGTTTTTTATTGTCTATTTCTACCCAATAGTTCTTTACAAATGCACAAGTGCAACACTCGAGTGTAATTTTTTTTTTTTAAAGTTATTGTTATCGTGACCGTTATTGCTGCTTAAAGCTTCTTAAAAGTGATATTATTATTTTTAAACCAATAAAGCAGTCTATCCGTCCGCTTATAGCCAGACAATGGACGATTCACGATGACGGCAGGATATACATAATACGTCTATCTAGGACAGGGGTGGCGAACCAATGGCACTCTACAAAATAATTCAGGCACGTCAATCATACATATTATCGAATCTATATACTTCATCTTCATCTTCTTCTTATATACTTGGGCTTAAATATTATATAGCATCTAATTTGTAACAGCAGAAATGACAGTAAGGCCCTTTCCTGATGTCGTGAGTGACGCGAAAGGCGATATCGCGCACGTATTTTCTAAGCAAAATTGAAGTGCAGTCTTGGCAATATCAAAATAATTTTATAAAAAATGGCACGGTCACCAATAAAATTTGTTATCCCTGATATAGGAGACATATTTTTAACTGTAGTAGAGTTGGCTATAACGCCCCCACGCTGGCGTTAAATCTATCCTACTAATATTACAAATGTGGAAGTAACTTTGTCAGTCTGTTTATAACCCTATCAAACTTAACGGCTAAACGGTTTTGGGTGAAACTTGGCACATGGGTAGACCATGTCCTAGAAGTTGACTTGGCAAAGTTAAAAAAAAAGAAAGTATAACTAATCTTATAAGATCTTGATTTTAGATTCGTTTAAAAAAAGTACACGAAAATTGGACTTCATGAATACGCTTCAGTCGAGTCAGCCGTGGATCCCATGTGCCCGAAGTTGTGTTAAAGCATTAATGGCAAAAACATATATTTTAAACAAAGACAATACCATGGCAATTCAAATTATTTTAACGTGTTTTATATCATTTTAAAAACCAATCCTCTAAAAACCATCCTTTATATTGGGGTCGGCTTCCAGTCTAACCGGATGCAGTAGCAGTATTTTACATGGAGCGACTGTCAACTGACCTCCTGACCTCGTAATGCCCAGTAACTGGGTAACACGATACCTCTTTGCAAGACTCGTATCAGATTTCCTGGCTGCTGACTATCCGTAACGACTGACAAAGATGAACAAATTACATCTGCCGAGGCACGGAGTAATCTCGCTTTGTAAATATGGTCACCCATCCACGGACAGACCTCGGCAAGCGTTGCTTAACCTTGAAAATCGACCCGTCGCGGGTGTTATTATTTAGGCACGAGCTCCTAAATCACACTGTGATAGAATAAAAACAAAAAAAAAACTATTTTACGAATCTACGTAACTACAATGTTTATATACCAAAAATTGCAGTAAATACAAGCCAGATGTATGAAGATCGCACAAAAATGTGATTAATAAGGCAAATAAACCATTAGTTAATAACAATAGTTATCGATTTTTAGGTATTCATTACCGGCTATATAAATAAATTACCATTATTCAGCTTAAAAGAGCAATTCATTTTAAAATCTTCACGTTTTAGTAAAGTTATGAGAAATAAACAATACAGTTTACAAAAAAATGCAACACTCCGATTCCTAAATTGCTTCTACACGTATTGTTTTTTTTAAAACACGATTGTTTATTGATTTTGTGATAATTTTCAACACAACCCCGCTTCACAAGATGCAAAATGAAACTGACAATTGAGTAATTGACAAAGACAATAATTAATAATTTGATCTTGTGACTTTCATTCATTCCATCTTCATTCGATCATTGATAAAAATGAATGAAAGTTTTCTGCTAGTGATGTGCGGAGTAATAATTAATATCTAGTTTAGTCGTTCGATTGTGTTGACATGTAGTCGATGTTATTCTGTCTTATTTATTAAATTTATATCTGGGTGGACCCAAATAAATGTGAACGTAGTCGCCATTTTATTTTACAAGATTAAAACATTGCAGTTACCAGTTACTTGGCTGACCAGTGGAGTATTATTTTAGTTTAACGTATTAGAAATCATATTTGTAGGTACCTACTACCATCCTTGCATTAAAAAATATAGAATCAAAACGTTAGGCATATCTTCTGGGTTTACCCTGCCGTTGATTTAAACGTCATTCTGCGGTGAGCACCAGCGAATTAAAAGTAAGTGCAGATAACATTTCAAGAGTAATATGAGCTGCGAAAACCGCTCTTACTGCTTCGAAATAAAGATATTGACGCGGTTGGTTGCGAATTGAATGTAACAAACAGGAAATTCAATCACAAAAACAAAATAATTACCTAGTTTACTTAATAAGAATAAATTATTTCATTAGGTCGTAACGCTTGGTTATATTGTAACTATTGTAACTTCGAAAGTTTCATAGAAAGCACTTGTGTTTGGGTATATTTAAGGTGTTTAAATAATACCCGTCCGTTACTGTCCTACCGCAGGGCAAAGGGCTCTTCATACTGAGAAGGGACAAGCATTAACCAATAAGCTTGCTCAAAGCGTGTCAGTTGGTGATTGTTGCTGAGGGCATCTCTTCTTCTTCTCTATCGTGACACTCTTGACAAAGTGGTCGTGGCGTGGGCATAGCAGTGCTTCAATTCAAGCGTTTCACAAACACATTTTTGAATAACTAATAGTGTATCAATAAAATCTGTACAAGTGAAGTTCGTGATCATCATGTCTTTCAATGGAGGTCGTGGTTATTCTGTCTATAATGATCTTTTCCTTACTTTGCGGATCATTGTGACTGTCGTGAACCTTTTATCCTTTATATACGGAGTGACATCATGGTGCATCATCAAAAAATTTCACAATTACAGAAACTATGTGTACCTCAACGCAATTTTAACAAACTTTTTAGAATCTTTGGAGTCAGTGATCTTCGTCATTTGTGTTAGAGAAAATATTTCCCTGAATAACGATAATATATACTATATCATTATACATAGTTCTCTGACCACGTACATTCTGGCTGTGAAAAACGTCTGGTTGGTTATTGTTTGCCATATGTTTTACATGGATATTGTGAAAGTCTTCAATGTACATACCCAAAATAGATACTTAAAAAGTGGTTTATTTGGTTGGGGTGTGCCTTTTATTATTACTAGCATAATAACACTTTTAATTTCTCTCTCTTATGCCTCGTCAAACAAATATTTAAATACCATCTTCAACATTACGGTTTTCTTAGTTTTATATTTACCACCCATTGTAAACGGTATACTTTATATTATACTTGTTTGTTCACTTTTTCGTAGATCGAACGCAAATACACAGACAGTTATCAAAAAATGTACTCGCTTATACATAGCCACTTTGGTGTTTATAATAAGCGATATATTAATGCTGTCTGATTACATAATGACACTGGTCGGTGTCAATCGCAGCTATGTAGCTAAATTACTGCAATTACTATTACTACAGGCCAGTAGCCTAGTATTGCCTTTATTAAAGTTAAATGAAAGAAAATTTAAAACAATAGTTAAAAGCACACTTTGTAAACAAGCATATTACAAATTAGATGATTATATTCAAGATAAGAATGCTTGGAAACATGCTGGTCCTGCTCCATAGGCCTATCTTTGGTGTGGACAAAATCAAAATGGTTAATTTGTATTATATTCATAATTATAGTAACGCTTTATTTTTATTTTTTCTTCTTTTTTTGTTTAAAAAAATTGACTCGCACACTGTTCTGTTGTTGTTTAATTAGGTAATGTACCTATGTTTGCACTATTTGTAAGTACGTGAGGACCAAGTTCCTATTTATCAAGTAAAGGAATTTACCTGTTAATGCTTGTAATTCTCTCATACCTATATGTAGTATAGTAGTGCTGGGTACATCGTCCTCACGTATACGAATTTATTAATGTATGTACCTATATAAATATTGTGTAAAACTTTTCTTTAAAAGAGTAAGTATGGAGTTTCTTGTGCGTTCTTCTCCATAACAACCTACATTTCTGAATGCACGGTAGAATAAATTTTTATTAAATGTAAATTTTAACGTTCAAAAGTGCCACATAATGGCCTACTTGAAATAAACACATTTGACTTTGACTTTGACTTTGACTTTGACATTGGACATAATGGTGGTATTTGGAAGAAGCAATCGAGAAGTGGTATACGAATTTTATGTAAACAAATTAAATCGTCGGTCAGTACCAGCAGCGCACGGGAATCAGGATATCGCAATGCAAGAAAGAGTTATTCGTGAACCTGCTGATAGCCAACCGGTAGCTCTAAACATTGAATAGGGTATTTTACTGGACTTTTATTAAGATTCTCAAAACCTAGAAAATATATAAATCATGGTTAAAATGTTTGAAAATGTCAAAAAATGGTGCATTTCATAATAAGACGTCAAACGTAGGAAACGACATTGCAAATGCGCGCCATTCGATACAAAACAAACAACGTTTTACGCTTCTCAATACGCTATTGTGCTGTAGTATTATATTATCTGTGCCTATTGTAAAAAGTTGCAGAAATCATTGTAAAAGTTTATTTTTTATTTTTTTATTTCGGTATGTTATTTTTTTATACGTTTTCAGTTTTAGTTAAAGTAAATCATCATGATAGAGTTGAATGTGTAATTGTGACATTACTCATCAGTTTAAGAGGATGAATATTTTCACAAGTTCTTCCCGCTTCTTTAGTCCTGTCTATACCACAGAAATCGTGCATTCTGGGATAAAAAGTAGTATATGATACTCAGCGATATACAATTGATGATAAGTTAGTACTTCAAGAGTTAATTTTTCCTTTGAAAGCAGAGGCCTTGTTAGGCATTTAACATGAAAAGTGACTGTTTTAATTTTATTAATATGGATATTGATGATTTTTAAAAACATGTAAGAAGTTTTACTTCTTTATTACACTACCATAGGTGGGTAAATGCGAATACCATAACTAGAATGACATATTCAAAACAAGATTTTACTTTATAACAATATAAATTTATAATAACCATGTGTATTAAGTATTTAGTAGACAGTTTTAAGTTAGTTGTTTAATTAAAATCACTCTGTTAACTAAGGCAAACAACATTTAAAAAAATTGATTCACTTATTAAATTTACCCGGTTTTCAGGGGCGAATGTAATAATGTTAGTAAATTTCTTAGGACTGCTGATAGTTGCAAGTCAGGGGTAAATTGTAATTTTTCTTCAGAGTGTTTGGGTGGTCCTTTTTTCCTTAGTTGTCACTAAACTTATGAAATTGTTTGTGTCACTTTAATTACTTTTTGTTTCGTAATTCTGTTTAAATAATAAGAGGATATATTTTACAAAACTGAAACAGTTTACTTAAAACATTTTAATTCGTATAGTAAAGATATTGTATTATGTTTATTAAGCTTTTTAGTCTAAATAAAATGAATTGTTGATTATTTGAACATACAGTATTTTATAGACCCAAAAAATTGACATCCGCTTTTTATTGTTTATTTCTACTCAATATTTAATTACAAATGCACGAGTACAACCCTCGAGTGTCAGTTTTTTTATGTTATTGTTTTCGTGACCTTGCCGCTCAAAACACAAAAAAAAAATCTTAAAAAAAACTGTACACATTTGAGTTTTCGTCGTATTGTAGCTTAATGAAATTTAATTTATTTAGTACCACTGTCTAGTACAATAGAGGATCAACTGCAGTTCGCCACCCGAATGCTAGGAACTTCATTCTTTTTTCGTATATTCTCTTCTTGGAGAACACTTTACAAAGTTTCAAGTCGCGAAGCTTCATAGTTTTCAAGAAAAAAAATCCTAAAGTTTCAATAATTTCTAACAGGAACGTAATAGAAAACACCACAAAATAACAAATGCCACAGGTATAAAATCATTTGTAAGATGTTTCGTTTTGCAGCAGATTTTAATGGTTTTTTAACTGAATATCCAAAAAGGAAGAGATTCTATTGTCGACTATGTATGTTTTTTTGTGTACGGTCACCGATTTCTCCGTCAATTGTGGACCAATTTTGAAAATTCTTTTTGTGTTTGAAAGGGTCCCGAGATGGTCTCATTTTCACCAAATTAGAATCAGTTGACGGGATCCCATAGAAATCGAGCGAAATCCTCAAATATTATAGGCATAAATACAGCGATTTTGTTATTTTCATCAACAATGCAATCATTTGCACTCAGAAAGTATCATTTGGTGAAGTGGAACTGATGAAGAAGACCACAGATGGCCAATGGAACTTCTTAAAGACAAGTATGTCATGGGTATAAGATAATATCTCGAATAGTTAACCGACTATAAAAGCAAAAACTTATAAATAGATGGTACTGATGAAATGGTACCATCAAACTGATTTGATGATGAAGCCGGAAGGTAGGCACTGGCACTCCAAAATAAAACAATGTATCCTTGGCGTGTTTGGGCTTATTGGAATTGTCATGAGATGTACTTTGGCTATAAATAATTTTCATGGAAATTTGAGATACCAAAACTAAAAGGAGAAAAAAAATTAAAAATTAAAAAAAAAAAAACAACTTGAAAAAAAATCACTACAAAGTGAAACATAACTTTCTTTTCCGAACTCGGTGTCAAAAAACGAAAAACAATAAGTATCAAAAATACACAGATTATTAGAGATATACAAAAAACGGCAAACGTTCACGTTTGTTGTATGGGAGCCCCACTTAAATATTTATTTTATTATAGCGGCAACAGAAATACCTACATCATCTGTGAAAATTTCAACTCTTTAGCTATCACGGTTCATGAGATACAGCCTGGTGACAGACAGACAGACGGACAGTGGAGTCTTAGTAATAGGGTCCCGTTTTTACCCTTTGGGTACGGAACCCTAAAACGAAAAATGGACATTAATGAATTTTACTATAAGTAAAATCGTCAAATACAAGAGATACAAGAAACGTCGGGGAATGAGATATAATCTTTTTAAAGCTTGTTAAAAGTGATATTATTATTTTGAAACCAAAAAGGCAGTTGTCTGGCTAAAAATACCCATGTCTATCCGTCCGCTTCTTTAACTGGACTGGTGACATTGTGGGGATAGGATAGCCAGACAATGGACGATTCAGGATGACGGCAGAATATAATACGTCTATCTAGGACAGGGGTGGCGAACCAATGGCACTCTACAAGATAATTCAGGCACGTCAATCATACATATTATCGAATCTATATACATCTTCTTCACCATCTTCTTATATACTTGGGCTTAAATATTATATATCATCTAATTTGTAACTGTAGAAATCACACGAAGGCCCTTGTCTGATGTCGCGACGCAAAATAAATTGCGCCAAAAGGTGATATCGCGCGAGTATTTTCTAAGAAAAATTTAAGTGCTTTGCGGTCATGTGAATATACTTGCAATTTTACTTAGTAATAATCGCTTGTCGGTGTGATATTGATAATAATCGAATTATCACCATAAGGAAAGGCACTAACTGATTGTTTATTTAAACTTACAAATTCTGGGATGCAAAAACAGTGTTTGAATCTTTAGATCCTAATTTATTACAAGCTTTTATTTAACTTGCAAAGTATGCATGTAAGTGTAAGTGTTTTCGGTTCAAATCTTGTAACTGTATTTTAAAGTAATTATCCTCCACCGATTAAGATGAAATTTTGCGTACACGTTTAGTTTGGATGACAATGCACAGTTATCTAAGTGACGTCATTCGAAATCCAATATGGCGGACCGCCTAAGATGGCGGACTAGTTATTTTTTCTGCACTGCCATGATATGGGTATCAAATGAAAGGGTTTGCTAAGAAGGAGACAAAAAAGCAAGTTTTAAAACATATTTTTAATGAATAATTTTATTTTTTGTCCAACCTGTTACCACACGTTAACATTCTTCGACGGCACGTCTTGGCAACATAGATATCTTATTAATATTATAAATGTGAAATTTTGGATGGATGTGTGTGTGGATGTATGTTTGTTACTCAACTACGCCAAAACCGCTGAACAGATCTAGATGCAATTTGGCACAGAGATAGATTATAGTCTGGCATTTTATCCAGGTATAATGTTCCCTTGGGATAATAAAACACTTTTCAAGCGGGCGAAGCCGCTGGTAGAAGTTAGTAATTTTATAAATAAAAAAAGTTAAATCAAAAAACCCGACTGCTTCAAAAGCGAACTAAAAAGTCGTAAACAAGGAAAAAATCATGCTGTGCAGTCGGAGGATACATATTCGCGGGCTGGCTGACCAAAATCTGGTGTATCCTCCGCCTGCACAGCATGATTTTTTCCTTATTTACGACTTTTTAGTTCGCTTTTGAAGCAGTCGGGTTTTTTGATTTTTTGATTTAACTTTTTTTATTGATAACTTTCTAGTTATTTTTTTTCGAATTAGATACATTTAAACATATGAGTGTTATATATATTTTTGAAATCACCTCTTAAAACCCTTTATTTTGACACCCCACACGATGGGTTTGGAAGAAAAAAAATTTGGGCCCCCACAATATGGCGCCCAAAATCCGCCATTTTGATATTGTCCAATTTTAATGTAGCCTATGACACTCGCAGGGTTAAGACGAATCGTTTGACGTATGAATCATCAAAATCGGCCAACGCGTTTGGTCTCTGGAACGCCATATAGGAACAAACATACATACATAGACTGGTAAACACATTACCCTCCTTCGGCAGTCGGGTAAAAAATGGCGCGCTCACCAACAAAGGTTTGTCATCCCTGATCTAGGAGATCTATTTTTAACTGTAGTTGAGTTGGCTCCCACACGCTAGCGTTAATTCTACCCTCAGACCAACAAAATGTTGGTCTGGGATTCTACCCTACTAATATTACAAATGTGAAAGTAACTCTGTCTGTCTGTTTTTAACCCTTTCAAACTTAACGGCGTAACGGTTTTGGGTGGAATTTGGCACACGGGTAGACAATGTCCTAGAAGTTAATTTAGCAAAGTTTAAAAATGAAAGAATAACTAATCTAATAAGAAAATCTTGTTGGATTAGTGACTTTAGATTCGTTTGAAAAACGTGCACGGAAATTGGACTTCCTGTTTACGCTTCATTCGAGTCAGCCGTGGCTTCCATATGCCCGAAACCGTGTTAAGCACATATACTTGTTTTATTTCATTTTATGGATCACTGCAAAAATCCTAGATACCTTGGTGTTGCATTGGATAGATCGTTAACTTTTGATGTGCACTGCCACAGCACGAAGCGGAAGGTCAGTTCCTGGAACAACCCGATGTTCTTTGGACAACTGGCATGCCGCTCTGCCTCTCAGCTGGCGAATTCTGTTGTCCTGTGTGGCACCAATCCGCACATGCTAAGCAAGTTGACATCACCCTAAAAGAGTCGTGCCGAATTATATCGGGCTGCCTCAAACCAACTCCGCTCAACAAACTATACCCGTTGGCTGGCATTGCATCTCCAATAGTACGAAGGGATGTCGCATGCGCGCTTGAGAAAAATACTAGGAATCCGATGCCCGACATCCTCTCTACGATCACACTATAACCCCGGGTAGACTTAAGAGCCGGAAGAGTTTTCTTCGATGCACACGGCCATCCAAGACCCGATTTCTTGAAACCCCAGGAACACCTGCCACCTGGACGTGAACTGCAGTGGCCTATATGGAAAGCACTTAATCTTTTGCGCGCCCACGTAGGCCGCTGCAAACACAATTTGGCTAAATGGGGTATTATAGACCCGTCTCATACCCAGTGTGAGTGCGGTGCCCCTTTGCAAGATATGGCACATATGCTGGAGTGGTGTGTCCCAAGTGGCCATACACCTGCACTTTGGAAAACCTTATGCTCGCCACTGACGCCGCAATCGGGGTGGCCACCTACTGGACCCAAAATGTATAAAGTAAATCTTCTTTTGGAGTTTCCCATCGAGTCGATGGGAAACTCCAAAAGAAGAAGATTTAATTTTAAAAACCAAACCTCTAAAAAAACAACCTTTATATTGGGGTCAGTTTGCGGACTAACCGGATACAGCTGAGTACCAGTATTTTACATGGAGCGAATGCATATCTGACCTCCACAACCCAGTAACTGGGTAACACGATACCTCTTAGCAAGACTGGTGTCAGATTTCCTGGCTGTTGTCTATCCGTAACGACTGTCAAAGATGAAGAAATGACATCTTCCGAGGCACGGAGAAATCTCGCTATGTAAAGATGTAACCCATCCACGGATAGACCTCGGCAAGCGTTGCTTAACCTTGAAGATCGAGCCGTGCAGGTGTTATTATTTAGGCACGAGCTCCTCAATCACACTGTGATCGAATTAAAACAAAAAAACACGCCAAGTGCGAGTCGGACTCGCGCACGAAGGGTTCCGTTCTATGATCGAAAAAAAAAACAAAAAAAAAACACGTTTGTTGTATGGGAGCCCCACTTCAATATTTATTTTATTCTGTTTTTAGTATTTGTTGTTATAGCGTCAACAGAAATACATCATCTGTGAAAATTTCAACTGTCTAGCTATCACTGTTCGTGAGATACAGCCTGGTGACAGACAGACAGACAGACGGACAATGGAGTCTTAATAATGGTTTTTACCCTTTTGGTACGGAACCCTAAAAATATATATTTTACGTACCTACAATGTTTTATGCCAAATATTGCAGTACAAACAAACCAAATAAACGAAGATTGCACAAGATGTGATTCATAAGGAAAATGTATAAATAAACCATCAGTTATTAACAATAGTTATAGATTTTTAGGTATTCACTACCAGCTATGCAAATAAATGAGTATTATTCAGCTGCAATTCATTTTAAAACCATCACGTTTTAGTAAAGAGAGAAATAACAATAAAGTTTTTAAAAAAATCAACACTTACTTACTATTCCTTAATTGCTTCTACATGTATTTTTAAAACACGATTGTTTATTGATTTTGTAATAATTTTCAACACAACCCTACTCCACAAGATGCAAAATGAAACTGACAAAGTCATAGAGAAAATAAAACGACAAAGTGACAATACTATAGACATACTAAATAATATGGACTGGAACACAGATTAGACTGGAAATACCTACGAAAAAAACGTGCCTACCTAAACCTCAAAATGTCTCATAAAATGGCCGCCGATTCTAAGGTTGTGTCAATCAAGCAACACACACACACTCACAAATCTCAATAATACAATATGTAAACAACCATTTGACAGCAGGACTACCACGAACACAACCACAAAATTCGTCACATAAAATGGCGAATATGGCACGTACCTACAACCGTCACTACGTCATAACAAAATGTTGCCATAACTAGCAACAACTGAAATATTGTTGTCTCTTTCATCAAATACGATTACTACATTAGAAAGAATGAAACAAAACGATGTTTCACATTCTGTATCGTATTTCACTCATATTTGTATAAGCTAATGTATGTATAGAACATCGCGGCGCCTCCATATATTTCCTATCCCAATGGACAATACTGACAATAAACAATTTTGACATTGTGACTTTCATTCAATCTATCGTCATCCGATCATTGATAAAAATACATGAAAGTTTTCTGTTAGTGATGTGCGTAGGTATATCCAGTTTAGTCGATCGATTGTGTAGAAATGTAGTCGATGTTATTCTGACTTATTTATTCAATTTATATCTGGGTAGACCCAAATAAATGTGAACATGATCGGCAGCTGACCAGTAGAGTATGATTTTATTTTAAAAAAATTAGGTACCTGTTGCTATCCCTGTAAAACGTTAGGCAAATATTCTGGATTTACCCTACCGTTGCTTTTGACGTCAATCTGCGGTAAGCACCAGTGAATTAAATGTAGATGCAGATAACGGAACTTCAAGAGTAATATTTATAAATTATGAAAACCACTCTTACTGCTTCGAAATAAAGGTGTTGTCGCGGTTGGTTACGAATTTAATGTAACAAACAGGAAATTCTACCAAAAAAACAAAATATATGGGTACCTAATTATTTCATTAGGTCGTAAAGTATGGTTATTTTGTAACTATTGTACCATCGAAAGTTTCATAGTGAGCACGTTTGTTTGGGGAGTTTAATTATTACCCGTCCGTTACCAACCTTCTGCAGGGCAAAGGCCTCTTCTCATACTGAGAAAGGACAAGCATTAATCAATACGCTTTCTCAAGGCGTGTCAGTTGGTAATTGTTGCTGAGGACATCTCTTCTTCTTCTGTACGGTGAGCATTACACTCTTGAAAGAGCGGTAGTGGCGCGGGCATAGCAGTGCTTCAAGTCAAGCTACTACAAACACATTTTCGTTCTAAAAGTGAATCAATAAAAACTGTGCAAGTGAAGTTCGCGATTATTATGTCTGCAAACGTAGATCTTGGTGATTCTGACTATAATGATATTTTCCTTACTTTTCGGATCATTGTGACAGTCGTAAACTTTTTTACGTTTACATACGGAGTGACATCATGGTGCATCATCAAAAATATTCATAATTACAGGAACTATGTGTACCTCAACGCAATTTTAACCAACTTTTTAGAATCTTTAGAGGGAGTGATCATTGCAATATATGTTAGAGAAAATGGTTACTTTACTTACGATAATTTATATTTTACCGTCATAAGAATGAGTCTGATCATGTACATATCAGCTGTGAAAAAATTTTGGTTGGTAGTTGTATGCTATATGTTTTACATGGATATTGTGAGAGTCTTCAATGTGCATACCCAAAGGAGATACTTAAAAAGCGGTATCTTTGGTTGGGGTGTGCCTTTTATTTTAGCTATAATAATCGCGGGCTCCTTTGCTCTCTCTGTTGCCTGGTTTATCAAATATTTAAATACCATCTTCATCATTGCGGTCTTTTTCATTTTTCTTTTACCGCTCATTGTAAATTGTGTACTTTATATAATACTTGTATGTTCGCTATTTCGTAGTTCGAACTCAAACATACAGACAGCTACCAACAAATGGATTCGCTTATATATCGCCACTTTGGTGTTTATAATGAGCGATATATTAATGTTGTCTGATTATATAATATCGCTGGTCGGTGTCAATCGCAGCTATGTAGCTAGTTTAATGGAATTGCTACTAATTCAGGCGAGTAGCCTAGCATTGGACGTTATGTTGCTATTTGGAAGAAGCAATCGAGAAGTGGTGTACGAATTTTATGTAAACAAATTAAATCGTCGATCGCTACCAGAAAGGCACGGGAATCATGATATCGCAATGCAAGAAAGAGTTATTCGTGAACCTGCTGATAGGCAACCGGTACCTCTAAACATTGAATAGGGTATTTTACTGGACTTTTATGAAGATTCTCAAAACCTAGAAAATATAAATCACGGTAAAAACAATGTGGAAATCTCTAATAAAGGTGATTTTGTGAGCTTCGTTAAATCAACACCTGCATGTGACGTCACTCGTCGGCAACGACATAGCAAATTCGCGCCATTCAGTACAAAATAATCAACGTTTTCGTGTTAATAAGGATAGAGAAGTAATTTTAAATTCCTATAGAGATATTGTATTTTATTCACATTTCTCAATACGCTATTGTGCTGTGTAATATTATCTGTGTCTATTGTAAAAAGTTGCTGAATTATAAATTGTTACTTTTTCAAACATTCCTTGTTTTTAAATTGTGCATATTGTATTTTTCAGTTAACACAATCATGATGATAGAATTGAATGTGTGTGTGATACATTACTCGTTAATTTAAGTGGGATGAATATTTTTACAAGTTCTGCCCGCGGCTTCAATTAAAAAACAGTCTATCATACTCGGCGAAACAATATCGCTTTAATAATTGAAATATTTTTGTAATGGGAACCGTGGTACCAGAGATTATTTTTAGAAACTTGTAACAAAACAAGCATAAAGTTTTACTTCTTTTTACTACTATAAATTTAAGTACCGACTAGTTAAGATTTTATTTGAGTTATTGTAGAATTAAACATATTATTATTATCTACTAAATTAGATAGCCATATATAATTATTAATCTACTAATAGATAGCCACGGTAGAATCAATTTTTTATTACTTGTAAATTTTAACGTTCAAAAGTGCCGCATAATGGCCTACTTGAAATAAACACATTTGATTTTGACTTTATTTATAAATTAATATTTTTTCCTTAGTTGTATCATAAAACTTATGAAATTGTTTGTGTCACTTTAATTGCTCTTTGTTTCTTATTTCTATTTAAATAATAAGAAGGATATATTTTACTAACTGAAACAGTGTACTTACTTAAAACATTTTAACTCGCAAAGTTAAGATATTGTATTATGTATGATAATATTTTTGTCGAAATAAAATGAACAGTAAAAGCCACGAATACTGAGGATTGTTAAGCCTTTCCAGTTTTCATTTTCAACAACCTGACGACCAGCTTTTTCGTTGAAAATGGATTCAACGAAAAATCTTGTACTTCTTGAAACAATAGAGTTTACTACTACTTTGAAAGTTTTATGCTTAGAGAATAAATACCTAAAGTATAGAATGCTAGCAAAAAGTACCAGGAGATCGTAATAATGAGGAAGCTAGGCTGGAATCATGAGCGGTAAAAAGAGTACCGGGCGATTTTCGATTCTGAAGTTCTAGTACTCCGGTAGTCTCTACGCTTCTGGCCTCCTGGTAGTTTTAGTTGGGTATAATTGCTTCGCCAACATCTACCTAAAAAATCAAAAGAGGAAGTTATATTCTTATCATGTTATTAAACTCTCTACTGAATTTAATCGAATCTTTGAGTTTGACGTCCTAAAAAATAAAAGTCCCAATACTAGTAAGTACCTACTGATCCGTAGGTGCCATTTAATATTGTGGAATAAAATTGCGAAAAATATCGATAGGTGCCGTATGTGCCATACCTCAGGTGCCATTCAATCAGTTTCCGTTTAAGTGGGTGACCAATGTGGAATACGTCCTCAAATCACATAGTAGATATTTTAATAAAGTCAATTAATTTGTGTCTCTTTTTATATCAATAACAATATTTAACCATTATTACTTCTGTACTTTATCATAACGGTATTACATAAAACAAAATGTGTACGCCTATTGCCTACTACAAAATTTTGGAGTGGTCGATTCGCACACCAATAAATTAACTTCGTGCCAATCGCCACAGAAAAATAATATTATTCAAAAGGGTCGATTCGCACATTTCGAGGCGAGTTAAATTAGTAAGTAAGTAAAAAGACCAAACATTTATCTACCCTACCCTACCCTACGTACCCTAACCCTAACCTACTAGGGTAGGGTAGGGTAGGGTAGGCCCTACCCTACCCTACATACCTACCCTACCCTACCCTACATACCTACCCTACCCATTAAAAAAAAAAAAAAAATAGATGTTGACCTATTCTCAGACCTACTGAATATACATATAAAATTTCATCAAAATCGGTCAAGCCGTTTCGGAGGAGTTTGGCAA
Organism: Orthosia gothica; assembly: GCA_949775005.1. NCBI lineage: Eukaryota > Metazoa > Arthropoda > Insecta > Lepidoptera > Noctuidae > Orthosia > Orthosia gothica. The sequence continues at coordinate 62,179,165 of OX459034.1, read as the reverse complement.
CGAAAACTGTGACACAAGAACTTTATATATTAGATGGCGCGCTCACCAATAATTAAGACGGAACCACACTTACGCCGTGATGCAGTGACGCAGTTGATTGGCTACAAAACACGTTGCGTTATGACGTAGGCTGGAACAGAGTTGTTTGATTGGTGGATCTTGCGCCACGCCACGCCACGACACGTAAGTGTGGTTCCGACAAAGTTTTGTTATCCCTGATCTAGGAGATCTTTTTTTAACCGTAGTAGTGTTGGCTATAACGCCCACACCCTAGCGTTATTCTACCCTACTAATATTACAAATGTGAAAGTAACTCTGTCTGTCTCTTTATAACCCTTTCAAACTCAAAGGCCAAAAGGGTTTTTAGTGAAACTTGATGCACGGGTAGACCATGTCCTAGAAGTTAGTTTGGCAAAGTTAAAAAAAAGAGAATAGATAATCTAATAAGAAGATCTTGTAGGATTAGTGATACTAGATTCGTTTAAAAATAGTGCACGAAAATTGGACTTCCTGATTACGCTTCATTCGAGCCAGCCGTGGAACCCATATGCCCGAAATCATGTTAAAGCACAAATGACATAAGAATACCTTTTAAACAAAAACAAAATCATGACAATTAAATTAATTTTTAACCGACTACTTAAGAAGGAGGAGGATTCTCAATTCGACCGTATATATATTATTTTCTGTGTGTTCGCGGATAACTGCGTCGTTTATGAACCGATTTTAATGATTCTTTTTTTGACGAATAGGAGATATCCCAAGGGTGGTACCATGATAAGGAAACCAGGATTTGATGATGGCATCCCAGAGAAATCGAGGGAAATCCTCAAATATTATAGGCTTACATAAAGCGATGTTAGTATTTTTATCAACAATGCAATCATTTACACTCAGAAAGTGTCATTTGGTTAAATAGAATTGATAAAGAAGACCACAGATGGTCACTGGAACTCCATAATGCTAAGTATGTCACGGGTATAAAATATATCGATTATACTAGTATGATGAAGCAAATACATATAAATAAATGGTACTGATGAAAATGGTATGGAATGGAAAGGAACTGATCTAATGATGAAGCCGGAAGGTAGGCACTGGAACTCCGAAATAAAACATTGGATCCTAGTCGTGTTTGGGCTTATTGGAATCTTCATGAGATTTACTTTGCCTATATATGAATATCATTTTAATTGGAGTTACCTACCAAAACTACAAAGAGATAAATAAAATACTTTTTAACAATAACATCAAACCGACTTAGGAAAACTTTTTTTTTCGATTAGTAGTGTTTTGTTTTGGAAGTCGGTTTGATTTTTTTGTTAAAAAGTTTTTTTACGTGTTTTATTTCATTTTAAAAACCAAACCTCTAAAAAACCACCCTTTATATTGGGGTCGGCTTCCAGTCTAACCGGATGCAGTACAAGTATAGTAGAGCGACTGCCATCTGACCTCCAGACCTCGTAATGCCCAGTCACTGGGTAACACGGTACCTTTTTGCAAGACTCGTATCAGATTTCCTGGCTGCTGACAATCCGTATCTAACGACTGATAAAGATTAACAAATTAAATCTTCCGAGGCATGGAGCAATCTCGCTATGTAAAGATGGTCACCCATCCACGGACAGATCTCGGCAAGCGTTTCTTAACCTTGAAAATCGACCCGTGCGGATGTTATTATTTAGGGCTCGTGTCGTCCTAAATCACACTGTGACAGAATCAAAACAAAAAAAAAACCTATTTTGCGAATTTACGTAAGTACAATATTTTATGGCAAATAATGCAGTAAATACAAGCCAAATGTATGAAGATCGCACAAAAATGTGATTAATAAGGAAAATGTATAAATAAACCATTAGCTAATAACAATAGTTATTCATTACCGGCTATGTAAATAAATTAACATTACTTAGCTTAAAACAGCAATTCATTTTAAAAAAGCTTCACGTATTAGTAAAGTTATGAAATAAAAAAAAAAAGTTTACAAAAAAAATGCAACACTTACCTACCACTATTCCTTATTTGCTTCTTCACGTATTTTTAAAACACGATTGTTTATTGATTTTGTGATAATTTTCAACACAGCCCTACTCCTTAGGATGCAAAATTAAACTGTCAAGACAAAAGGAAATGAATGACCATAACAATATTTGACAATGTGACTTTCATTCATTCCAATTTCCATCGTCTTCGATCATTGATAAAAATGAATGAAAGTTTTCTGTTAGTGATGTGCGTAGTAATATCTAGTTTAGTCGATCGATTGTATTGAGATGTAGTCGTTGTTATTCTGACTTATTTATTTGTTTTATATCTGGGTGGATCCAAATAAATGTGAACGTAATCGCCATTTTAATATACGAGATTATAAATCGTGTAGTTACCTGTTAATTAGCTGACCACTGAAGTATTATTTTAGTATAACGTATTACAAATCATATTTTTGGGTACCTACTACTATCCTTGCATTAAAAAATATAGAATCAAAATGTTAGGCATATATTCTGGGTTTACCCTGCCGTTGATTTAAAAGTCAATCTGCGGTAAGCACCAGCGAATTAAAAATAGGTGCAGATAACGGCATTTCAAAAGTAATATGAACTACGAAAACCGCTCTTACTGCTTCGAAATAAAGGTATTGTCGCGGTTGGTACGAATTGAATGTAACAAACAGAACATTCAATCAAAAAACCAAATATATACCTAGTTTACGTAACGCTTGGTTATTTTGTAACTATTGTACCGTCGAAAGTTTCATAGAGAGCACGTGTCTTTGGGTATATTTAAGGGGTTTAAATAATACCGGTCCGTTACTGTCCAACTGCAGAGCAAAGACCTCTTCTCATACTGAGAAGGGACAAGCATTAAGCAGTACGCCTGCCAGTTGGTGATTGTTGCTGAGGCCATCACTTCTTCTTCTCTATCGTGACACTCTTGACAGAGTGGTCGTGGCATGGGCATAGCAGTGCTTCAGTCAAGCTGTTCACAAACACATTTTTGTATAACTAAAAGTGAATCAACAAAATTTGTGCAAGTGAAGTTCGCGGTGATCATGTCTGTAGTGACTGGTTAATGGGGCAATTCACACATGCATGGCATGCTCGTTCACGCACTAAATGACCACACTTACTATACATCTACTCAGGCCAGCGGCTCGTGTAATACTAACGTGGGTGGGGGAAAGTGGGGATGGCAAAGTGAACGTGTGAGTGAGACAGATACACTGTCACGGTCTTAGTTATTTAGTCCATAATGATATTTTTCTTACTGTTTGGATAATTGTGACTGTCTTGAACTTTTTACGTTTTTATACGGAGTGACATCGTGGTGCATGATCAAAAATATTCATAATTACATAAACTATGTGTACCTCAACGCAATTTTAACAAACTTTTTAGAAGGTGTAGAGATTGTGATCATCATCATTTGTGTTAATGAAAATATTTCCCTGAATTACCATAGTATATATTTTACCATTATATATAATTTTCAGTCCACGTATATTAGGGCTGTGAAAAACGTCTGGTTGGTTGTTGTTTGCCATACGTTTTACATGGATATTGTGGAAGACTTCAATGTCCAATGTCCTAAAAAGTGGCTGAATTAATATTGTTAAATTTAAAAAAAAAACTATTTTTGTTAATTTTATTTACCAATTACACATTCAGTTAAAGTAAATCATGATGACAGCATTGTTTTTTTTTTTTTAATTTCACATTTTATGCACACACTCATAATATACAAATAAGAAGAAGTAACAGAAACATAGGTACAGAGGTAAGCATCATCTCTGTACCTATTTTTCTGTTCCTTCAGAGAATCCGAGGTTAAATAATGATAATAATCTTTATTCAAACTTCAAATTGGTAAAATATACTAATAGGTCTTATATGTCAACAATTTTAGGTTCCTGTACTAGGTAATCCTGTATCACAGGCAGCAGGGGCTCAAACAATGTAATTGGAAGAACAAGGAATTTTTACAATATTTTCTTAACATTATTATAACATAACATAATAGACACAATATGCGAGAGTTCGTGCGGAATCGAAAGCCAATTGAGTAGCTGCGAAAGTCTGAAACGTGATCATACTTTTTAAGGTTGAAAACAAAACTAATACCTTCATTTTGCAAATGAATTAATGAGTAATTGTGCCATTACTCATCAGTTTAAGAGGGATGAATATTTTAACAAGTTCTTCCCGTGGCTTCACTTCCGTGGCCCATCTCATAATCCCTCAGGGACTGTGCATTTTGGGATATAAAACAGCCTATGATACTAAGCGAAACACTATCGCTTTAATTATTGAAATTTTAAGAATGGGATCAGTACTACCAGATATTATTTTTAAAACACGTAAACAAGCAAAATGTTTTCCTTTTTTTAATATAACTTTATCTATAATGTACCGACTATACTTCATAAAAGATAGCTTGATCTCTGCGACATTTTTCAAACTGACGTATACGTATTTATGAAGTATAGTTTAGTTTTTGTTTGAGTTATTGTAGAACTAAATAAATTATTTATAACCTACTACTAGTTACCGTTATTTATAAATTAATTATTTTTCCTTAGTTTTAATTAAAAACTTATGAAATTGTTTGTGTCATTTAATTTATTTTTGGTTCTTAATTTTACTAACATGCCCGTGCCTCGGAAACCATGTGCTGTCATTTAAAGATCTTTGACATTCGTTACGGGTATTCAGAAGCCTGAGATCTGACACCAGTCTAGCTATCTGTCTGTTACCTAGTTATCTATCTGTTACCTAGTTACTGGGTTTTAGAGGTCAGATAGGCAGTCGCTGCATGTAAAACACTGTTACTCAGCTGAATCCAGTTAGATTTGCAGCCGACCCCAGCATAGTTTAAGTTGCCAGGAAGAGGTCGCGGAATGTGATAAGGCCACCCGTTGAATATTTTTTAGTTTTAAGGTTCTTTTGTTACTGTAAATAAAGTATTAATAAATAAATAAATAGTTGGGAAAAGCTACAGTGTACCTAAAAACAGATTAACTCAGTGAAGTTAAGTTATTGTTTTATATTTATTAAGCTTTTTAGTTTATATAAAATGAATAGTAAAACATTTGTTGTTTATTTCAATACTATCATTAAATCCACGAATACAAAGGACAAGCCTTTGCAATTCCATTTCCAACGAAAAACGTTTACTTCTTGAAACAATAGATTTGCCCGAATTTCTATTTTAAAGTTCGAATATATCTCTTGAGCACTTTATAAGATTTATGAATCTTAAAAAAAACTTGTCAGTATGTTCTTCATAATCAATCGACTTATAATAAGTGTTGTGAGAGTGACTGTGACATCTCTACAAACGTCAAGTAAAATTTTTTCAATCTAATATTGTGATATAAAATTGGTGTAGTTTTGTGTCTCAACTGTCTACGCAACTGGACAATATGTGAAATCATTGACAGAAGCGATCTCAGGATAGTGGAGCGGAGAATTTTATTGTAGTATTGACTACCTCCGCAAAGCTTACTGGGAAGGCTGACTCGATACAATTTGCTGCCAAATACTCCAAAAACCATTAGAATCTGTTACACCCGTATTCTAATGCATACTAAAGAATCTTAAAATTGTACTGAAGACGAGGCGGTATGGTCCAAGACCTTAGCCTGCCCGAGAAGGGCGAACAAAAAGAAAGAAAAAAAAAAAAAAAAACAATCTAATTTGACGGCAGACTCGGACCGGACAGTGACGTTGATGTTTCACGTTTGTTTATTTATTTATTTCGATGTGATGTAAACAGTGCGGCTGCCGATAACTTAACAAATATTATCTGTAAATCAGATTTATTAAATATTAACAAACGATGTCATATATTTGGACATTTGCACCTGAAAATAAAGCACTGTTACAACGTTGTTTAAGTGCCGCAGCGCCTCCAGATGAGTCAAATAAGTGGCTGCGAAAGTTTGGACCACGAAACTTAGATTTAATCAACAAAACAACTGAAACGATCACCGTGAATGATTCTCCAGAAATCGATGAGAGTCCAGCTACTCAAGAAATTCAAGATGAAGACATGTCAAACGCTGTAGAAGAGTTTATAGACCCGGAAATCGAACTGCTATCAAAGTTTGGTAATTTGGTTGCAAAATGCAGAAAAACGCCGAAATTATTGGTTAAATTAGCGGAAGCTCTACCTAATAGTACAGCAGAGAAATTATTTCAACATATTCTGCTCACTGAAGACTTGAACAGTGACTTTTTAGCAGCTTTTTATAATTATTTCCTACACCACTATATTAAACGCGAGAATTCGCGGTTTTGTACAGATATTTTTCTTCAAACCTTTACTAAATACCCACAGTACCTGAAGATAGCATTAAAAGTGGTTTTAAAAGACTTGCAGATACAAAATAATGTAGTGAACGATTTCATTTTAAATTTAAACGCAAACAAACAAACGGAGTTTCTTGAAATTTTGTCTGATATTGAATTTAGTTCAGAAGAGTTCTCCCATAATCTGTTTAACATATCTACAGCATATAAATCATGTAATAAAACAGATTTGGTTCAAAATTATATATTTTCTTGCCTAAAAACTCACTGCGATTATTGCAGCTGCGACAAAAATTATGGCAAACTTATGTTGGCCTTTTTACAATATGAAAATACTTTAAAAAGAGATGTCGATTGTAATTTTATAGAAGGATTAATAGAGAGGCATAAGTCTCCATTCAAAAGACCATGTTTGTCTGTGTTAAACGAAATAAAGGATGGGAAATAATTTATATTTGTTTTTTTTTATTTTTTTATCCTTACGAGCCGAGCCAGGCTTTTTTTTTTAAACCAGCATGTCCTAGAACTAAAAATTCGAACACATGTGACATCCACCAACCCACACTGGGCCTGCATGGTCGATTACGGCTCATTCCCTCTTACAGAGAGGAGGCCTGTGTCCCAGCAGTGGAAACGTTAAAAGGCTGATGATGATGATCCTTATAAAACTACACTCTGAGCTGAAGCATGGTGCGGCTGACAGTTTCAATAACATTTTTTACACATATACGTATACGCATTTTTTGTAGTTTATTGTCATACCATATACCATCGCGGTCTGGTAAGAAAACGCACCAGGGATCAACACAGCAAGCTATGGACCGATCATAGCGATTGTAGGCAGGCCCTTATTGACGGCGGTTTTACGAAAAAGGTCCTACGACTAACTAAGCCACAGCTTCGTAAGGTCACATCCGTAACTACTGGACATGGCACCTTTAATAAGAACCTCTTTGTCATAGGAATCGCGGACAGCCCACTCTGCAGAGCTTGCATGGTGGAAGAAGAGACAGCATTACACCTGCTCCTAAGCTGCCCTGTAATCTCTGGTTACAGGGCCAAATACTTCGGTGACCCAGGTACCCTGCAGGAGATAGTCGGCAGCACCAGGGCGCTGCTGGCCTTTCTCGAGGAGCTTGGGTGGATCGAATGATGTGACTGAATCCCACCCGTACGCAATGTACGTGGAGTTGCGGAAACAGCCCGTCGAAACTAAAACTACCATAAACCATAGTCGCTAAACTACAAAAAATGCGTATATGTATATGCTTAAAAAAGGTTTTTGAAACTGTCACCGGCACCATGCTACAGCGCAAAGAGTATAAGATTAAGTACTTTTTACTGCCTCGTTGGCCATAATTTTTTGGACAGGTACAAATTAGTTCTAAATGGGTACTAAATACACGTGGTAGAATATTTCAATTACAATTCCCGGTAGGGCATAGTGTCTTCTCATTAGCAGCCCCGTGTCTGGATTTGTGCCCAATTGATGGCAATATACTAGGCTTGCCCTCTATTCATATTTTTTTAAATTAAAAGACAGCCCCTTAATATATGTGATTTAAACATAACTGGCGAAATATGAGTGTACCTCTGCCCCACAGACTACTACCCATCCATTCGGCGAATACAGGCGTGAGTTTGTGTGTCTGTGTTGTTGTCTACTTCAATATGAATATCTGTCAAACTTTTTTATTAATAAAGTCCTTGTTTTACTTAATTCAGAAATTGAGTGTAAGAATTATTTAATCCAGAGTGAGATGGTAGAACCGGGACCCTATTACTAAGACTCCGCGATCCGTCTGTCTATCTGTCACCAGCTGTATCTCATGAACCGTGATAGCTAGACAGCTAAAATTTTCACAGATGATGTATTTCTGTTGCCGCTCTCTGCCGCGTTATATAACAACAAATACTATAAACGGGATAAAATCAATATTTAAGTAGGACTCCCATACAACAAACGTGATTTTTCTGCGATAACGGTACGAAACCCATAGTCCGCGAGTCCGACTCGCACTTGGCCGGTTTATTATTAAAGACGCTGTTTTACTTAATTCACAAATTGAGTAGGTATACGAATTATTTACTCCAGAGTGAGTATGATCAGATCACACTACCATACAACTCATAACTGGCAGAATAGTAATTGCAAACGCAACTTCTGAGTATGAGGTCCTTCTGGGGTTGATTCCCAGTTCGGGCAAAATTATTGGGTTTTTGGATTACTCCAAGGCAATTAGAAAGGTTTTGTTATTTCCCAGGAGCAGCACGCAGCCTTATTGCGTAATGAGTTCGGCAAGGCAAAGGGCAAAGAGCATGAAAACTCGACCAATCACAAAGACGTAAATCTAACGAAGATCACATAAATTTGGCGTGCTCGAAAATTGAGTTAGATGTACTTTTTTTTTGCGTGGATAAATGCTGGGACTCTAACCCACTAAAACTCCACGGTGTCCTCCTGTGCCGCATATGGCGGGGACACGGGTAGGTACGCGTTAGCACTCTTTGAAATAGCTTCCCTAGTACGTAGTACATTTAACTCAATCTAGAATTATTTGAGAATTATTTTGTTGCGTGCCACATCAGCACGCGTGCCGTTGGTTCGTTATCCCTGCACTAGGTCACAGATAATATAGGATACTAACTAGGTGAACCGATGACCTGATGAAGTTGGCGGGAATCCACTGGATGCGAGACGTCTATATGGCGATACATGGGGGAGGCCTATGTTCAGCAGTGGACGTCTTTCGGCTGAAATGATGATGACGATCAACAGTGCCTCCTTGGCCTGTAGGTGGTACCTAGGTACTGCTGTACATATTTTTTTTTAACATCATCGCAAGGTGAGATAGTGGTCAGCCACAAGCCTATAGAGGATAATAGTTATTTGTTATACAAGAGTGCAAAGTTGCTTTTTAACCGCGTGTTCAATTTTGATGACCGAGCAAGCGAAGGATTCTAAAATTGAATCGCGAGCGCAGCGAGTGATTCAAAATTAGAATCCTGAGCGTTAGCGAGGGAATCAAAAGAGCACGAGGTGAAAAATCTTTGCACTCGAGTGCAACACGTAACTTTTCAATCCACCTCAGCGAGGAAATGACTAAATGCAAAAAAAAAACGTTTACAATCACAAGATAGGTACACTTTTATTTCAGTTTAGGTATTAATTACTACATTATGACAGGTAAGTATTACAGAATAATCTTTAAATTATAACAAAATAATACTAAGGTATAATTAAGAAAATTTTAAAGTAACGTTGCTACAGTTATTGTTGAGGGAGAAAGCTCATTTGCGCATTATTAACAGTTTCAGTCAATTCTGTTGGCGTCAAACAAACTTCCTCGTCGCTAGAATCACTCATTTTAGTTTTTTCACTTGTTTTCAAGTTTCTTGTTTTTAATATAAGGTTTAACAATGACGTGAAAAAATGCCGATTGCCGCATACAGAGGCCCTAGCACGAGTTTCTGCGTAATTGGATCGACTACGTTAACGTATCGCCTCCGACAATTTTTGTATGCAAAATGAATCAGCGCCATGTGTCCGTATTTGGAACTAACAAATCGGTAGCACAAGTTTTTGACAATTGCCTTCGTATCGAGTTTACGTATTTACGTCGCGTTAACGCTCCAAATGTATGGGAATCGGTAGCACGAGTTTTCATTTTGACATGTAGTATCGAGTTTTACGCTAGGTGTGACGAAAGCACGTCGAAAACTATCTCACTGACATTTTCTTGGTGAGACATTTCACGTCAAATAATTTTCCGTATTTATTTCGGTATTTTTACAATATTATGCCTGATTATGCCATTTAATCATGAAGAAAAGGGGAAGGCATGCTGTCTATTGATTATCTTACGTCCTTTTTTAATAAATAGGCTAGGAGAAGATGTAAAACGAGGTAGCTAACATTTTCATTTTCTTTGTTAAGAAACAGTAATAGTTTCTTATAATAAACCATTTCTATAAGTTATTGATGCTAACCACACATAGAGCGGCCTTCCTGCCGTGGTGGAGTATGATCTCTTGCGCGTTATTCGCCGCAACTCTACGTTTTTCTTGCGGTGCTGAATAATTATCATAACTCATTCATTGGACTCATTTGAAGATTCTTGAATTGAAGAAAACGGCTATGCTTTATAAATTAGAGATTATCCCAATACTAGTATGCACGTATGCCTATATATTATGCAACCGGTTTATACCGGTATAAAAAGATAGTTTGGAAATATGGGTTAGAATTTGGGATATACAACATTGACAGCTAAAATGTTCTTGACTTCCCTATTAACAACAATACAATCCTAAAATGTATTAATATAACATCTTCTTCAGCAGATCTTGTGGCAATGGTTGCAGTTTGCAGTATTTTATGTAGCAAAAACCGTAATGCGTTCTACAAGTCTAGCTAGTCTGTCGATGATAAACACAGACAGATGTACAACGAAAGAGAGAACTAGGACTAAAATGAAATAGAATCCCTTCGCAGCGTGACGAACGGTCTAGTATAAAGACCTTCCATCGTAATTGCCACCTGCCAGCCAATGTTCCAGAATCCAGAGTAATCCTTATGAGACGAGAAATCGATGCAGAGAATGGACTATGATAGGACTCTCCTTCAAAACTATATAATCAAATCCTAAGTCATATCGTTCCGCACAGTTATTCGTACGCATAGTACATGGAAAGCCTTGTTGGCTCACTCAGCCTGTTTTTTTATTAAAAAAATCCTACTTCTTGTTGATATTTATTGAATTTATTATATTTCTAACATGTATATAAGTAGCCGTGAATTGACTAGGTAACTAACTAAGCTATAAATGTGATAATAAATACCTAAATAAACAGAAACTATATGTTTTTCCTGATTTTCCTAATCCAAACATACATAAACTAACGCTTTTTTCGGATAGGGGTAAGTAGGTAGAAACTACAGAATGCCACATGCTACGTAATATACACGTTTATACAGCTACACGCACGCTGGCCTTTCTGAAGAATATCACAATAAGATCTGTTGCGGACGGTACCTGGGCCGGGTGGTGTAAGTACCCACGGTTTCCGTGGGATAGTATCCCACTGTTGTTTGACGTGCTTTCCATTCTCTGAGTCCGGCGACTCTGCTGGTGGCACACGCCACCACGCACCCCTGAATGAGTGGTAGGTATTACGAGGACGACCCACACGTTCAACTTTTGAGTTATTAAATATTTTCGTATAATTTCTCGTAATTTGTATCAGTTTCTTCTATGCCATGCAAGATGACTTGTTTTTTTTGGTTATGTTTTCTAATATGGCAATTTTTTTGTTCAAAGTCACTATTTCTGATTTAAGCATTTTATTCACGTTTTGACCAAAGAAATAAAACGCGGGCTTTTTCTTGAAAAATCTTGTTCCATGTGATTTAGGCCATTTTTTTGCGTTCGTCTTTACTTAGCTGAAATCTTTAGAGCCTTATTTAATAAACCTTTTAAACATACATTATTTAATACCTTTTAATTGATTGTTTACTTAGTATACACAACCCTTATTGACATCGACAATAATAATTACACATTTTATAACAATTAAAAAGTTCGTAGAATAATGACATCAACAAGTAAAATTTAAAAAAAACCCCGACACATTTATCTTGCCTAAACACCCCGATTCAAGCAGTCAACGACCATAACTTGTAAATGGCATAAAATAGCAAAAATGTCACGTTTGTTGTACGGGAGCCCTACTTAAATATTTATTTTATTCTGTTTTTAGTATGTGTTGGTATAGCGGCAACAGAAATTCATCATCTGTAAAAATTGCAGCTGTCTAGCTACCCCGGTTCATGAGATACAGCCTGGTGACAGACAGACACGGATCGTGAAGTCTTAGTAATAGGGCCCCTTTTTTACTCTTTGGGTACGAAACTCTAAATACTATCTTTATCTCTAATTCTCTATTTATCTTCTCAAGATGGTCAAACTATCTCAGCATACCTACGATTTTCAGTTAATACATCTTTGTTTAAACCACAACGTTGTCTTATTACATCTTCTCTATCTCATCATCGTTCTTCAATCTCTAATTAAAAATTACATAACACATAGGTACTTCCTATTCTAAACATTTTTTTTTTGCTATATTTGTACAAGGTAATCTCTGAAAGGAAACGCCTGCCATTCCCACCGCTACGTGTAGCAGTAAAAACTTTATGGGCTGATCATGAATCTACATAATGCATTGATTAAATAAAATACAGATTTAATTAACAACTTTGTATTATATAATGTTCTTGTAACTTTGTTTTCATCATAATTTAATTGGTAGAGCATGTAAGATTCCAACCATAGCTCATAGCTGCTCCAAACGCTTGAAATAGCATGAAGAGCATTTGTACCAAAACGGTTGTAAATATGTAGATACTTTTTAATGTCGTAAGTTATAAAATATTCCCCCAATTCCTTCGTTGGATGTCACTATTGCACAAAGAGACGTATAGTTTGCCGTGGGCTTTGAAGACATCACGGCTGCAGTCTTGTAGACGATGGTGTAAGCGATCGGCATGGCTTGTCTTCTCTTAGTGGCAATGCTGGTTAATATTGTTGCGGTTTCTAGAAAGGCTTTTGGCTAGTACCAGGAATATTTTACTTGTCATCTCCTGTTGGTAAAAGAAGTTGTTATAGAACAAAATACAAAGATTCTGATACTAAATACAACATTGTTGGTCGTGCAGTGTTATTGGAACTTTCCATTAGGAATTCCTTAGTGGCAACCCGGGAGTCTCACTCTGTGTGCTGTGTACGGCAATAGACCCGCTTCTTACTACAGGAGACCTCATGGAATTGAGCGGATGAAGCGCATTTTGCATAATTGTATAAATCTGTGCAATAAACTTACTTGTTTGCTTCTTTATGAAGTTCACCATGATGATAAACCGAGTGAAACAAGTTCTTTTGGGATTTATTAATTCTAAAATCACAGAACCGTCGTACGTAACAGATTTAATCTAAAAGCTGGTAAATTAAAATAATTATTTGAAATGTCAATAAACAACAATAGACGTTTACACCTTAGGGTCTGCTCACACCGAGAAGCAATGCGGTACTACACATAAACCGCGCGGCATTTAAAATTTAATAAAAACCGGCCAAGTGCGAGTCGGACTCGCGCACGAAGGGTTCCGTACTTGGTAAATTGCGGTTTACGATTTATGACGTATTAAAAGAAAACTACTTACTAGATCTCGTTCAAACCAATTTTCGCTGGTAGTTTACATGGTAATGTACATCATATATTTTTTTAAGTTTTATCATTCTCTTATTTTAGAAGTTACAGGGGGGGGGACACACATTTTACCACTTTGGAAGAGTCTCTCGCGCAAACTATTCAGTTTAGAAAAAAATGATATTAGAAACCTCAATATAATTTTTGAAGACCTATCCATAGATACCCCACACGTATGGGTTTGAAGAAAAAAAATATTTTTATTTTTAGTTTCAAGTATGGGAACCCCCAAAATTTATTGTTTTATTTTTATTTTTGTGTGAAAATCTTAATGCGGTTCACAGAATACATCTACTTACCAAGTTTCAACAGCATAGTTCTTATAGTTTCCGAATAAAGTGGCTGTGACATACGGACGGACAGACAGACAGACAGACAGACAGACAGACAGACAGACAGACAGACAGACAGACAGACAGACAGACAGACATGACGAATCTATAAGGGTTCCGTTTTTTGCCACTTGGCTACGGAACCCTAAAAAGTGATCAAATCGCCCAACCGATGAATACATTTTTGTAATCTATTTATTCATATATTAATTTAATTATATTTTTTACATAATATTATTATGCGTAAAATGTGAACGATTATGTAGAAAAGCATGGTGAACAATAAGTTAGGTAGGTGTATTTATTGTATCTAGCATTCTGGGCATGATTGAATTCAGCTGGAATACTGAAGCAATGATGGTTGCCTGTGTGTAATTGTTAAATCTGTGTTTGTTTAAATGTGTTACTAACTGTTGTTATTGTGTTACTAATATAGGTATAAGTTTTTTTACATCGTTCTCACATATCTATGTATTTTTCTTGTAAATAATTGAACTTTATTGATGGCAAAGAGTGTCCGTGGAGTTTCTTGTACGTTCTTCTCCATAGAGACCTACTGAGGCTTGCGAATGTGCAACTAGATTCATCTTTTGTTTGACTATTCAAAAATTTATTTAAATGGTTTAGTTGAAATAAAGTATTTTGATTTTGTTAAGTTTATATTGTTTGTAATACCTACTATGAATATAATATGTATTTAGGTTAAGTTATTCTATGGGCCTTGTTGCCATTAATAATTACGTATAATTAGATATTGAAAGTTTCGGTGTGGACGTGCAAAATACCTACTTTTACTAATAACTGAGTTCGCACGCCGCGTCGGGTGAATTTCGCATCTACACGCGTTTGCATCAGTGTGCTAACGGTTTTATATTTTTGTAATTTGAAGGAATTAGGAAACCGTCAAACAGTAGGTGACGGGACCGTTCAAAACCGAACAATTTATCATAAATTAAAACGCCTATAAACTGAAATTTTCAATAACTTATAAAAAAATAGAATTAATATTTTTTTTAAATATGTTTTAACATCTATTTATAACAAACATTTTTTCAGTTTTAGTCTCTAAATTATTTAAGACAAAGTTACCCGTTTTAGTCTTCTATTTTCAGAACGCACAATTCACTACAAATAAATCCAAACGCTATTGTATTCTCGGCCTTAATTAGGTAACCATAGTTCAATTACAACTTCCGAATTGTCGCAAGACGTTTTTTTGAACTCGTGCTGCCAAATTAACTTGTCGCAGCATCGAGTACGTTTTCGTCTGGTAAAATGTCACGATGACGATACGAAAACGTCAGAAACTTGTGCTCAAAGAGTAAAATAATATAGTATGGGAGCTTGTGCTAGGGGCTCAGAACCGCGTACCGCGTACAAAGCAAATTGAAAAAAGAACACCAAGAAGGTTCCGAGTCTGAGTTTTTAACAAATTAAAAAAAAGTTGTATGATATATTCGGCACCATAGAGGTAGCAGTAAATAGGTTTAATGTTTTTTTTAATTCACAAACTTAGTGCACACGATGTTCTAAATTCAATTTACTTTATCCTCTAGTGAATAAAAACGGCTTTTCCACTCAGATATTGAAGATTAAAAATACTCTTTCCGAGATGGTGGGATGAAAAAAATATTTAAATATGTATAGGCTTGCGTTTGACCACTATCTCACCTGATGGTAACCGATGATGAGGTCGACGGTGAAGCACGCTTGCCTACAAGAAATCCATTCACTCTTGACTTAAAGACCCCTAGATTGTAGGTATCGGGAAACAAAGACTCCGGCAGGGAATTCCACTCCTTAGCTGTACGCATAATAAAAGTGTCCCCAAAACGTTTAATACGTATGGGTTGGATGTCCATCATGTACGCATGACGTACATCCAACGCGGCGATGACGCATCGCCGTCGGGCTGGGCGGGATTAAATCATGCAATTCCATCGCACACTCCCCGAAATGTAACCGATAAAAAACCGTAAAACTGGCAACTCGGCGACGATGTTCAAGGCTCTGGAGCTTTGACTTGACCAGTGCCTCATTGCCGATGATTTTCTTGGCCTGCTTTTCGATCGACTCTAGTGCATTAAGCTGGTATTGAAAACACACAAGTTGAGCAGCTGTTCCGGCGTGAAGTACCTTCATACCTTCGCAAGGATCCCCAACTTTTTGGCAGCCAGCTGAGCCTTACTTAGCCTCAATGTATGACCCAAAATTGAGAGTCGATATCAACGTAACGCCAAGAAGCTCAAGATGGTCCGTTATTGGCACGGTTACATCACGGAAAGTTGGAGCCAGGTGAAATTGACTCTTTTTAGCGGAAGAAAGACACGCCTGGGTTTTAGCAGCATTAAATTTGTCCAGATTGGCATCGCCCCATTCGGAGACTGCAAGGACAAATTCAAACGCTCCACCATGGCCTCACGGAAAGACCGGCAGCCTAATTGTGTAAGTAAATTCGGCTGCGGATCAGCGGCCCGGTAGCCCGTGCGTTGGACAAGTATCTCTCAGCAACAGTGCTGTCGTCTGCATACCCAAAAGTGCCGGGTTTTAGCAGATCGTTAATGAGTAACAAATATAATGTTTCTGAGAGTACCGATCCTTGAGGGACCCCGGCATTAATATCCAATTGGTCCGAAGAGCAGCCATCGATAACCACACGAACAGACCGATCACTCAGGAAGTCTGCAATCCAATCACACAGACCACCGGGCAGACCGAATGAAGGAAGCTTACCGATCAGGCTTTCGTGCCAGACCCTATCGAAAGCCTTCGAGATGTCGAGGGAGACGGCAAACGCTTCCCCGTGCCTCTCGATGGCCTCACTCCATGTGTATGGCATACGCTAGAAGATCCCCAGTAGACCGATTTCGGCGTAAGCCGTATTGGCAGTCGCAAAGGATATCGTTAGTTTCTAGGTATGCCAGGAGCTTAGTGTTAAGCACACGCGCCATACTCTTACAGAGTATGGACGTTACAGAGATGGGTCTGTAGTTGGCCGGATCACCTCGACTGCCCTTCTTGGGCACGGGCTGTACGTTCGTACGTTCCAAGCATTCGGCACTTTGCCAGACTCATATGAAAGACGGAATAGGCGTGTCAAGATCGGAGACAGTTCAGGCGCACAGGTTCTAAGAATTATAGCTGGTATGCCGTCAGGGCCGCTGGCCTTGTTCACGTCGAGGTTCCGCAATACGTCCTTTTGTACATAGCTGGCGAAATGTGTCTGTAGGTATCTATTAAATAATAATTATATAACTTTGCCCAACCCAGCGTGGAACACAGGATTGATGTAGTTATCTTTTTTGCGAAGCAAAACGTCGAAGCAGGTGGCGTTCTGTAGTTTCTGCCTACCCTCAAGGGAAAGAGGCATCTGTTCATGTGTGTCAGTGTAGGCATAAATCGTATGATTTTCTAATCCATTTTGTTAATTTTTCATAATATAATAATCGTAATCGCGACTAATAACAAAAAATAAAATATTATACAAGTACCGCAATTATCACAATGACGCTACTTATAGTTTACAGGGCTGAGGTTTTATCTTTCGCCAGCAGTGGAATACATGCGGGCAGTACGGTCTACAATATTATTGATTGATTTCTCGAAACTGGTCCAAAATATAACAATTATATTTTTAAAAGTGATCAACGATTACGATCAATTTAATTTAAGTCATCAATCGCGATTAATTTTTTAATCGTTAATTTTAAGTCGATAATCAGATTAATTTTTGCAAACACTGATGTATGTAAAAAAAAACAAAGAAAAATTCCAAAACGGTATATTTAATCAGTCGAAAATGGTTTATTTTTAATACACGAAATGATAATGTTAACAGTCAAGAATACAACAGGACATACAACGTTTGTAGATTATAGGATTTTTCAGTAAGCTTAGGAAGTGGGAGAAAGAAATACAAAAATTAACAGTGTAATTGCGAACCGCTTTTTTTGAAGTCGTATAAATTATTTAAGGTAAAATTATTAAGTACTACAAGACATTATAGAAAAAGTATTTAAACTATATACTTAACTGTATTTTTTTAATTTTGGTAACAGAAATGACTAAAAAATTGTTTTTAGGCGGATTCATTTGTAAAAAAAACATGAACTGACAAGTACATGTCAGTTCAACATGGACAAAAAATATTTTTTTTGTAACAAAAAGATTGCCCCCTGGGGTTTTCCACAAGCAGTTTAAAAATGTAAATAAGTTTAAATATGCAGTACAGAGTTTACAATATGTCTGGAATTGATAACAAAATATAAATAATGTAATAGTTAAGATAGTTTTAAGTAAATATAACCATTTAATACATATTCGAGAAAGGTAAATATTGCACAAAAAAATTAAGTAAAATGGTTTTTGTTTTCTGTTGATATAAAGTTAACGCTTACAAAAAAAATAAAGACAGATATTGTTAATAGAAAATGTTTATGTTATTTATAGATTAATAAAATTAATATAAACTGAAAATAAAATTAAAAACGTTATTTTATTTTATGAATTAGTAAGGTTGAAAAGTATTTTTTTCTAGTATTCCCATAATCTACAACTGCTGTACAATGATATGAACACGTTTTTGGGATCACAGATTACACTCAAAAGGCCATAGCATGCGATGGCTTTCAAAAAACAAGCCTTTATAAAAAAAAGTTGCAAAAAAGTTTTTTTTTCAATAACCGTACAGAAAATGGCCGGATTCTTATTTTTTTTATTGACAATTATTGTAATTTAGAAAAAATGTGTTTATTAGTGCTTAAAGCACGTATTTTTGTTCTAAAGCCATTAAATTAAAAACGTGACACAAAAATAAAAATACTGTTTGTTTTTTTTTTGTTTTTTAAAAGCCACCGCACAATTAATTCCAACAACTATTTTTTAACAATGTTTTTTCCTAACAACAGTTTTAATCACAGTAGTGCTATAAAAGACAATTTAGTAAGTTTCACTAACGCTCTATTGGAACACATTTTTGCCTCATTTGCAAAGGGTTAATTTATTGAATGCTTGTTTGATTTAAATCATGATTTGATCAACAAGATCATATGTGAGCAGTAACAGTCAGGTAACTTTACTTTGATTACACCTTTCTAATATTCAGAAACGGCACTTAATTTAATTTTCAGAATGTGACTTACCAAATTTGAGTGTCTTTGAGAATCTACTATGAAAAAAAAACACCCACCTGCAGTTAAAGATGTTTTCTTTTGAGTAGTTACTATTAACATCACTTACTTTGTAGACTATGCATACACTACTTATGCAGAAATTCTGAAGAACGTAGGTTATAAGAGCCGAGTGAAGCGAGTTTGGAAATTTTGGCATTATTTTTAAAATTTTGCTGAAGTAAGTAACTTTTTAGCTTCAAATCAGGGTGGTTCACCCATGGGTCTGGCTTTGACCGACATAAACCATCTTCAGAAACAAAAACTACGATATTTTGCGTTGATCAGTCGCAGCACTTAAGTATATAATTTGAAAGGTGGTTATCGCCGAGTCAACTCACTGCTACTACTCAGCTAATGCTTACAAGTTTAATTTATAATAACTATTGGCTTAAACAGTAAGGACATGGCGGACCGCACGTTTTTCTTACGCGCAAAATTTGGTCATACTAGACCGAAACGAACCCGCCAGCCTAAATGCGTAACATATAAATTCTTGGAAAATCACAAACTCTTTCATATCGACCATTGGACAGAATACAGAGAAGAGTGGTTTTTAAATATATGGAAGCAACAGATTAGGAACTCTCTTCAGTTGTGATTGAAACTATGATTTAGTTTATTACGCAATTAGGGTGCGAGTCGCCTGTTATAACGGTTCATGTACACGACACGTCAGAGAGGCCGTGTTTCGTCTTTTGGAACGCGTATACACATAGTTCGGATAGCCGTGCCCTTACTAATAAAATCTGTCTATGGCATATTTTATTTATTATGCATGTATTATGATTCTTCTTTTGATCTAAATACTGACATGAGTTATTATTTTAATTGTACCGAAATAAAATAGGCTCGAATGCACTCGCATCTAGAAATATGTAATTGACAAGAGTTAGAGGAAATTATGATTGTGAGATTTAAAATCAACATTAAAATTTGCTGAAAAGTTAAACAGTAATTTAAGAATAATATTTTAGTACAATTTAGTGAAGTTTTGTAATAAATACGATGGCGTCGAATCTTTTAAGAGCGGACTAAACAAACAAATTGCGGGGATCTAAATGCTGGCTGGATTAGCTGCCAATTTATGCAAAAAACAGCAAGTTTAATAATTGATTGGTTTCTTGTAGCTGTCTCTTTTAGTTACAATATTTGGTATACACCTAGTTTCTGAAATTATCGACGCCTGACAAATAATTGACGCGCGTTTGACAATTTGTCACATTCCTTTTTAGATAATTTCCGTTCAAAAACTGACAGAGAATCGGCGCCATTTTAAACGGTTCACAAAAATTATTTTACGTTAATAATTTACTTTTACTTGAGTTACAGTACGGTTACACATTACGCTTAATTAACTAGAGAGATATGCCTTACAATTATTATTTTTTTATTGTTTTGTTTTTTCATTTACCTTAATCTAAGTTAGCATACATGAGTTTATCTTTTAAATTTAATAATTATTTGCAATGGAATATGTGTATCTTTTAATCGTAAAATTTCACAACTGTGTTTTTTTAATAATTTCGTTTGTATGTGCAGATTTTTTAACTCTGGAGTTATATCGTGTAATGTGTCTTTTTTAATCATTTTGTGTATAATTATGGTAAATTTTCTGGTCTTCTACGAAGCTTAATAACAATATTAGTACATGATTACAAAAAACTTAAGTACTAATTATTCTAGCTTAGCATAGGCGGTTGTGAAATGGCGAAAACCACGATAATAATTAGTAAAAATAAGAAAAAAACATATTCGAATGTTCAGATTCGGTTTCCATGAAATTAAAATTAAAATCTTATCACAGTTTTGTATATTTTTGTTCTTTGTAACTACAAAAAATCAGTAGGTAGATAATGAACACAGTACCCTATTTTCATCACAGAAGGAAGGGGAGGATTTTTCTTATTTTTACCAAAACGTTTTTTTTTTTCTGGATAACATTTCACTGGGATTAAAAATGGCATCAAAAATCAGTCTTTTGAGTTTTTTTTTTTCTAAATTGAGGCAATTTGAGATCAGTTATGATTGCTATTGACTAAATACGAAGTAGCTCCAAGATTTAATGAAGAAATTAAAGAAAATTGTTTTTGCAATCTGCATGTTAATGAAAAAGTTAAAAAAAGAAAATATTTTTTTATAAAGAACAGAATTAAGATGATTTGATTAATGTCATAAAAAATCCATTTTTCATGCTTCCAAAAATTCAAGAAGTAAAAAAGAGAGAAAATTATCCATTTATGGGAAATATGTCTCAAATTTCGCAAATTTTTTGAATTCCTTCAGTTACCAAGGAGCTCTAAACAAACCTATGTATATAATCTTAGAAACTACATGATTTAAAAAATAAATGACTTTTCAGTTTATAACAAATTGTAGGACATTGTCAACATAACCCTCCTTCTGACGCAGTCGGGTAACACATGGATGCATAGCTCCAAATTTAAACAAAAATTAAAATTTAAAATTTCGGTTCAACAACAAAAAATTATAATAAATAAAAGAGTTCGTTTCAATAATTAAAATCGAAAAAAAAAACAAATCAGTCTATAATACTTTGCAAAGGGATTGCTGTTTTTCTTATAAATAAGAAGAGGCATTAGTTATAAATGTGCTTATAATTATTATTATTTTATTATTACTCACAAGAGCTAACTTACGCTAAGTTAAAAAAAAGATGTAAAAAGTCTTCTAATAACACCCTGTTTTTGAAAAATGCTTTTGGAGTAGTCGCTTTTCTGTTTAAAAATCTCTTTTTCATCGTTTAAAAGGGCCCATTAATAATATTAAAAAAAAAATACTAAGTGATCAAGCAGTTTTGATTGATTTTTTTAAACGAGTTTTTTTAAGAACTAATTAAAGCGATTATTTTTCTGAGATCAGATTTTAAAATCAATATTTGGTAACAAAATTAACTAAAGCAGCCCGACCAGCAAGCTCTAGAACCCCTTTTTTATTAACCATGTTTTTTAATTTTGGCCTGGAAATACTTTTACAACTGTCGTGCCAGCGACAACAAGAACTATTGTTTTTGGATTATTTTTACAAAAAAGCGACAACTACGAATAACGGTTTTTTATTTCGCTAAAATATAACATTGGACAGACAGAATTATTTGAACACAATCTGCACTAAAGTGAGTCCACGAGCACCTTTAGGTATAATTTATTTTTCTAATTAATAATAATTGCTAATCGTCGATTTTTGTAAACACAAAAAAGACAAGGAATAAGTATAAAAATATGTAGAGATTTCATTTTTTTTTTGTAAAAAAAGAAAAGGTGAAAGAAATAGATTTAAAATGTCATTGGTTAGGATTGTTTTGCAAAAGAGCCGATTATTGCATTTTAATACTACAAAAATCATTTTTTTTTCTTAAAAATTACTAATCAGTTCTCAGTGTTTTTCCACAAGAACAGCATATAACAAAGAAGCTGTCTTTTTTACCTTTATATATTTTTGGCTCCTATTTTTTCAGAGGTGGGAAACCTATCGCCAGCGCCATCGAAATATTTAAAAAAAAGCTCATTATCAAATCATATCAATCAACAGCCAGCTCTTTCGCATATTTCGCTAAAAAAACACACACATGCAAACATGCTTATACATTGTCCAGAAAATCAGAAAAGAGAGGAATAGACAACAAGAAAAACTGACCTATCATAAATTAAAGAAGAAGAAATTAGATAATCAAATAGTTACCAGGTCCTACCATGTACTTCGAACATAATTCTTCATTTTCAATCGAACATCTCATACATTTTTTCTCTGCGGTCTGCATGTATTTCTTCAGCGCAATGAGCCATCAAAATCGATTCTCCAACAATATTATTTTCAAAGCACAGTGAGCAAGCGTAAACAGCATCACCAAAGCAAACGATTTTGTTGTCATCTCGGTACATTGTCATCGGATTAAGGACCGTACTAGGTTGAATCTCTTTTCCTAATGCAACACACTTCTTGATGTAAACACTTTTGTATAGGAAATGTATTTTCTCGCAGTGTTTCTGGCCAAGGATATGTTTGAGCAAGCCATCCTCTTCATTTACTGTTGAGTCGCACGCTGGGCAGTAGAACGAAATGGAGCTCTTGGATTCATCGTTGTTTGCTGAGTCACAGTGTATCTGTATGCTATGGACTTGAACGTAGAAAGTTATGCGTTCAATTGCTGGCTTCTGCTGCAGAGTATTAAAAAGAGTGGAATCATCAAAGCTGTTGTAGCTTATAAATTGATCAAGAGACTCGGAATAAGCAGTGAGAGTAGTAGAATCTAAACTGAAGTTTCCAATTGACGATGTTATAGACTGATTTGAGAGACTATCTTTCGATGTGAGTCCGGAATCAGACTGAGTCAGGGAGTGATTGTGGCAGTTGCAGCCACATATGTGACCTAACCCATCAGTGGTACGGTCGAGGTGAGTGTCTGTCTCATCAAAATCTGCTTCTTTGAATAAGATGAGAAGAGCATCTCTGTAGTCTGGGAAATCAAAGTGCTTTATGCGTTTCTTGTTGGAGATTTTCATGTTCTTGTGTGTCCGCTTGCCTTTGTGAAGTTCGAAGGTGATGCTGCGTTTAATTATTGGTTTCACCGTTGTCTTAGGTTCTTGGATCTGTAAGTAGTTCCCGGTAAAACTATCCAAGCAATGTTTTAAAGACTGAAGTTGCTTGCGGAACTTATATTTTGTAGCAGTGTCTTCCTTCTCCATAATTATGTTCCAGGATTCTGTTGGGCTTTCACGTTTGATGTTATCCATGTAAGTGACTTGTCCCAACATCTTAGGTATATTACAAACATCCGTACCAGGTAAAGCAGTTACAAAAGATCTGCCATTAAAAATCTTGGAGACCTCAATGTGGAATTGGAACTCTGACATCAGTTTTTTCAAGAGACACTCGATTTTCTCAAACTTCATTTGGTAGTTCAGAAGCAAAGAGATCCGTTCTTCCTCATTAGCATCTAGTTCAACATCACCAAACGATTCCGGAGTAACTGAAGGTACCAACTGGTTTTCACAACTTGATTCTACTTTTCGGCACATTTTCACTTCAGACTTATCTTCTTCTTTCACAGAGATATCTGAATCAGAACAATCGGACAGTGATTCTAGCTCTATTTCATCTCCTGACTCAGATGAGATATCAAATTCGAAGGAGCGGCTGAAGTTTAGCTGTTTGAATTTCTGGCTGAATAGGTCTGCGCTTTTGCAGTCTAAGGATATGTGTTTAGGAGTATTTTCAACATACCTTTGGTCCGTTTGAGACAATGATTCACTCATGGACAGGCTGGCTTTTTTTATATCTAATTTTAAATTTTGATTTTTTGTTCTGCGACTCTTGATGCCAATTTCGATGTTGTGGAGGTCGGTATCAGACAACGAACCTTTTTTCGTACCGAATGTTTTCGCTGATTCAGGAAATTTCAAACTTGCTGTGTAATGTTTTGATGTCGAATCAGGCTCTATAGACTGGAAATCCATGCTTTGCGATGGTTCATCGGATATATAATGTTGATTAGAAGCATCACTAGCATGTAAGTCCTCTGGATGGGGCTGATCTCCAGATTTTGAAAAATACGATATATTTGAAAACATTTTTCGTATAGAAAACGCCATTTTGGTAGCGTATTCTTACTTTTCAGCTGCAATTTTAACGTTTCTCCAGTTTACAGTTACTCTAACAACCTGATAAAACAATAAAATTCTAACTTTATTTTTGTAACAAAGAAATGTATTAGCGAATGATTAATTGATTATTTTACCTTTTGCGATGTCTATGCGGCTGGTTTACCACTAATTTTGATGCTTCATGTCATATTTGAGCAGTATAAAATCATTTTTACTTCAATTACCCTCAAATTACGATGAAAATTATAAATATTTTGGCAAAACATAAACTTATTTGACAAATTGTAAAACTCTACTTTACGTATATCTTGATCAATTTGTATGATACATTGGTTTGTAGAATCACCAGATTTTGGCGCTAGTTGTCTTGAAAATTAAAGGGATTGTCAAAAATTACGCCTTTTCTACGAACTTCTATGTTTGATATGATAATACGTCAATATTTATGTTGCCAGCCTTTGCCAGCATAACACAAGTGAAAGCTACAATTAAAAATTTTATGGTTTCGCCGATTTTAGACGTATAGTTGATCTTATAAATAATTTTCCTGTTATCTAAAAATTATAACTGTTCCAAATTAGTCGGTTTCAACTGCCAGAGCGACTGATTTTGAATATTGATATCAAGAATTAATTTCTTACTAAAAATTATAGCACTCTTTCTGAAACTGGTAGCATTAAGATAACAACGTTTCTTTACACAATCGTTTACACAAGCTCTACTAAATTAAAAACATTGAATTTTAATTCTGCACAAAGATTTATGAACCTCCACTGTTCATTAGTTTATGTTACACTTCTTACCTTAGTGGAAATTCTGTACCATTTTGCGTGTAACGAAACGTTACACGTACATACACCATTACACCTGTCAAAACAAAACAATCATCTGGTCTCCAGTTCTCCACGCTTCATCATTTAGTTAAAAATTCGCTGTAAATGCGATAATAAACAATGAAACCTATCGTAGACATTGACTCGCTGCGCACGGAACACGAATCTGATGAACAATGGGAAGTGAGGCGCAATTTCATGGAAGAGCATAAAGATGATTTTGAAGAGGGAGAACTCATTACTCTCGCTCAACTGTTTACTAACATCGAGTTTTTGGGATGTCGGTATGTAAACAAGCTTTATAGTTACTTACGAGTATTCAATTGTAGCCCTGAGATGGAACTGTACAAACTTGAAAGTCACGCCTTTTTACAACTTTTTTATTACTTGCAATAAGCACTTTTTGTATATTTGGGTCAAATATTGCAACTTTATTATAAAGCAGTTATTCTCAATTGGTTAAGATGAATAACGATGCATGGTAAACTAATTTATTTCTGCATGAAAAAAGTTTTTAAAATAAATTTTTATCCATAGCAGAAACTACATGTCTCTTTGCTTAATTTTTATATTTTAGTAAAATTCTTATTCACACACGTAGCAAGACTGATAGGGAAGCTGTAGTATATTTCTTTAGAGACCAATAGACCATAAGACGAGCCACTGACCTTAATGAATTTTTTTAAATTTAAATTCTCATTCTTAAATTTGTCAATTGAATTTTTGTTTTGCTTAATTATATAAAAAAAATATCGTAATTTGAGGGTAATCATAGTAAAAGTGAATTTGCATGTCAAAGACATGTATCCCAAGCAGCGAAATTGTAAAGACTGGGTTTTAAAAGTAATTTCCCATGAACCCTTCCCGAAAAACACTTAAAACCCATGATGGCAGACGCTACAGAATACCATTCAAAATCATGCCACATGATAAAAGGGATAGTGATTAAATAGTAGATTGGAGCAAATAACTATTTTTAAAAGTGAGTGTTTTTTTTAATCCAGAGTGGAGCAAAGTATATCACTCTAGCTTAAAATAGTGTTGCTCCCAAGGTGGACACTCTACTTTTTATCACCCTCTATGAGCAAATAAGGAAATGCCACTCATGAACAAGAAAGTGACATTAATTTATTTACATACAATTAGGAACCATAAGACATAACATAGAAATAATTAGAGGCTTATGTTTATATTTGAACAACTATGGAAGTGCATCGTATCAATTTTATTAGTACCAACCATTACAGATAATGCAAGGTTTTCTAGCCAGTCACTTGTTCAATTTTAGCGACGTAATCCTATTTTGGACTGCATGGTTTAAGATTCATCTCTTTGGTGATTCATATCCACATTCCAAATTCAAATCACTTTTAGTCCCTAGGGATTAATGAGCTATTTTAGTCCCTGTTTACGAAGATTAAACTAGCTCTTTTTGAATAGATGTGATAAAAAAGTATTTTTTAGTCTGTCAGGTAGATTTATAAAAAATATAAGACATATTTCTTATTAAAAAATAACGAAGATAGGTACAGTGCGTCTTTCGGCTGATATGATGATGATGAATACTTTTTTGATAATCTAACTGACTGAATTAATAGTTTTTTTTTTGCCATGTTTTTATCTCTTCTATTTAGTTTTATTTATCCTTTGCAAATTATTAGGGCTCTTTCAATTTAGATGTTTGATATCGGACTGCTGAGGCCACGCAGCGGTGCGGCTGTCGTAATGCGTACGACCTAGTTGATTTTTCCATACAATATAAGCAAAAGTATACGCGCCCTGTAGTCGTGCTTGTGTTGTATCTGCGCCGCACTGCGTTCTTGGTGGGACACCAAACTGCTAAATGGATACAGCCCTTTCTGTTTGCTACTGTATGTAGTCTGCTTCCCTTCCAACCAAATGCAACTATACGTATATTAAATAAAGCATCTGCTGGCAAAACGTTCAGGAGTGGCGACCGCATACCGGAAGATGCTGCATTGGCTGGCCTCCCACTAGGTGGACCACCTAGGAGAATCCGATGGATGTTAGTCGCACAGGACCGGTCGATGTGACGACACTTGGGGGAGGCCTATGTTCAGCGGAAAGGGAGAGGGAGATTTAATCCGCTCACCCGACCCGCGGAGGGCAGACAACGCTCTCGTTCAGCCTCCCTAAATGGGTCCAGGAGCGACGGACTCGGGGATGTCCGTCGCCCCCCACATGTCAGGACCCGCGGCCTAATTGTGTAACTGAATTCGGAAAAGGAAACAATCCGGAACCTTCCCAAAAAACACACACATACAAACAACTTTGTTCGAATTGCGAAACTAATTTGTGCGGAAACCATTTGATTTCTTTCATTTCACAGATTACTAATATGTAGCTAGTTTGAGTGGCAGGTCATCTACTGCGTTATGTTTCTTCAAACTCGAATGATTTATTTCCAAATAATTATGACATAATTTAATTTTGTTTTACTTACAACTAATGGCCTTCCAATGCTTTTAATTAAAAATGTACAATGGTTCCCACAAACTGCAAAAAAATATATTTAAACGGTACGCTACGCTATACGCCGTGACTTAATACGTGTAATTAAACGCATTTATTCAGTGGTTCTAGGTAGTGATTTTTAATCTATGATAAATAAGTTTTCTGCCGTTTCTGCGACCTTGCGTAGGTATTCATATTATTATTAAATACATAGACATACTAAATATATTTCCTATCTCAATGATTAAATATGAGTAATTACATATTCTTTTACAATTAAAGCAAATCATAGTTTTTTAATTTATGTAGTGACTTGTGTGTGTATTATTTATTTCATACGGCAACAGTCAACACTGTTTGTTGAAATAATGTAAGGTTTATATAAAGTAACTTAGTTAGTAGTAATCTTATGACTAATAACAAAACAAAATTACATGTTAATAGTTAGGTTTAAATTAAACTAGCCTTACAAACATACCGGCAGTTAGGAGGAAAAAAACTTTGTTGTGCTGAAATTAAGTGAGTACCTAATTACCTAGCTAACAATTTCTTTCTGTAAGGTAAGATAAGTATAACAGAACCCTACTCTAGAAGAGAGTATTACGTTTGTTGCTTTTACTTAAGTTCTGTTGTTTTTTTCTTCAGTTATGCCTGCTAATCCTAAAATATCTGAACGCCAGGGGATCGGAGACGAACGAAGGTCCCAGGGAAAAGCTGGCAAACCTCGTCAAATGGGAAGAGCTCGCAGCCCGCTTCAACAGCGTGGGGCTCGGCTGCTCTAAAACAGGGAAGGAGTGGCTTAAAGTAGGTGTAATTATTACATGAAATTAGTTGTAATGTTGTGAAGTGATGACGACATGTCAAGCTATACCTAAATTTCCCATAAAATCTGCCCGTCATGTCATTGATGTAATTTAAAGTTCATCCAAAGAAGTGCATATTTAAACCCTTAGTGGTGGGTGGTCACTATAAATTACAGTAGAATCCGTTTATTATGACTCCGCTTATATTGACCAACCGATTATTATGACGTTATTACACTACGAAGTTTGGTTTTCATATAAAATTCTTTATAAAAAAGTCGGATACAATGACTTCCCTTGATGATATGTCGCTTATTATGACCCATTTTATCATAAGAAACAAAGGAATACCTGTCAGCGGCCCTATGCTTCATGAAAAGACAAATGTTTTTGCCACGCGTTTTGTTATTCTCGACTTCAATTGTTCTGCAAGCTGGATCAGTCGTTTTAAAGTTCGACAAAACATTGTGGTGGGAAAATTTGTAAATACTTAAGTACATATTTACATAAAAAAGTGTCTTTTTCACAAAACGCTTTGTATGACGTCCGCATATTATGATGTGTTTGTCAATTCCTTTCGATGTCATAATAAACGGACTCTACTGTATGTCAAAACTACAATGATTTGTTAATGTTTTTGCTATATCATTTGACTTATCTAATTTAATAATGCTTGTCATGTCTTAAATATTTTATTTAACTTATAATAGTATTGGAATGTTGCAAAAGGTACAATGATTTTATTTGTTTCTGTTATTAGAAGGCAAAATATATAGAGGGCAAATAGATATTGGTTGTCTGGTATATATCGCTGTCAGTGATAAGACTGCAAGTATAAGTAAAACTTAATTATATGGGTACAAAGGTACCCATATAATTAAGTTTTCCTTATAAAATAGATGCGTAACTTTTATGGTGTACAATAAAGTATATTCTTTAATACTTGTTTTGAATGACATAGCATGACACTCATTTTATTTTATTTTATTGATGGATATCATTTAGTGACATCTGTACATTATAATAAATAGAAATAAAAATTGACATGGAATTATTCCCTTAGGACTTAACCAGTGAGACCAATAGACCAAACTACAGTTTTTTGTTATATGTAGAAATAATATACGCTATATTAGTTTATTATATAAGGTTAAAACACAGTGTATCTATCGGCTATTATTTGTAATAACCTGTAATAAGCAATTAAATATTTGACTTTGATTATTCTTATTGGAGGATTAAACATTTGTTTTATTTAATTTTTAAGGAACTCATGGTGCGTGTGCGTCCGTGCCGAGGGCGAGGAGACCATGTATGTATTATCTATTTGTTTTGAAAAACTTAAATATGACTAAAACTTTAGAATCCATTGATACATAATTATGTTTTGTATTTCAAAATATCTAAGAATCCAAATTAAATTATGTTTTCAGACAATCGGATGGCCCCTCCTCGGATGGACACAAGCAGATGACTGCAGAAGCCCTGCAGGGCCTTAACAGGATTCAGCAGAATGTTCTGAGGATGCAGCAGGATGCTTTTGGCCACTATATCGACTGATGATGTGGTTGATAGTGAAGCACGCTTGCCTAGAAGTAACCTATTCACTCTTGACTTAAAGACCCTTTGACTCTTTTTAAATCAGTGAAGTAGATTTTGAGTTCATCCATTTCAAACATTCAAATCTTTCCCCTATAATATAGGGGAAAGATTTAAATGTTTGAATATATAGGGCCACACTATAATAATATAGGGCCTATATTAATATAGTGTAGATTTGTGTAAAAATTATTGTATGCTCTGCCTGACCACAGCCATATGCTGAATTCTGTTAAGGCCCTGCAATGTCTCTCGAGGACTAACAAAATACTTGAATGTTTATCGCTAGTCCTCAACAGAGGCGCAGGGAGAGTAGAGACTTGGGCGCGATTTTTATGAAACTAAAACTGCTTTATTAGATTTTTCAAAAATCAATATTCCTATTTAGGAATCGTTGATTTTGGACATATTTGACTTATTGGCTTTTAACATGTTTTGTATTTGATTATGAGCTACTTGTATTAGCATACTTTACCATGTATGACAAGGGCGGATCCAGGTTTTTTTTCTGGGAGGGGCACAAAGGGCGGGCGGGCAAAAAAAAAACAACAATAAATGTTAGAAATAAACTTGAAGAATCTTCATTTTTATTTCTACAAGTTCAGTGTATAGGAAGGTTTCTGAAGGTGTCAAAACAATAGACAAATTAAATGTTAAATAAAGACAGTTTTCTTTTATGTTTCCTGCTAAAGATGTCCAGCACTTCATTAACGTCAATTTTTGCAACGTCTTGATGGATATGCATTAAAGCCAATCCATTTAAAGGCTCTTCTGTCATCCTGTTGCGACTGACTTTAAGGGCAGGTAGTCTCACTTTTACATCTCTTTGATTCATTATTAAATAAACAAATAGTGGTAGTTTAAATGCAAAAAAATATATATATATACTTTTTATTTCTGAGATTCAAAACATGATATCGAAAACGTCGCTCGATAAAAAAAACTGAAAAGGACTTTTATAACGATGTTTTTTATAATTTTCTTATTTTTCTGGAAGATTATGAAAAAAGAGTTGTTAAAATATATGAAATAAAATAACAGAAAGAACATGAGTGCAACTCTCTATTTCTGTCTGAAATAGCGAATTTTTACACGCTTTATATTAGCTTCACCTGTATGTATGTTTGTAACCGACTTCTTTTAGCGCGATTTTGACCCACTTTTCGTTTTTTTTTCACGATCCAGATTTCGTTCAAACTTTTTAGATTTATCGAGGACCGATGACAATGCACTAATTTGAAAAAAAAAAAAAAAGTTGTTCAAAATTAGATGCCGAAAAAACCGCTATTAATATATATCCTACTAGCAGTTCCCCGCGGCTTCGCTCCCGTGACCCGTTTTCGGGATTAAAAAATAGCCTATGTCACTCAGGAATAATGTAGCTTTCTAATGGTGAAAGAATTTTTGAAATCGGTCCCGTAGTTTCAGAGCCTATTCGGTACAAACAAACATACAAACAAAAAAATCTTTCCTCTTTATAATATTGGTATAGACTATAAGGAAGGTACTGCACAAGCGCCCCTGGTAGAATAAATGTACATTATATTTCTAGATATAGATATATATTTTTTTTATTTTTTTTTATCGTTAATAGGCTTGCGCTTGACCACTATCTCACCTGATGGTAAGCGATGATGTGGTCGACGGTGAAGCACGCTTGCCTAGAAAAAACCATGTTATTTTACATGGATATATAGATATACAGTCTTGTAGTTTTCGTTTTTTATTAATTATAACTAAGCGACACTGAATTTATTAGCCATTCGCATTCGGTGAAATTGTCGATTAGAATTAAAAAAAACCAAACTAAAAAGTAGAAAATAAATAATAGTTTAAAAAAACTAAAAAACACGCGTTTTATAGAAAACTGAACTAAAAAATCGAAAATAAATTTAAATTAAGAATAGTGTTAAAAATTTCAATAAATATAAATTAATAATATTTATATAATTCACACAGAATAAAAAAAAATTAATAATAATAAATAAAGCGTGGGGTGCTTTTTAAGATATTATTGAAATGATAATCACTCTACTCATATCTGTCAATTAAATATTTATAACTATTCTATATACGCACTTGCAAATTGAAAGATGATAATCAGCGTTTGCGCGAGCGGTACGGTCGAGGGAAAGCGCGGGTCGGGGCGGAGCGCCGATTGGCTAGCTGTTGTAGGTATTTAACGCGCCACTGTTACCGCGAAGCGAACGGCGCGCTCGCGTGTGCGTTATACCGACAAAACTGTCACAGCAAAGGTGTGTAGAGAAGGCTTAATTAGCTATTGCTTTTAAAAGTTAATAAAAATGCCCCAAGTCGTATTTCATACAATTTTTGACTATCTAAATAATTATTTATGTTTTTGAAAACATAAACAGACGGACTAAATAGACACATTCATGCAAAAAAAATGTTCTACTGTTATTGAATCAAAATGACACCGATCGAAATTGCCAAACTTTTCGTCATGAGTGTCATTTTCATGGTTTTTGGGGTAGCATTTTACAAATATGAGGACAAAATGAAAATACAAGATGGAGCCGGCCGAAATTTTTGATACTTTCTTCATGGGTGTCATTTTCTTGTTTTTCAGGGTCGCTAAATGCGAATTTGTGGTCAAAATAAAATTTCAAGATGCCGCCTACCGAAAATTTTGAAACTTTCGTTATGGGTGTCATTTTCATAGTTTTCGGGGTGGGCAATTGTAAATATGTGGTCAAAATGAAAATACAAGATGGCGCTGACCGAAATTTTTGAAACTTTCGTCATGGGTGTCATTTTCATAGTTTTCAGGGTGGGTAATTGTGAATATGTGGTCAAAATGAAAATATAAGATAGCGCCGACCGAAATTTCTGAAAATTTAGTCATGGGTGTCATTTTCAGGGTTTTTGGGTCTCTAAATGCGAATTTGTGGTCAAAATAAAATTCTAAGATGGCGCCTACTGACATTTTTGAAACTTTCGTCATGGGTGTCATTTTCATAGTTTTCAGGGTGGGTAATTGTGAATATGTGGTAAAATGAAAATATAAGATAGCGCCGACCGTAATTTCTGAAAATTTAGTCATGGGTGTCATTTTCAGGGTTTTTGGGTCTCTAAATGCGAATTTGTGGTCAAAATAAAATTCTAAGATGGCGCCTACTGACATTTTTGAAACTTTCGTCATGGGTGTCATTTTCATAGTTTTCAGGGTAGGTAATTGTGAATATGAGGTCAAAATGAAAATACAAGATGGCGCTAACCGAGATTTCTGAAAATTTCGTCATGGGTGTAATTTTAATGGTTTTTGGGGTTGCTAGATACGAATTTTGGGTCCAAATGTAATTCCATGATGTCGCCGACCGAGCTTTATAAAATTTTCGTCATGGATGTTTTTGTTCGGCGCCATTTTATGTTTTCATTTTGATCCCATATTTACAATTAGCCACCCAGAAAACCATGAAATCGACACCCATGACGCAAAAGTTTCAAAAATTTCGGTCGGCACTATCTTAGATTTTCATTTTGACCCCATATTAGCATTTAGTTACCCCAAAAACTCTGAAAATGACACCCATGACTAAAGTTTCAGAAATTTCGGTTGGTGCCATATTATATTTTCATTTTGACCACATATTCACAAATACCAACCTCGAAAACTATGAAAATGACGCCCATGAAGTATCAAACATTTCGGCCGGCTCCATCTTGTATTGGAGCTCGTGGGTAAATAATAACAACCGCACTGGTCGATCATCAAGGTTAAGCAACGCATGACGAGGTCGGTCCGTGCCTCGGAAAGCACAATAAGCCGTTGGTTCCGGCTGTCATTTGAAGATCTTTGACAGTCGTTACGGGTAGTCAGGAGCTTGTGATCTGACACCAGTTCTTGCCAAGGGGTATCGTGTTACCCAGTTTCTGCGTTGTGGAGGTCAGATAGGCAGTCGCTCCATGTAAAACACTGGTACTCAGCTGAATTCGGTAAGACTGGAAGCCGACCCAATATAGTTGGGAAAAGGCTAGGCAGATATATATATATACTAGCTGACTCGGCTAACTTTGTTTTGCCATAAAAACACCAAACATTCATCTACCCTACCCTACTATGTCCTTTTCCTGGTTCTAAGCTGCTTCCCCACCTATTTTCAGCCAAATCGATTCAGTCGTTCTTGAGTTATAAATAGTGTAACTAACAGGACTTTCTTTTTATATAAAAAAATATTTTTTAAGATTTGTAAAAAGCTACCCCAAAAACCATGAAAATGACACTCATGACGAAAAGTTTGGCAATTTCGATCGGTGTCATTTTGATTCAATAACAGTAGCAATATTTTTTTTGCATGAATGTGTCTATTTAGTCCTTCCGTTTATGTTTTCAAAAACATAAATAATTACATAGTCAAATAATTGAATAAAATACGACTTAGGGCCTTTTTATTAAATTATAGGTATACAGTATAAGTTATTATTTATTTACTACGCATTGTAACTCTCATATTTATTACCCTTTAAAAGCAATAGAAAATGAGCCTTCATTACCTACCTTACCTTTGCTGTGACAGTTTTGTCGGCTTTACGCACACGCGAGCGCGCCGCTCGCTTCACGGTAACAGTGGCGCGTTAAATACCTAGAAAAGCTAGCCTTAATCGGCGCTCCGCCACGACCCACGCTTTCCCCCGACCGTACCGCTCTCGCAAACTCGGATTATCATCTTTCATTTGCAAGTGCGTGAAAGGGATACAACGAACAAAATTCGCAATTCCAGCCTTAAATAGACAAGAGTTTCACTCATGTTCTTTCTGTTATTTTATTCATATATTTTAACAACTCTGATAATTGGATTTGCTTCTACGTATGTACTGTGATGGAATCTCCACAGTACACACAAATACCGTCTGGGGGAGGGACACGTGCCCAAGTGCCCCTCCTCTTAAATCGTGTGCGTTTCGACGGCGCGGCCACAGCGTTTTTTTTTTTAAAAAAACTATGCCAAGATTATGTAAAAATTTGTAAAAGATGATTCCCAAAACCATAAATTTGTCAAAAAATGGTTAAAAAGTTTTAAGGGTTTGAACGTGGCCGCGCCATTGAACGCGTCGAACCGCGCGGCCACGGAGATCTTTAAAACTAAGCGTTGCAGAGACCTGAAATTTAGGTACATAACAGAATGAATTTGTAAAAAAAAAAAAAAAAAATAGAAAAAAATCCTAGGTTTATATTTTAGGAGCTGTAACACTAAAACTCCATGGCCGCGCCATTGAAACGGTGAAATCACGTTATCGCCGATATCTCGCTGAAAAATAATCGCAGAGGTCTGAAGTTTTTTAGGGTTCCGTAGCCAAATGGCAAAAAACGGAACCCTTATAGATTCGTCATGTCTGTCTGTCTGTCTGTCTGTCTGTCTGTCTGTCCGTCCGTATGTCACAGCCACTTTTTTCCGAAACTATAAGAACTATGCTGTTGAAACTTGGTGAGTAGATGTATTCTGTGAACCGCATTAAGATTTTTACTCAAAAATAGAAAAAAACCAATAAATTTTGGGGGTCCCCATACTTGAAACTGAAACTAAAATATTTTTTTTTCATCAAACCCATACGTGTGGGGTATCTATGGATAGGTCTTCAAAAATGATATTGAGGTTTCTAATATAATTTTTTTCTAAACTGAATAGTTTGCGCGAGAGACACTTCCAAAGTGGCAAAATGTGTGTCCCCCCCCCTGTAACTTCTAAAATAAGAGAATGATAAAACTAAAAAAAATATATGATGTACATTACCATGTAAACTACCAGCGAAAATTGGTTTGAACGAGATCTAGTAAGTAGTTTTTTTTTAATACGTCATAAATCGTAAACCGCAATTTACCAAGTACGGAACCCTTCGTGCGCGAGTCCGACTCGCACTTGGCCGGTTTTATAAATCCTAGATTTGAATTTGTCAAAACATGTAAAAATATACCTAGGATTTTTTTCTACATTTTTACATGTTTTGACAAATTCAAATCTATGTAGTACAAAAAACTTCAGACCTCTGCGATTATTTTTCAGCTAGATATCGGCGATAACGTGTTTTTCACCGTTTCAATGGCGCGGCCATGGAGTTTTAGTGTTACAGCTCCTAAAATATAAAGCTAGGATTTTTTTCTATATTTTTACAAATTCATTCTGTTATGTACCTAAATAGACCTTATATGTGATGTTCTTCAGAAAGGCCAAGTGCGCAGTACCCATAACCGGCGTGTGTGTATGACTAGATGTATGAATGTGTGTGAAGCAAAAGAAGTATGTAAGGATCGTAACAGGTGGCGTTCTGTAGTTTCTGCCTACCCCCATGGGAAAAAGGCGTGAGTTTATGTATGTACCTAAATTTCAGATCTCTGCAACGCTTAGTTTTAAAGATCTCCGTGGCCGCGCGGTTCGCCGCGTTTCAATGGCGCGGCCACGTTCAAACCCTTAAAACTTTTCAACCATAACTTTGACAAAGATGAACGGCAGATTTCGTACCGCATACTTTTTTCGTTGTTTGGTTATAGAATTTATACCACTTATTAAGGCAACTAAGCCATTTATTTTTATGTAAGTTAACTATTTTTAGAACTTCGGATTAATAAATAATATCAGTAAAAAGATTTGAATAAATAAACGTAATCAAATCGTACATTAAACGCAGTAATGTTTTAGAAGTTGCCTTTTGTAAAATAACTCAAATATTAAAATGATAATTAATTATTCAGAAATACATATAACACTAAATATAATCAAACTAATCATTATCAAACTGTTGCAATCCGCTGCTGGACTTAGGTATCTTATAATGCTCTGAATAGGTACAATCCTCATCTCAATCTACCTACTTAATGGTAAGTAAATAAAACACAAAAAGATAGCAAAAAACAATTTAGAACATTTACTTTACACATTATGTAACAATATGTAACATTTACCTATAGGTAACATTGGTACACTAGTACATAACCTTAAAAAATAAAACTGGTTATAACTTATACGTCCCAAGTTCTAAAAATCTAAGAATTTAAAAAGGGATTATCTATCATATAAACTACCAATTAAAACAAAAAATATCCCAAAACACGAATTTTTATTAGCGGTTCGAAATGCCCATACAAGCCTGCCATTCGCCTTTATGGTTTTGGGAATCATCTTTTACAAATTTTTACATTATCTTGGCATAGTTTTTTAAAAAAAAAACGCTATGGCCGCGCCGTCGAAACGCACACCTTAAATCCGCCCTTGATCTTCCTTCTTGACTTTTGTTAAATAAGCTACTAATAGGTGACATTGTTTTGTCTTTGATGGATAAATTATTTCATGTATGACATCTGACTATTTGAATAAATATTATATTTTCAGAATACATTGGTTTTTATTTGTTAATGGATAACTATTTATAAATTTCGGACCTTCCGTATTAATAGAATTTTGAATGTTCCGATAACCGTGTTTACCTGAAGAATAAATATCAGCAGTAGTTCAATGCAACAAACAGCTTTTGCGTTGAAAAAGTTATTTTCAATGCAAAAGCTGTGCTGTCAAATTCCCATTTTAATTCCTCGGATCTGACGATTGAAAAATCTGCCCTCAATCTATTGTCCTTTGTTATTTTCTATGTTGTCACTTATTTCTTAGGTTAATTATTTCCTATTTTAACCGACTTACCAAAAAAGGAGGAAGTTCATGTTCGACTTCTTGTATGTTTTTTTTTTATGTATGTTCACCGATATCTCTTTCAATTGTAGACCGATTTTGAAAATTCTTTTTTACCCGACTGCCGAAGGAGGGTAATGTGTTTATCAGTCTATGTATGTATGTTTGTTCCTATGTGGCGTTCCAGAGACCAAACGCGTTGGCAGATTTTGATGGTTCATACGTCAATCGATGCGTCTTAACCCTGCGAGTGTCATAGGCAACATTAAAATTGGATAATAGAAAAATGGCGGATTTTGTGTGCCATATTGTGGTGGCCCAAATTATTTTTTTCTTCCAAACCCATCGTGTGGGGTATCAAAATAAAGGGTTTTAAGAGGTGATTTCAAAAATATATAACACTTATATGTTTCAATGTATGTAATTCGAAAAAAACTAACTAAAAAGTTATAAATAAATAAACTTAATTCAAAAAATCAAAAAACCCGACTGCTTCAAAAGCGAACTAAAAAGTCGTAAACAAGGAAAAAATCATGCTGTGCAGGCGGAGGATACACC
This sequence comes from Orthosia gothica, assembly GCA_949775005.1. NCBI lineage: Eukaryota > Metazoa > Arthropoda > Insecta > Lepidoptera > Noctuidae > Orthosia > Orthosia gothica. The sequence continues at coordinate 62,140,553 of OX459034.1, read as the reverse complement.
AGATTTTGGTCCGCCAGCCCGCGAATATGTATCCTCCATAATTGTAGACCGATTTTGAAAATTCTTTTTTTGTTTGAAAGAGTATATTCCAAAATTAGTCCCATTCTTATTTGGTGAAGATCTGATGAAGAACTTCGGAGATTTACAACAGAACTCATCAATAAATAACGACAAATCTCTCGGGATTGCTGCAATGGCATGTTTGTTCATTGTTTATGACGTATTGGTTCACGCCAGTACGCTCTAAAGGGGTACGCAGATGTGTACAGTTCACCTTAGTGCACTTTCATTTCGCCGGTTATGTTCAGTTTCATGATATTCGGGTAATCTATTCTAGCATCATAGGTACCTTACGTAACTACTTGCCTATTAGAGAGGTACAACAAAAAAGTGAAAAATAAAAAAAATACTACCGACTTAAAAGTGAAAAAACTCTAAAGTGAAAAATAACTTTATTTTTGGAAGTCAAAATAATTGGTACCCACCAAAAACACCGACTTCCAAAAATAAACTTATTTTTCACTTTGTAGTTTTGTTATTTGGAAGTCGGTAGATTTTTTTTGTAAAAAAGTTTTTTGGAATTTTTGATGTGTCGTTAGTGACCTATAAGCTGTCAGCAGCTAGCTAAGTGTATGTATAAAATGGGTAGGAACAGAAAATAATACAACAAAAAATAGTGATAATGTATTTATTTACAACTGATTAAAATCAAGAATATGAAAAATTGTTGTAGTTATAGTAATTGTTTAGTTTAGTTGATATGCACACGTTTCCACATCTCCTGTGAGATAGTGTACTTGGCTTTTTTTTAACAAGGTTTCCCCGGTAAGCCCATTCCGCAATCTATTTAACTGTGATCCTGTTTACTTAAAAAATATTGCAAGTATCAAATTACATGCTCCTTTTGCTTAATTTACGTTCATACATCCAGTCATACACGCACGCCAGTCATGAGTACACAAATCTGCCTAGTAAATACCTATTATTAGTCTCCTTACATTCAATCCTCTTACCAGCATGGGTGTTCACCATCTAAGCATGTTCTTCAATGTCTCTCACTATATCTTCTTTAAACCACAACATGTCTTATTACATCATTCCTCGTCTATCATTAAAACACGCATTTCCTCAGCATTTATTCTACTTTCATGTCTTTTTTGGTGGGCAAGCAGGAAAATTTGTAAATACCTATGCAGTCTTGCACAACTAACTTTCACTTCCATACATAAGTAAAGGCACCAGCACACTATTGTGAAAAGATTGTTGAAGAACCTTTTTGTACATGGACTGGCTGGTCACAATCGCTGTAATTGGAGAATAATGTATTACCCTGTGAGCTAGTAAACATCGCCAGCGACTCAAACTCCAATGCAGCACTCGACCACATTGCGAGTGTCAACATGGATTTTTGAAGATCTTAAGATCTTTACGCGTATCCGGAGTCTCCTGAAAAAATAAGTCAGTATAGGCAATCTTGTTTAATTACCTACAACAAAAATATAATATATTTTTCAATAAATAATTTTGGTTACCTATTAGCCAGCATACTTCGTCTTCATCATGTAAGTTCTGCATGAAATTTTGGACAGGATACTGTTTCCAAATATGGGAGTCACCCCAGAATGACGCATCATTATATTGAATGTGTAGTTCGGCATCACAAATCTAAAAGTTAAACAAACAATTAAATCTCATCAAATATCCTGCCATATATACTATACAAATAGTACCTATGTATGTTCTAGTAGTGCGGGTATTTTTTTTAATTAATATACATACTTATAACACCGGTTAAACTTTTAATAATCAAGTCTCTGTTCATGTTCAAATTATCAGAAGGATATAATTAATTACAAAAACTTAGTCACAACTTAATTACAACAAAAAATTAGTAAAAGAAAGAAATATACCTACTTACAATGAATACATTAAAACTGATAAAGCTTTCTGTAGAAATAAGCTTCCTCATTTTCATGAGGTCGGATTACAGCAATATGGGTTCCATCAATGCAACCCAACACACCGGGCAATTGAAACATATCCATAAATCTGAAATCAAATAATTAGGATTAGGTATTATGTATTTATTTAATACATAATAAAATCAAACACTATAAGTAAATTTGCATTACATAAATGCTGATTCTCATCATTTTTGTGTAAAACAATGGTAAATAATAGTCATAGATGTTTATGACTTTATATTAATACTAGTTGTTCCCAGCGGCTTCGCTCCTGTGGGCCACCCACAAGACCCGTTTTTCGAAATTAAAAAATTGCCTATATCACTCAGAAATAATGTAGCTTTCTATTGGTGAAAGAATTTTTTAAATCGGTCCAGTAGCTTCCGAGCCTATTTGGTACAAACAAACAGAAAATCTTTTCTCTTTTTAATATTGGTATAGATATATAGGTATTCCACTTGTTTTCATTGTTATTTCATTTCATACTCACTTCCTTTTTACAGAACCCTTCTCTTCCTGTGTCATAGAAAAACTAATATATTTTCGAAGAATCTCAATGCTGTTGAGAGCCTCAGTAACCTTAAACAAAAAGAACATTATGTCAGAAACTTAGGGTTTAAATACAAAAGAATTTAAGTAGCATTTACCTCGCACAGACAATCATGTACGGTTGTTTGTGATAGCCCCAGATGGTAATATACACCAATAGTTTTTTGATAAGCATAAAAGCAGCTGCTGCTAAAACCTGCACAAACATATTATTTCTTTAAGCAATTATTTATTGACCATTTTCCACATGCACCAATATTGTGCTTGGTTTTTTTATAAGTAACTGGGTTTTACTGGCCATTGAGTTTCTGCCCCACATACATTACCTAGGTTTTGAAATACTAGCTTCAACTTTGTGACTAATTGACTGGCAGGTTGATAATGCAAAAACGGTTTATTAGAAATAAATAATTTAACTTTGCCAGCCTATGTCTAACACACTTTGTAAAGATTAAACTTAACAATATGTACTTAGAGGTTTAAAAGTTACCTTAAGCTGAGGGCGAACTGCAGAAGAAAGAAGAGAGTTAGAAGTGGAAACACTTCCTCATAAAGCTTCAAGAATTGAAGTTTGGTGATCCTAAAGTTAGCCACGAAGTTATTGTGTGGCAAATCGAGAGGGTTGCTGGCACTACTCAAAAGACTACGGTTTACTTTATTTTAAGCATTGCTTTGAGGAGCTCCTCTTCTCCGAGATGCACCAAATAACCTCGTGACATTGTGAATGCTGAAAAAACAATAAAATCTAATTAGAAGATAACTAAAAGTGAGGTTAACTTCACGCTACTTACTTGGAGCTCTCGAGTATTTCGGCGGTATGTAAAATTGATAATCCATTCCATTGATAATCATTTGGATGGACCGATCCCTCAAAACCAATCGCACAGAACACTAGGCAGACCGAAGGAAGTAAGAGCGTAGCCCGTCGGGGCCACTTTTACAAATTTACACACGGATTAATTGCACACTAAATCACTTTCACAATCAATCAAGATGTTGACTTACACTTTTACGTGTTAATTTAGAAACGAATACGAGTAAATCATAAAAATAAGTGCAACGACAAATCCTATTATCCTAGGCGCCAAAAATTATTGGACACATTGATCAATGTGTGTGTGCATCAATGACAGCGACGAAACAAGATAACGCTTGTCAATTATATGACATTTGCATTATACAATTAGAATTGAGTGAAGTTTTCTCTCGATTCTGCCGCTTTCATTCAACTAACCAATCAATTCTACGTCAAAATCAATTTTAGGAAAGAAGCAACTTGCTTCGTTTTCAGAGTGTATATGTGTGTGTTTTTGGGAAGGTTCCGGATTGTTTCCTTTGCCGAATTCAGTTACACAATTAGGCCGCCGAGGTGGCGTCGCGTAGTGTTCCACGCGCGCCCCTCCCCGACGTCGCGGGGGGCGTCAAACACCTCACTCCCCCCCAACCCGATATCGAAGCCCGCAGAGGCAGGCCGGCACCAGCCGAGGGTTGCGGATTTTTTTTTACCACTTTGTCGGCGTGATTAATATGTATATCCATGCCAAATTATAGCTTTCCAGTACTAAGAGTCTCTGAGCTAAGCTGCGTACAGACGGTCAGAAGGACATGGCGAAACTTTAAGATTACCTTTTTGACTACGGAACCCTAAAAAACAGTTTGTGCAGATATATACCAGTATTTTACAGGGGGCACCTGCCTACATGCCCTCTACATCCCAGTAAATGGGTAACACAATGCTCTACTTTTCTATTCACTCACCATTTTGTTTTTCACAGCTACCCCGCAGCAACAATGAAGCGCATAGCTACGCTCTCGGAGAAGGTATCAGCTAAATACAGGGAGAGTAGAAAGAACAAACTCAAGCGGACATTTGTGGAAGCTAGCGATGCTGCGGAACAGAAGGCTAAGAGGACTTTTACTAATAAATAGAATAAAATTATTGTAATAAATATGTAAATTTGACGAAGTTAGTGTCTTATTTATTTTATAAGTTGTGCACCCAATTTGATCTTACCAATGTCACAGATAATATAATACATACATACAGATGCCTCATCCCATACAAAGAAACCGTGCCGACGATGCGGCGACGTAACTAGCGTTTTTCGTCTGATTATACTGATATTTTTTCTAAGAAAATTGATTGCGTTTGATTCCATTCCACGGATATAGATGGTTTAAGCAGCGACTTGGAAGTAAAAGAGTTTACTCGATTCGTGTATACTTTTTTTACCCGACTGCCTAAGGAGGGTAATGTGTTTATCAGTCTATGTATATATGTATGTATGTTTGTTCCTATATGGCGTTTCAGAGACCAAACGCTTTGGCCGATTTTGATGATTCATACGTCAATTGATTCGTCTTAACCCTGCGAGTGTCATAGGCTACATTAAAATTGGACAATAGAAAAATGGCGAATTTTGGGTGCCATATTGTGGGGGACCAAATTTTTTTTTCTTCCAAACCCATCTTGTGAGGTAGCAAAATAAAGGGTTTTAAGAGGTGATTTCAAGAATATATAACACTTATATGTTTAAATGTATCTAATTCGAAAAAAACATAAAAAAAGTTAAATCAAAAAACCCGACTGCTTCAAAAGACATCTGGTTTTGGTCAGCCAGCTCGCGCGTATGTATCCTCCGACTGCACAGCATGATTTTTTCCTTGTTTACGACTTTTTAGTTGGCTTTTGAAGAAGTCGGGTTTTTTGATTTAACTTTTTTAATTAAATACAGTGACGATTTGTTTTATAGTATTTTTTTTTTTCAAGTTTTTACAGTTTCATTGTGCCAAAATGACCAAACCTTAGAGCATAAATGCTCTAAGTGTGTTACAAAACAAATTAAAAAAAACCGAGTGGACGCCATAGAAATTTACCGCGCCATCTATTGGAATCAATTTTAAATGATCCAAGCAAATAATCTTTGAAATGTGAAATAAGAGCCCAATCTCTCATTTATCATTTGCGTTGGTTGCCCGTTCTAATATAAAGTTAAGATGGGCTAGTGTCCGCAACTCCATGTTTAAGCGTGTATTCTGCGTACGGATGGGATTGGTCTTCCTTACTTGATCCACCCCAGCTCCTCAAGGAATGCCAGCAGCGCTTTGGTGTGCCAAATATATCCTATACGGTACCTGGGTCACTGAGGTATTGAGCCTTGTAACCAGCGATTACTGGGCAGTTTAGGAGCAGGTGTGCTGTTGTCTCGTCCTTCTCGTGGGCTGTCCGTGATCCCTAAGACAAAAATATGCTTTGCACGTAACTGAGGTTTAGTCAGTCTCAGGTCCTTTTGCGTTAAACGGCCATCTAAAGAGGGAAGTGCCTCCTTGGCCTGCCTGCACTCACTGTGGTCATTCCACAATTTGTGGTGTTGCTTTTTGGTGCGTTTCCTTACCAGATTGCGGAGTTAACCGAAGGGTAATGGCACGATGGGCTCCGGTCCCATCACCACCATACTGGAGCCTCTTCAGGCGAGCTCATCCGCCGCATCATTACCTCGAGAATCGGTGTGCCCCTTGATCCATTCAATGGTTACGTTGTTGTGTATACCGACCTGGTTCAGGCGTTGGTGACACTCGTATATCAGCCCAGAGCTAACCGTGTGGCTGCTCAGTGCCTGCAGGACGGCCATGCTGTCCGAAAGAATGCGTATTGGGAAATCCTTAACCTCCCTGGCTAGGATGGCAGCCTCAGGCCAGGGTGATGCCCAAGCACGCAGCTTGGGACACCGTGTTATGGATACCAAGTGGCATGGCTAAGTGGATGTTGAGTTCGTCTGAGATCAGAACACCCCCGCACCTGTGCCAGTACCTGTTTTGGATCAGTCTGTGAAGATCCTTAGCTCGTCAGGGCGTAGCCCTTTATAGCGGTCGTCCTCGTGGAGTTGGATCCTGTATTTTTTTTATTTAACTATAGGCTCGCGTTTGACCGCCTATCTCGCCTGATGGTAAGCCATGAGGTGGTCGACGGTGAAGCACGCTTGCGTAGAAGTAACCTATTCACTCTTGACTCAAAGTCCCCAAGGTTGTAGCTATCAGGAAACAAAGACTCCGGCAGGGAATTTCACTCCTTAGCTGTGCACACAATGAAAGTATTCGCATGTATTATTACTGTATTTCTTGTCAAAGATGAATTGCTTAGGTGTCATTGACCGCTTTTGTTAGGAGTTCGGTGTTGAGTCCCTCTAGCAGAGCGGTGTAGTGCATTTTACTAATATAATGAACAACTTTTTCCAAGAGCAGCGGTGGTGTTAAGGCCCCGACTTACGAGTCGTAGGTTAGACCCCAGGTAGGCGCATTACTTTGTCTACTACATCACCACTGCTTTAAAAACGACGAAGGAAAACATCTTGAGGAAACTGGAATGTCCTAGAACCAAAAATTCGAAGACATGTGACATCCACCAACCCGCACTGGGCCTGCGTTGTGGATTACGGCCCATCCGCTCTCACAGAGAGGAGGCCTATGTCCCAGCAGTGGGAATATTAAAAGGCTGAAGATGACGAATATAAAAGCTTTTTTTTAACAAGTTGAGCAACTAATGTGATTTCTAATATATTAATTAAACTTTCTCCAAGAAAGACAGGCGATTCCCTGTATAAGTTGGCTACTTTTCAGTCTTTTTACCACAGCTGATTGGTTCAAGAGTTGAGAAACTAGTGAGTTTGGGTTAGCTGGACATAGGTTGGACACTATGTCAAATAGCATTCATATTGTCTGCTAGCTGCTTCCCGCGACTTCGTCCACCTTTAAGGTTGCCCTAGTCGATCTTAAATACAAACGTATTCTGGCGATTACTCCACTGTTGATGTACGTTTAATATAAAAATTTTGTTCAACAATTGGAGAAGGCCTATGTCCAGCTGTGGACGTCTTCCGGCTGAAATGTTGATGATGAGGGTATGGCAAAAATAACTGCAGTGGCAAATATCATGATAACTATCTATGTAATAAAATAAGATTAATTTAAAAAAGTGTTTATTTATTTATAAAAAAAAAAAAAAACTTTTATGATAATTTATACAATCATATAAACAGCTCTAAATACTCTTATTTTTAATTAAAACATAGAACTAGTATTGATTTCATAAGTATAGAAAAACTATTCCAGTAATTCGAGTCGCTAATTCGACTTGTTCAAAATCAACTTACAAAAAATCATCTAAATAAACTATACTCCAGTTAAAATAACTTAAGAAATTTAAACAATATCTTTTTACAGCCCGTTCAACCAATTTTGACTTCTATTGAGTTGATGATATGACAAATAGTAGCTGTAGTCAACAATTGGTATTGGGACCAGGTTCATACTTTTTATGCTATCCTTATGTTTCCGGAATAGAACTCAAAATCGGTTAACCGGACTGCAAGAGGGGTTGTACAAATTTGAAATAATATTTTAAATGGATTATAAATAATTTGAAAATAAATTATCTACTTAAAGTTTAACGTATGTAGTTCCCTTATAATTTAGTAATTGGAGGCCCAAAGAAGTTTTTTAACACAAAAAAATATCATGTTAACTCTACCGAACAGAGTTAGATCACACCGAGACATGCATTTGACCACTACCTCACCTGCTGGTAAGCGATGATGTGGTCGACGGTGAAGCACGCTTGTCTAGAAGTTACCTATTCACTAGAGACTTACAAGTCTCCAGGTTGTAGCTATCAGCGAACACAGACTCCGGCAGGGGGAATTCCACTCCTTAGCTGTACGCCCAAAACATGAAGCATGATGTTTTTGGCCTTTGAAGCCTCTCACTGCAATGTGTACCTACCTTTTTGTGTATTATGCAATAATTCTGTATCTGCCTAGCCTTTTTCCCCAACTATGCTGGGGTCGGCTTCCAGTCTAACCGGATTCAGCTGAGTACCAGTGTTTTACATGGAGCGACTGCCTATCTGACCTCCACAACCCAGTAACTGGGTAACACGGTACCCCTTGGCTAGACTGGTGTCAGATCTCAAGCTGACTACCCTTAACGTCTGTCAAAAAACTTCAAATGACAGCCGGGACCAACGGCTTAACGTGCTTGCCGAGACACGGAGGAAACTCGCTATGTTGAAAATGGTCACCCATCCACGGACCGACCTCGTCAAGCGTTGCTTAACCTTGATGATTTCTTTACTGTATCACTAATTAAAAAACTTTGCATCTCAGTGTGTTCCGACCCTTATAAGCACATAATAATGAGGCATGTGCAGACTACTTAATATTTATAAATGCATTTCAATGACAACAGTTACAATCATAAATGATTTAATTACAAAACTACAGAAAATAATATTCACAATATATACGAACTTAATGCTATTATATAAACTGATACCCGCGACTTTGTGAGTTATTATCATTTTGAAAACAAATATCCAGAAAGAAATATAGCACATTAGGAATCATGAATTTTGATAAATTTAGTGTCCGACCGAAAGTTCGGCTTCGGTCGATTTTCGGCAATAAAACGAGTTTCGGTTTCGGCTACGACCGAAACCGAAAATGCATTCAGGAGTCCTCGCGCTGTGACCGGTCATGTTCGGCGCGTTAAATTCCATCCAAGAGAGTATGTAACTAAAACATTTTGCCGCGTCCACGTGCCTTATCATGGCGTCACTGGAATTTTCGAATTCGGTAAGTTTTATTACGTAATATAGCATAAATGTCTATCCACACACATCAGGGCCGTGCCCGGGACGTGACAGGGCCGGGCCCAGGCATTGAAGCTATGTCACTGGCCCGTGACGTGGGTGAACGAGTTCATATAAAACGAACACCGATATTTTTTTGAGCCCCTGACGGGGCACGGTCCATCCACGTCCCTGGCACTGCCCTGATATGTGTGGATAGACCTTTAGAGTAGGTAGTACTTTAAGATAAAAATAAAGACTGACTGATTATAATAACGTTATCTTTATTTTTCCCACAAAACATGATCCTTGTAAGGAAGTTTCGGTTATACCGAAACTAGTCTCAGTTTCGGCCGAAACCGAAATTCGGTTTCGTTCGTGATAACTAGTTTCGGTCGGACACTAAATTTACTATGTTACTGATACTACACATAAATATACATCACACTATTTCTCATAACGAATTCCTCAATATATCTTCTATATCTTGCATACAAACAAACCTATGATAAATTATGCTGTTGCCATCATTCAAAGGTAACATAAAATTTTACACATAAACAAACGTTCATAACTAAGTTACCTGTATGCCGCATAAGTTTTTCAAATCAATAATAAATCATTAGGATTTTCTCACTGTGGCAGTCTAGATTTCTACCCCCCGAATAGGGATGTTTCCTGGGTATAAAAATAATAATTCTATTTAGTCTGTCAGTGAGATTATCAAATAATATTGGACATGTATTTTTAGCTTATTCAAAAAAATACAAATTCACAAAGATAAAGCGTATCAAAGTGCAGGAGTGGGGGCTTGTGACGTCACTTTGTCAGTATAAACTGTAGCACACCGTGACGTCACACGATATTTCAACGCACTGTATCGACGTCATTTTTTGTTTAGAAAAGAAAAAATAAACGTTTCCTTTATTTTAGGTTATCCAACTGACGGACAGATATTCCTCTATTCTAAGGGATTTGAACATAACTGGCGACATTTAGGTGTACTATACACCTCTGTCTTCCTCTACGGGGATGATGTTTAGCTTATAATTATAATTCAGTCTCTTGTCCGCAGCCCCCATATTGAAGTGCGACGGGTACCGACGGTAGGACGGGCGATGGCACTGGAAACAAATAGACAGAATATTACATTGATAAAATAAATAAAGTCACAAGTCAAATACATATATTTATTTCAACTAGGCCATTGAGCGGCACTTTTGAACGTCAAAAATATAAATTTAACGTTAATAATTCTACCGTCCATTCGGCAAAGTAGCTTGTTATGGAGCAGAACGGACAAGAAACTCCATACTTACTCTTTAAAAAAGTGTTTTACAACATTTACATACATACATAAATTCATATACGTGAGGACGATGGACCCAGCACTACTTTACTATGTATGGGTATAAAGTATTACAAGCACTAACAGTTGAATTCTTTCACTTGGTAAATAGGAACATGGTTCTCACATACTTACAAATATTGGAAAAAGTACGTTTCACTACATAAAACTCGTAATTGAATTTTTAAAACAATTACTCCAAACCGATTGAGCTGAAAGGAGATCAACCACTTTCTTTGGAGCTTTGGTACCGACGTTGTACAGACTTTAGAGCTTTGGTACCGACGTTGTACATTCATTGGAGCTTTGGTACCGACATTGTACAGTCTTTAGAGCTTTGGTATCGACGCTGAAGTCTTTAGAGCTTTTGTTCCGACGTTGTACAGTCATTAGAGCTGTGGTACCGACGTTGTACAGCCTTTAGAGCTTTGTTAACGACGTTGTACAGTCTTTAGAGCTTTCATACTTACAAATATTGGAAAAAGTACGTTTCACTACATAAAACTCGTAATTGAATTTTTAAAACAATTACTCCAAACCGATTGAGCTGAAAGGAGATCAACCACTTTCTTTGGAGCTTTGGTACCGACGTTGTACAGACTTTAGAGCTTTGGTACCGACGTTGTACATTCATTGGAGCTTTGGTACCGACATTGTACAGTCTTTAGAGCTTTGGTATCGACGCTGAAGTCTTTAGAGCTTTTGTTCCGACGTTGTACAGTCATTAGAGCTGTGGTACCGACGTTGTACAGCCTTTAGAGCTTTGTTAACGACGTTGTACAGTCTTTAGAGCTTTGGTACCGAAATTGTACAGTCTTTAGAGCTTTTGTACCGACGTTGTACAATCTGGTTGTACATAACCAGTGTGCGTGTATGACTAGATGTATGAACGTGAGTGAAGCAAAAGGAGTATGTAAGGATGTAGCAGGTGGTGTTCTGTAGTGTCTGCCTACCCCCATGGGAAAAAGGCGTGAGTTTATGTATGTACGTGTAATCCCTATGAAAGTATTCTCAAAACGTTTCGTCTTACCTGAACATAAAGGTGTTGATCTGAACGTGCGGTAGGGCAGCTCGCAGCGCGGTGAGTGCGTGCGTGTGCAGCATGCCCCATACGTCCACGTACTGTAGAGAAGGCATACTTCCTAGTTTGCTGTGAAAAATTAAAGAAATATCGTTAATTTTGTTGTAAAACAATTCGTTCAGGTTCAGAATGTCTAATGCCCAAAATGTCCAAATCCCGGCATGTGCAATTCTCAAAATGTCCAACGGTTTCAAAATTGTCAAATCCCCGATTGTCCAATTTTCAAAATTTACAAATACTGGAATGTCCAATTCTCAAACCGTCCAATTTTTTATTTTTTTTATAACCTATAGGCTCGCGCTTGACCACAATCTCACCTGATGGTAAGCGATGATGTGGTCGACGGTGAAACACGTTTGCCTAGAAATAACCTATTCACTCTTGACTTAAAGACCCCTAGATTCGAAATAGGATAGGATTTCGAAATGTCCTATTCCCAAAATGTCCGATGCCCGAGATATTTGAACCAGATTTGGACAAGCCAATAACATCGACCCGCTGCCGGTAAGATCAATTGGCGGCAAGTAACAGGCCTAGCAGTGAATAAGTTATGACTGAACGAATGTAACCTCAATTTGCTGATTACATTTTACCCAATTGGGGTAAGATAAGACTAATCATAAAAATATTTTAATTCCTTCAGTATTTAATTATTTTATATTGTCTGCTATAAGTATTGAACAACCCTATGAAACCTTATCAAACAAAATTACCAGTATCTCATAGATTGGACATTTTGGGAATTGGATATATTGAAACCGTTGGACATTTTGGGAATTGGAGATTCTTAAACTGAACGAAAAAATTGAATAGGCATTTTAGTGGTATTTTTCTGTAGCAGTATCGGAAACCGTAGGACAACTCGTATTCGTAAATCTACATAGAATTGTAAAACAAACACAAATTTTGGATTTAGTTTGTATTTTAAGGAATCTTAACGAGACCACCAAATTCACTAAAGATATTAAAAATCGTTAAAAAAAAATGTTTGCACAGCGTCCAGAGTACTCCAGAGTAGACAATGCCTTGTGAGTATTATGACTATACTAGCTTTTGTCAGCGGCTTCCTCCGCGTTAAAAGTGTTTTCTTATTCCAAGGGAAAATTATATCGGAATGTTGTGAAACATTGTGTAAGAAACATCCATCCATTCAAACTTTTGCATTTATAATATTAAGTAGGCTTTCTTGTCTGTAAACCGTATGCACTATTTATTATTAATGCGATTGTTTACTTCTCTCGACTAATAATAACACTAGCAACGTTCGTGCGACTTGTACAAATATAGGTAAAGCGCGCTTGGTGTTGGCTTTTTGGTTAACTTATTAATATGTCTACTTGATTCGTGCTACCCAAAATTTGGGCTCGCTTCGCTTGTTTTAGTCATGAGGAGTTTGCTTTTGAAAGCATTGAACGCTTTGTTATTGGTTAGTGATATTACACAAATATGTGTTTGCCTGAAGTTAAGGCGAGCGAAGTGAGCTTGTTATTAACTAAAGTAGTATCTGCGATTTTTAAGATTGAGTGAGCGCGAAGCGAGCTTTTATTTTAAATGAACAAGAGAATTTAGTCTTCTTATGGCGAAGCCACTTTCTAATCGAATTCAATTATCTTACGGATTAAGCGAGCGAAGCGAGCTTTTATTTGAATTGAACAAGTGTAGTCTTTTTATGGCGAGTGAAGCGAGCCCATTCTCTAACTGAATTCAATTTTTTAATAAGCGAGCGAAGCGAGCTTTCATTTTGAGTGAACAGGCGGGCTTTTATTTTAATTAAACCAGTTTTTTTATGAGCCAAGCGAGCGGCAGCGAGCTCTTTCTCTTACCGAAAGAGTCAATTTAGCATTCTCTCAAGCTGGCTCTCTATAAACGAACAAGCAAACAGAATTTATTTTTTTATTTTTTTATTTATTTTAGTACATGGAGGACTTACAGCTAATAAATACAGGTAAACAAGGAAACCATAGTAAACAGAAAGCCAATTACAAATCCTCACGTATAGTCTTATAATAGTAATTTATGGTGTGAGCACAAAAACAAAAAAAAAAACTTACCGCTTTCATTAAAATAACAAACAAATACTTAGTTAACAATTATATGACTAAAAACAGAAACAAACAATTTAACCTAATGCTACTTGAAAAATTTGAGGCTTAAGCACCTTCTGGCCGAATTCACACTGATTGTGAATGGATCCAAATCATATTCCTTGCATACATCATTGAAGTTTCTGCTTGCGCGCACAATATAACTGTTCTGCCTATAATTCGAAGAAGTATGAGGTACACGTATGGGTGGATTAAACCGAAATGTTTTACATGGCACATTGAAATAAAATTTTGACAATAACTCGGGGTTATCAATCTTATTATTGAGAATTTTCAGCAAGAATAAACAGTCAGCGATCTTACGTCGATCTACAAGTGGTAGCAGATGATACTTCTTACAGAGTCCAAGATAATTGGTTGACTGATATGGAATCTTTTGATGAAAGCAGAGATATTTTATGAAACGTCTTTGGATGTTTTCAATGCGGTCAATGTATTTATTGATAACGTGGATTCCATATCTGAGACGCATACTCCACTGACTTCTTACAAGTGCAATACAATATTTTAAGTGTTTTAGCATCTGTAAAACACTTAGAGAGACGCATTATAAACCCAAGAAGTTTCGAAGCTTTTTTAACAATTGCATCAATGTGTGTGTCAAAAATTAACTTACGTAAAATTAATTGTCACGCTTCGTCGCTGTGTGTGTATAATAGTGTAGTGTTACTCACGCGAGCGCATGCGCCGGCAGCAGGTAGCTAGCGGCTGAGCGCCAGGTGCTCCAGTCGCTGTGTGTGTATAAATAGTGTAGTGTTACTCACGCGAGCGCATGCGCCGGCAGCAGGTAGCAGCGGCTGAGCGCAGGTGCTCCAGTCGCTGTGTGTGTATAATAGTGTAGTGTTACTCACGCGAGCGCATGCGCCGGCAGCAGGTAGCAGCGGCTGAGCGCCAGGTGCTCCAGTCGCTGTGTGTGTATAAATAGTGTAGTGTTACTCACGCGAGCGCATGCGCCCGGCAGCAGGTACGCAGCGGCTGAGCGCCAGGTGCTCCAGTCGCTGTGTGTGTATAATAGTGTAGTGTTACTCACGCGAGCGCATGCGCCGGGCAGCAGGTAGCAGCGGCTGAGCGCCAGGTGCTCCAGTCGCTGTGTGTGTATAATAGTGTAGTGTTACTCACGCGAGCGCATGCGCCGGCAGCAGGTAGCAGCGGCTGAGCGCCAGGTGCTCCAGTCGCTGTGTGTGTATAATAGTGTAGTGTTACTCACGCGAGCGCATGCGCCGGCAGCAGGTAGCAGCGGCTGAGCGCCAGGTGCTCCAGTCGCTGTGTGTGTATATAGTGTAGTGTTACTCACGCGAGCGCATGCGCCGGCAGCAGGTAGCAGCGGCTGAGCGCCAGGTGCTCCAGTCGCTGTGTGTGTATAATAGTGTAGTGTTACCACGCGAGCGCATGCGCCGGCAGCAGGTAGCAGCGGCTGAGCGCCAGGTGCTCCAGTCGCTGTGTGTGTATAATATGTAGTGTTACTCACGCGAGCGCATGCGCCGGCAGCAGGTAGCAGCGGCTGAGCGCCAGGTGCTCCAGTCGCTGTGTGTGTATAATAGTGTAGTGTTACTCACGCGAGCGCATGCGCCGGCAGCAGGTAGCAGCGGCTGAGCGCCAGGTGCTCCACGTCGCTGTGTGTGTATAATAGTGTAGTGTTACTCACGCGAGCGCATGCGCCGGCAGCAGGTAGCAGCGGCTGAGCGCCAGGTGCTCCAGTCGCGTGTGTGTGTATAATATGTAGTGTTACTCACGCGAGCGCATGCGCCGGCAGCAGGTAGCAGCGGCTGAGCGCCAGGTGCTCCAGTCGCTGTGGTGTATAATAGTGTAGTGTACTCACGCGAGCGCATGCGCCGGCAGCAGGTAGCAGCGGCTGAGCGCCAGGTGCTCCAGTCGCTGTGTGTGTATAATAGTGTAGTGTTACTCACGCGAGCGCATGCGCCGGCAGCAGTAGCACGGCTGAGCGCCAGGTGCTCCAGTCGCTGTGTGTGTATAATAGTGTAGTGTACTCACGCGAGCGCATGCGCCGGCAGCAGGTAGCAGCGGCTGAGCGCCAGGTGCTCCAGTCGCTGTGTGTGTATAATAGTGTAGTGTTACTCACGCGAGCGCATGCGCCGGCAGCAGGTAGCAGCGGCTGAGCGCCAGGTGCTCCAGTCGCTGTGTGTGTATAATAGAGTAGTGTTACTCACGCGAGCGCATGCGCCGGCAGCAGGTAGCAGCGGCTGAGCGCCAGGTGCTCCAGTCGCTGTGTGTGTATAATAGTGTAGTGTTACTCACGCGAGCGCATGCGCCGGCAGCAGGTAGCAGCGGCTGAGCGCCAGGTGCTCCAGTCGCTGTGTGTGTATAATAGTGTAGTGTTACTCACGCGAGCGCATGCGCCGGCAGCAGGTAGCAGCGGCTGAGCGCCAGGTGCTCCAGTCGCTGTGTGTGTATAATAGTGTAGTGTTACTCACGCGAGCGCATGCGCCGGCAGCAGGTAGCAGCGGCTGAGCGCCAGGTGCTCCAGTCGCTGTGTGTGTATAATAGTGTAGTGTTACTCACGCGAGCGCATGCGCCGGCAGCAGGTAGCAGCGGCTGAGCGCCAGGTGCTCCAGTCGCTGTGTGTGTATATATGTGTAGTGTTACTCACGCGAGCGCATGCGCGGCAGCAGGTAGCAGCGGCTGAGCGCCAGGTGCTCCAGTCGCTGTGTGTGTATAATAGTGTAGTGTTACTCACGCGAGCGCATGCGCCGGCAGCAGGTAGCAGCGGCTGAGCGCCAGGTGCTCCAGTCGCTGTGTGTGTATAATAGTGTAGTGTTACTCACGCGAGCGCATTGCGCCGCAGCAGGTAGCAGCGGCTGAGCGCCAGGTGCTCCATTCGCTGTGTGTGTATAATAGTGTAGTGTTACTCACGCGAGCGCATGCGCCGGCAGCAGGTAGCAGCGGCTGAGCGCCAGGTGCTCCAGTCGCTGTGTGTGTATAATAGTCGTAGTGTTACTCACGCGAGCGCATGCGCCGGCAGCAGGTAGCAGCGGCTGAGCGCCAGGTGCTCCAGTCGCTGTGTGTGTATATAGTGTAGTGTTACTCACGCGAGCGCATGCGCCGGCAGCAGGTAGCAGCGGCTGAGCGCCAGGTGCTCCAGTCGCTGTGTGTGTATAATAGTGTAGTGTTACTCACGCGAGCGCATGCGCCGGCAGCAGGTAGCAGCGGCTGAGCGCCAGGTGCTCCAGTCGCTGTGTGTGTATAATAGTCTAGTGTTACTCACGCGAGCGCATGCGCCGGCAGCAGGTAGCAGCGGCTGAGCGCCAGGTGCTCCAGTCGCTGTGTGTGTATAATAGTGTAGTGTTACTCACGCGAGCGCATGCGCCGGCAGCAGGTAGCAGCGGCTGAGCGCCAGGTGCTCCAGTCGCTGTGTGTGTTAATAGTGTAGTGTTACTCACGCGAGCGCATGCGCCGGCAGCAGGTAGCAGCGGCTGAGCGCGCAGGTAGCTCTCAGTCGCTGTGTGTGTATAATAGTGTAGTGTTACTCACGCGAGCGCATGCGCCGGCAGCAGGTAGCAGCGGCTGAGCGCCAGGTGCTCCAGTCTCTGTGTGTGTATAATAGTGTAGTGTTACTCACGCGAGCGCATGCGCCGGCAGCAGGTAGCAGCGGCTGAGCGCCAGGTGCTCCAGTCGTCTGTGTGTGTATAATAGTGTAGTGTTACTCACGCGAGCGCATGCGCCGGCAGCAGGTAGCAGCGGCTGAGCGCCAGGTGCTCCAGTCTCTGTGTGTGTATAATAGTGTAGTGTTACTCACGCGAGCGCATGCGCCGGCAGCAGGTAGCAGCGGCTGAGCGCCAGGAGCTCCAGTCTCTGTGTGTGTATAATAGTGTAGTGTTACTCACGCGAGCGCATGCGCCGGCAGCAGGTAGCAGCGGCTGAGCGCCAGGTGCTCCAGTCTCGTGTGTGTGTATAATAGTGTAGTGTTACTCACGCGAGCGCATGCGCCGGCAGCAGGTAGCAGCGGCTGAGCGCCAGGTGCTCCAGTCCTCTGTGTGTGTATAATAGTGTAGTGTTACTCACGCGAGCGCATGCGCCGGCAGCAGGTAGCAGCGGCTGAGCGCCAGGTGCTCCAGTCTCTGTGTGTGTATATAGTGTAGTGTTACTCACGCGAGCGCATGCGCCGGCAGCAGGTAGCAGCGGCTGAGTCGCCAGGTGCTCCAGTCTCTGTGTGTGTATAATAGTGTAGTGTTACTCACGCGAGCGCATGCGCCGGCAGCAGGTAGCAGCGGCTGAGCGCCAGGTGCTCCAGTCTCTGTGTGTGTATAATAGTGAAGTGTTACTCACGCGAGCGCATGCGCCGGCAGCAGGTAGCAGCGGCTGAGCGCCAGGTGCTCCAGTCTCTGTGTGTGTATAATAGTGTAGTGTTACTCACGCGAGCGCATGCGCCGGCAGCAGGTAGCAGCGGCTGAGCGCCAGGTGCTCCAGTCTCTGTGTGTGTATAATAGTGTAGTGTTACTCCCGCGAGCGCATGCGCCGGCAGCAGGTAGCCCCCCCCCCCACCACGCAATAGCATCTTACCACGCAGCTACGCGCACAGGAAGCGGCTGAGCGCCAGGTGCTCCAGTCTCTGTGTGTGTATATAGTGTAGTGTTACTCACGCGAGCGCATGCGCCGGCAGCAGGTAGCAGCGGCTGAGCGCCAGGTGCTCCAGTCTCTGTGTGTGTATAATTAGTGTAGTGTTACTCACGCGAGCGCATGCGCCGGCAGCAGGTCAGCGCGGTGAGCGCCAGGTGCTCCAGTCTCTGTGTGTGTATAATAGTGTAGTGTTACTCACGCGAGCGCATGCGCGGCAGCAGGTAGCAGCGGCTGAGCGCCAGGTGCTCCAGTCTCTGTGTGTGTAATAGTGTAGTGTTACTCACGCGAGCGCATGCGCCGCAGCAGGTAGCAGCGGCTGAGCGCCAGGTGCTCCAGTCTCTGTGTGTGTATAATAGTGTAGTGTTACTCACGCCGAGCGCATGCGCCGGCAGCAGGTAGCAGCGGCTGAGCGCCAGGTGCTCCAGTCTCTGTGTGTGTATAATAGTGTAGTGTTACTCACGCGAGCGCATGCGCGGCAGCAGGTAGCAGCGGCTGAGCGCCAGGTGCTCCAGTCTCTGTAGTGCGTGGAGTGCGGCGGCGCAGCGCGCGGTGAGGCGGCCGCAGTCCGAGATGTCCAGCTCCAGCAGGCGGGGGCAGCGGCACACCAGCCGGTCTATTACTGCGGGCAGACGGTACAGGTTACTTCTAGGATGAATGCAGTAACAGCAAATAGCCAGGGCGACAGAACAAAAATTTAATCAGCTGATCCCAGCTAATTGCAAGATTTTTGTCAGTAGTTACGGTGTAATCAGAACCCAGAACTCTGACACCAGTCTTGCCAAGGATATCATCATATTACCCAATTAATGAGTTGTGGAGGTCAGTTAGGCAGTCACTAATCTACCAGTGTAACTCAACTGGCTCCAATTAGATGGAAGCTGACACCAATATAAACATAGACTGACAGATCGATTGGTTTCTTCGAAAATAGCACAGAAGCAAGACCGCTAGTAACTAAAGTCGTCACAATCTAAGAAGTCCGTTGACGTTTCTCATTTTACATTTAACTTTTCAACGGGAAAAAATAGAAAAATCAAACTCATAATCCTAATGTATTACTATATTTCCCATACACTTATCAACGAGTATCATTCGCAAGCATCAAGTTGAATTATTATTAAGTATTATTATAGCTACGAAAATGGGCCTTTTATATTTTGACAACTCTACTAGTCTATCTATTTATAAGGGTACTTACTGTCATCAGTCATAATCCTCGCACCTCCAATGTTTAGCCGCTGCAATCTTTGAGGAGCTGTAGTGACGAGAACTTCTAATGCTTCTTCTGACAAGTTGCACCAGGATATGTTAAGAGAGACTAAACTGCAAAAAAAATAAAAATGTTCTTGTTATTATTTGTTTTTATGCGAGGCCATGAGCTACTAGCCAGCAGGAGTAGACGGTGTGTCTTGTTTCTTCTTTTTAGCCGACTGCCGAAGGAGGGTAATGTGTTATCAGTCTATGTATGTTTGTTCCTATATGGCGTTCCAGAGACCAAATGCGTTGGCCGATTTGATGATATTCATACGTCAATCGATTCGTATTAACCCTGCGAGTGTCATAGGCTACATTAAAATTGGACAATAGAAAAATGCCGCATTTTGGACGCCATATTGTTGGTGGCCCAAATTCTTTTTTTGTTCCAAACCTATCGTGTGGGGTATCAAAATAAAAGGATTTTAAGAGGTGATTTCAAAAATATTTAACAATTATGAGTTTAAATGCACCTAATTCGAAATAAAAAACTATCTAAAAACTTATAAATAAAAAAGTTAAATCAAAAAACAATAAAAAAGGAGTACAAATTCGCGGCTGGGCTGGCGACCAAAATCTGGTGTATCCTCCGCCTGCACAACATGATTTTCTCCTTGTTTACGTCTTTTTAGTTCGTTTTTGAAGCAGTCGGGTTTTTGATTTTTACTTATTAATTACTTTCATTAATTTTAAGAAAAAATCTTGTTTGCAACAACCAAGGTTGTCCTTGCCTATGGACACATTACAGTTAAGAAATGACTTTTGTATGAATCAACTGGCAGTATGATACTGAACCTGTTACCTCTTGAAAAAGCGCGCGTTGATTGTGTGTATATAGTCTGTGGTTTTTAGTCTGAACGTTTCTAATAAATTGTTTGTTGGAACTTATTTGCCTATAATTAAGTAAGCTCATCAGGTAGTGGAAAACTCGTGTCTCGCATAAAAAGGCTTTATTTTAACACTCGCATGTAGCTTTCGACGGAATTGGCTACATCGCTCGTGTTAAAATCTCGACGTTTTATGCTCGACATGAAATGTACTTTTTCAAGCATGCGAAGCCGCGGGCTAGTGGGATATAATTGCGTGTTGTCTTACCTATTACATCCTTCTAATACTGATTGCAGACCTTCGGCGGTAACACCTTGTGCCATCGTTAAATTTAAGGTTTCTAGATTACTACATTTACCTGAAACAAAAAAGACACTACAGTTAGTTTAATATTCTTGGCTGATTTCATTGTTGTGGAATTGATAGAAGATTTTCCCCTTTCCTCGTTTCATATTCTATATCTCTGGAACTAAAACTAATTTTTCATCTCGAGTGATTAGGATTGGCTGTTGATAAATCAAACGACCAATCATAGTAGTCAACATACGATACAACATCATTTTTAGGATTCCGTACCTCAAAAGGTAAAAAAGGAACCCTTATAAGATCACTCTCTTGTCAGATTTTCTCAGGAACGAGTAGACCTAGCAAGTTGAAATTTATACCAGATACTGAGGTCTCTAGTCCCTATTAGATGTATAAAAATCAAGATATGGGCAAATTTAGATTTTCGCAAATACTTGTAAGTACCAAAATTTGCCTTAATTTTCAAAATTTATAATTTTTCGGAATTTTCGCTTAACTTGTGCTGTAAGACCCTGCTTTTAACCAAAATTAACAATTCTAGGTCAACCGGAAGAACTCTATAGGTTTTGGGTCGAAAACCTATATGGTAGTTCCTATTGACCTAGAATCTCGAAATTTTGCAAAAATTAAGGTCTTACAGCACAAATAAAGGAAAAATTCCAAAAATTCAAAAGTTGTATATTTAGGTAAATTTTGATACTTACAAGTTTTCGCGAAAATCTAAATTTGCCGATATCTTTAAAATGGAATTTTATTATGGCGGTATAATGTTTAGGTACGGAACCCTCGGCGCAAGAGTTCGAGTTGCACTTGACCGGTTTTTTTAATCATATGGTTAGTTAATCAGTATTAGCATATTCTTAATTCCAATCGAGAGGCGAAGTGTGAGTGTATTGGTGTGCCTGCCTTACCCTTCGGGGGAAACCGACGTGATGTTATGTTGAATGAATCAACTACCAATAATCATTGTTTAAACTAATTGTATGGTTATATTTTATTATATGGTCACGGTAAAGATATCTAACAGTATTCTATCTTCATACAAACGGTCGGAACACAAGTCATACCTACGCGTCTCAAGTTCAGCCAACACTCGATACACACACAGTCACGAACGGTGTGATGATTTTGTAAGCAGTAAGCGTTTGATTTGTGAATATTTTTATTGAAATACGTACAAGTACTTACTTAATATGGCAGAGAGCAATTATAGACTATATTGTGCTGTTTTTGGTTGCTTGAATTCTTCTATAACGCACCTAGAGATAACATTTTTTTAATTACCTGGAGCCTCCGAAAGGCAAGACTATAAAAAAAGATATACCTAACCTACTAGTAGGTAATTTGTTTTTTTTTTAATTGGTATGTACTTCGCTTTTCCACCGAGTAAAATACCTGGATTAATAAATAAATAAGTGGATAGGGTGAAAAAGTCACCCACAAGTGACCTACCTACGCACGGGCTAAAAAAAAAACTAGTAGGTAGTTTCCTAGGCTAGGCTATCTCCTTACTTATGTACTACTACCTAGCTACTTACATACTTTTATTATATAATTAGAAAAAATATCATTATGAAATGATTACCTATGAGATTAATAAATGGTAGTAACCTACCTAGTAAGATTTAAAATAAGTATTATAAAAAAATATAATATTTATACTTCAGATTAGAGAAAAGAATCTGAGATATTTACAATCACAAAACTACAAAGAAACTCAAGTAGGTATAGGCGGGCGGCCCTAACGCGTGTTTAGGAGACGCGGGCTCGTAGGCACTTATTTCAAGGACAGGGCCGAGCCACAATACTGTTAGACATCTTTACTGTGATATGGTGAAGGAAAACATCGTAAGGAAACCGGCATGTCCTAGAACCGAAGACATGTCACATCCAACAACCCGCACTGGGTCCGCTTCTCACAGAGAGGAAGCCTGTGTCCCAGTATTGGTAACAATAAATGGAGGATGATGATACTATACTATACTATGTACCTCTCCGAACACTCTCTAGACTCAACTTCTTGAGACTGGGACATGATTCGAGCAAGTTGTTGAGTGTCGCTATGTCCACAGATGCCGTGCTTAGCTCTATATAATGAACACGACTCACCAATTAGCTCACAGCTACTATCCTCCAGCTGAACACTCTCTAGGCTCAACTGCTTGAGACTGGGACAGGACTCTAGTAAGTTGTTATGTCTACAGATGACATGCTCAGCTCTAGATAATGAACACGACTCACCAATAAACTCACAGCTACTATCCTCCAACTGAACACTCTCTAGACTCAACTTCTTGAGACTGGGACAGGACTCTAGCAAGTTGTTGAGTGTCGCTGTCTACAGATGACATGCTAGCTCTAGATAATGAACACGACTCACCAATTAACTCACAGCTACTATCCTCCAGCTGAACACTCTCTAGACTCAACTTCTTGAGACTGGTACAGGACTCTAGCAAGTTGTTGAGTGTCGCTATGTCTACAGATGACATGCTCAGCTCTAGATAATGAACACGACTCACCTATTAACTCACAGCTACTATACTCCAGCTGAACACTCTCTAGACTCAACTTCTTGAGACTGGGACAGGACTCTAGCAAGTTGTTGAGTGTCGCTATGTCTACAGATGACAAGCTTAGCTCTAGATAATGAACACGACTCACCAATTAACTCACAGCTACTATCCCCCAGCTGAACACTCTCTAGACTCAACTTCTTGAGACTGGGACAGGACTCTAGCAATTTGTTGAGTGTTGCTATGTCTACAGAGGACATGCTCAGCTCTCGATAATGAACACGACTCACCAATTAACTCACAGCTACTATCCTCCAGCTGAACACTCTCTAGACTCAACTTCTTGAGACTAGGACAGGACTCTAGCAAGTTGTTGAGTGTCGCTATGTCTACAGAGGACATGCTCAGCTCTAGATAATGAACACGACTCACCAATTAACACACAGCTACTATCCTCCAGCTGAACACTCTAGACTCAACTTCTTGAGACTGGGACAGGACTCTAGCAAGTTGTTGAGTGTCGCTATGTCTACAGATGACATGCTCAGCTCTAGATAATGAACACGACTCACCAATTAACTCACAGCTACTATCCTCCAGCTGAACACTCTCTAGACTCAACTTCTTGAGACTGGGACAGGACTGAGCAAGTTGTTGAGTGTCGCTATGTCTACAGATGGCATGCTCAGGTCTAGATAATGAACACGACTCACCAATTAACTCACAGCTACTATCCTCCAGCTGAACACTCTCTAGACTCAACTTCTTGAGACTGGGACAGGACTGAGCAAGTTGTTGAGTGTCGCTATGTCTACAGATGGCATGCTCAGGTCTAGATAATGAACACGACTCACCAATTAACTCACAGCTACTATCCTCCAGCTGAACACTCTCTAGACTCAACTTCTTGAGACTGGGACAGGACTCTAGCAAGTTGTTGAGTGTCGCTATGTCTACAGATGCCATGCTTAAGTCTAGGTAGTGTATGCGTGAAGGGGCTGGTAGAGATGGAGGGTGCCATTCTGCTATCTGAAAGAGAAAAAAATTGGTATCAGCTTAAAATTATTTTTATAATAACACCGAAACCGGGACACCCTAGAAGGACATTTTTTGGTACTCCAACAGCATAGCGTACATTGTAATTTCGTAGAAATAATAAAACAGTAAGGTACCGGTACTGAGAGCAGTGGTGGCCCAGTGGTATCGGCCGCGACTTTCAAGTTGTAGGTCGTAGGTTCGAGCCCAGGCAGGCGCTTTACTTTGTGTAAATTCTTCTTCACCACTGCTCTCAAAAACGGTGAAGGAAAACATCGTGAGGAAACCGGCATGTCCTAGAATCAAAAATTCGAAGACGTGACATCCACCAACCCGCACTGGGCCCGCGTGGTGGATTACGGCCCATCCCCTCTCACAGTGAGAAGGACCAATAAGGACATACACGGATCTTTTGGGGGATGTTCTTCAGAAAGGCCACGTGTCCAGTACTCAAAACGGCACGCGTATATGACTAGATGTATGACCGTAGATCAAGATAAATCACCCCCTCCCCCCAGGTATATTCTTCATTGTCAGTGACAATAATTGAAAAGAGTATGCTTAGCCATCGATATTATTATGTAACTGACAGAATGATACTGAACCTGTTACCTCTCGAAAAAGCGCGCGTTGATTGTGTGTATATAGTCTGCGGTTTTTAATCTGAACGTTTCTAATAAATGGTTGTTGGAACTTATTTGCATTTAATTAAGTAATCTCATCAGGTAGTGCAAAAAGAATCGTTCGTATCTCGCATAAATAGGCTTTATTTTAACACTCGTATGTAGTTTTAAATTGGCTCGTGTTAAAATCTCGACTTTTTATGCTCGACACGAAATGTACTATATTACAAGGCAGAAGTGAGTGGAAACGCCGGGAGGGAAGGACATACGAAGATCCCATTGATATTCTTCAGGAAGGCCAGGTGCGCAGTACTCATAACCGTCAAATTCAAATAGTAGCAGATGGCGTTCTGCAGTTTCCGTCTACCCTCATTGGAAAAAGACGTAAGTGTATGTATGTATGTGTACAGCAACAAGAAGATATTGATTCCTTACCTCGGAACTGGCCAATCGGACTATAATTGGTTTTCTAGCTAGTATCCTTCCTATGGCGTCTCTTGACAGCGATTTGTTGCCTAAATCCAGCCTCTGCCATAAAGTTTCGTCGCATGCTACTCTGTGCCATCTTGAAAAAAAATAATGTTATTCGGTGGCGAATCAAGCAGTGGTGACTATAATGAAAATGTAACTGATCGCTGTCTGTTCGTCTTAGAAACAGCTTAACCGATTTGGGTGAGCTTTTCTCTATCTATACTTAATATTACAAAGAGGAAAGATTTGTGTTATTATATGTAACTAGCTGACCCCCGCGGCTTCGCTCCCGTCAAAATTATAGCCTATGTTACTCGGGAATAATGTAGCTTTCCATAGGTGAAAGAATATTTAAAATCGGTCCAGTAGTTTCGGAGCCTATTCGGTACAAACAAACAAAAAATCTTTCCTCTTTATAATATTGGTATAGACATATAAACTTAAAACCTACTGGACTAATTTCAAAAATTCTTTCACCGTTGGGAATCTACACTATCCCCGGGTGACATAGGCTACTTTTTATCCCTGTATTCCCACGGGGACGGGAGCTACACGGGTGAAACCGCGAGGCGTCCGCTAGTCACTAATATATTGTTGTAAGCTACACTTAAAATTTAGTGTCGTTTTATTTCAATCAGTCATAAATAAAAATATTATGTCATAGTTTTAAATTATCTAAATTCGTCCGATTTGCTTAAGGTTGAACTAGTCGACGGAACGAACTATTTTGTGCGCGGGGTTAAAATGCACGCTATCTCATCCGACAACACGTGCGAAAGAGATAGATGCTGTGATGAGCAGTAAGAAGCTAGTTCGCGTACGAATTAGCACTTTTTCAAATTTGTATCGATATGGATGATGATTTAGGACAAAAACGAGCTCGCGAAATTTTATAAACAGACCTTTGGGAGTCTAGATATCATGAAAAAACAACTAAATGTATATTTATAAAATAACTTTATTTGCATTGTTGAACTACTAATCTATCCCTGTATGGAGGCCGTTTTGCAATTTTCCTTCTTGTTGTGGTATTTATTTCCGCCCAAAGATGCGTTAAAATTAGTGTTGAAATATGGAAATTTCGACGCTCATAACTTTCAAATATATTTCTTTTTTACATTTTTGTTTCCATACAGGACTAGATAATGATGAGACAAATTGATATCATTTTTACCCGACTGCCGAAGGAGGGTAATGTGTTTATCAGTCTATGTATGTATGTATGTAAGTATGTATGTATGTATGTTTGTTCCTATGTGGCGTTCCAGAGACCAAACGCGTTGGCCGATTTTGATGATTCGTACGTCAATCGATGCGTCTTAACCCTGCGAGTGTCATAGGCTACATTAAAATTGGATAATAGAAAAATGGTGGATTTTGGGTGCCATATTGTGGGGGCCCAAATTTTTTTTTTCTGCCAGACCCATCGTGTGGGGTATCAAAATAAAGGGTTTTAAGAGGTGATTTTTTATTAACGTACATCGTCAAACAGTGGAGTAATCTCTATACTACGTTTGTATGGAAGATTTTTCGACTAGTGTAACCTTAATAAATACATACAAAGTAACAGGAGAACCGAAAAAATAAGTAAAATAAAAAAAATCCGTGGCTGTAATCATGAGTGGTAAAAACTCTCAAACAACCAGGAGAACAGAATCATAAAGAATAGAGGTATTCCTGGGGCTGGAATCGCATGCGGAAGCCTAGTACTTTTTCTGGACCAGTTGTTGCGGCAATGTCCGTGATAAACGAATAGCATGTTGACCCTTACCTCTTGCAGACCATCATACAATGCGCCAGGGTACGTTTGGGCAGCCATCTGAACACGCTGAGTATCATCTCATCTGACAGGATATTGAAGGAGACCGCTCCAACAGGCTCCGACTTGTGTCTTCGACTTATTATTAGTTCATCTTCTAGGCCTAGGGCTGCAACAAATAAAATCATTGTTAATTGTATTATCAGAATGTTGGATATAGAAGTATAGTGGCTATTCCGACTTCTGGTTGTTTACTTGCTGTCCAGGTCATCAATCCTAGTTTATTCTCAACTACGTTGGTGTCATTGAACCAGTATCTACCACATCCCAGTAACTGGGTAACACAAAACCCCTTGGTAAAACTGGTGTCAGATTCCAGACTTCGGACTAACCATAACAACTGTCAAAGATCTTCAAATGACAGCCAGCAGCAATGGCTTAAAATGCTTTCCGAGGCATGGAGGAATCTGAGTATGTAAAGATAGTAACTCCAAGGACAGAACTCGGCAAGCATTGCAACCTTGAAGATTGACCTGTGCGGCTGCTATTATACAAGTTCTTTTGGATTTTGTTGCACCAATGAACGAAAATGTTATTCCTTGCAGTCGTTATTTTTACTGCCGAAGGAGGGTAATGTGTTTATCAGTCTACGTATGTATGTATTTTTGTTCCTATGTGGCGTTCTAGAGACCAAAAGCGTTGGCCGATTTTGATGATTCTAACGTCAATCGATTTGTCTTAACCCTGCGAGTGTCATAGGCTACATTAAAATTGGATAATAGAAAAATGGCGGATTTTGGGTGCCATATTGTGGGGGCCCGAATATTTTTTTTCTTCCAAACCCATCGTGTGGGGTATCAAAATAATGGATTTCAAGAGGTGACTTCAAAAATATAATTATGTTAATGTACCTAATACAAAAAATGTACTAAAAATTTATAAATAAAAAAAATTCAAAAAATCAAGAACCCAACTGCTTAAAAAGACGTAACCAAGAAGAAAATCATGATGTGCAGTCGGATTATACATCTGGTTTTGGTCAGCCAGTTCGCGAATATGTATCCTCCGACTGCACAGCATGATTTTCTTCTTGTTAACGTCTTTTTAGTTCGCTTTTTAAGCAGTGGGGTGTTTGATTTTTTGAAATTAACTATTTTTTTACTGACTGCTAGAATTCAAGCGAGGCGCTAGATGGGTCTATGTGAGAAGAGTTGGTAACTTACGTGTGTACCGTTGTTTGCCGCCGCTACTATCGCTGGTGGCGCCACTGTACTGAGCCGCTGGGGTGGGCAGGTAGCCCGCACTGACTGACTGCGCGAGAGGAGTCTCTTCGTCTATGAGATATTCTTCTAATAGAGTAGTTTCTAGGAGGCGCTGGTCTGTTGGCTGGAGCGGAGTTACTGGAATAGAAAAATATTCTTTACTTCAATACTTTCAAATTTTCAGTTTATTGCAAATCCTGCAATAAACGAACGATGACGATGTTCGGGACGCAGCGAATAACAGATCTGTCTAGATATCTAATCATCATCAGCCTAGCCTTTTCCCAACAATATTGGGGTTGTCTTCCAGTCTAATCGGAATTATCTGAGTACCAGTGTTTTACATGGAGCGACTGCCTATCTGACCTCCACAACCCAGTAACTGGGAAGCATGGTACCCCTTGGCAAGACTGGTGTCAGATCTCAAGCTTCTGACTACCCGTAACGACTGTCAAAGATCTTCAAATGACTAGATCTCTAATATGTTTACATATTATATTACTAGATTATACTTACGTTTCTCAGCGCTCTTAAGTCTGGAAGGTCCAGCGTTAGGGCTCCCAATACAAGGCTTCACTCTAGGACTCTTTGGACTGTACTTGGAACGAGGTGATGTTATACATCTTGGAGAGGTTATTAAATTAACGTTGGGGTTGACGTTCTCTATGTCCAGGTGTTTGCGTTTCAGTTGTTTTTGGGCCTGAAAATAAATTTAACGGGTTTATTAGTAAGATTAAGGTGTATATATTCCCCAATGTTAACGCAGTACTGGCCGTGCGTCCGCTTGGAGCTAGAATATCAATATTGAACCTCCTTTTGGACAGTTTTGTTTGCGAAATATTCTTTGGTTTACATATGCTATTTCAGTTATGAAAAAATTCCAGCCATCAATTTATCCATTATTTGGCAACGACACTACCAGCCGCACTACCAGTAGTGTCGTTGCCAATTAACGACACTACCAAGCCTTTTTTGGATTAAATTGTACAGTGAACACAAAAGTTTTGGATTCCTATTCCACTAACGTCAACTCAAAATTTAACAAGTTGAACTAATTCATGATCAATCTCTTTATTTTTAAACAACTAAGTCGTTTTGGAGTATACAAAAGTAGCGAAATAATATCGCTATGGTATTTTTTTTTTTAAAGCAGATCTATTAGTTACACGAAAAATCCATGTTTCACAAATAATGTACATGAATATTTTTTTTTTTTTCACACCTTTTAACCTAGCCGTTACTAAGGAGTATGCTTTATTATGTAACCGTTATACGGCACTAAAGCGGTGGAAGGCCCTTAATACAGTAATCCCAAATCTCTTTGACTGGGCTGAACGTCCTTTCCTATGCGCATGGCATGACGCGCTGCTATTTTAATATGAAATTTACTACTGCGAAGTAATTGTAGCCAACTTCAGACTAGCCAAAAAGTTTGGAGAAAACCCTTGGTGGTTTTATGGTGGCAATAGTGTATAGTGGCATTGGTTGATTGGTCCTAGGTTTGATTCCTAGATTGATCGTGTTTCCGAGCCTAAAATCCGGCATTTGTCTGTGGAGCAGCGCTCTGTCTTGGGTCTGGATGTCGCCATGATTGACAGCAATAAACTTGCTCTAATTACATGGAATTACCTAAATATATAGTCCTGATCGATATCCGCCGCGGCGGCCAATCTCAACGGAGACTAGCCATCGCGGCGGGAGATATTATATTTATTTTTTATTATTATAGATTGACACGCGCTTGACCACAATCTCACCTGCTGGTAAGCGATGATGTGGTCGACGGTGAAGCACGCTTGTCTACAAGTAACCTATTCATTCGCTTTACTGAAAGACCCAGAGATTGTAGCTATCAGAGAAATACAGACTCCGGCAGGGAATTCCACTCGTTAGCTGTACGCATAATTAAAGTATGTCCAAAACGTTTGGTGCGTATGGGTGGGATGTCCACCATAAACCGATGGCGCATCGCCGTACGTCTTGTAATCCGATGATGAAACGGGGTAGGCGCAGTTAGATCATGAAATTCCATCGCGCACTCCCCAAAATGCAACCGATAAAAAACCGACAAGCTGGCGACTCGGCGACGATGTTCAAGTCTCTGGAGCTTTGACTCAACCAGTGCCTCATTGCCGATAAGCCTCTAGGCCCATTTTTCGATCGACTCAAGTGCGTCAAGCTGATATTTGGCAGATCCGTCGCAGAAATGAGAACAGTATTCCATGCAAGGTCGATCTTGCGCTTGAGGATCATATATAATGCACAAGTGCGTACACCCTCTTCCATCACTCTCATAGTCTGATAGGTCGGCAATCAAACACGACAGGAGAGAAGCAAGATCAGGCGCAGAACCAAATCCTTTACGTTCTTTGCAAGGCACAGCGGTGTCACACCGCCACCTACCAAACCAAGCTCTGGGCTGCCACAGAGAAATTCGTAATGAAGAAAACCCAATGACAGTCTTTTTACTCGACCTGGGCATCGAACTCAGGAATCCATGCTCAGCAATCGCGCTTATGACCACTAGACAAACGGAGAACCAAAATATGGGCGTGTGCTTTATGTACCTCCGCCTAACATCTGGGATGACAACTCCTGCACTCTGAAAGTCCGAATTTAACGAAGTTACGAATTTACGAAGCTAAAGTCTCCGCTACATAACAAAAAAAATAAAGTCATTGATCCGAATTCTACCAAAAAGTATAATTACGTAACTTCAATATTGTTTATGGCGATATCTTGATAATTTTGATCTCAAATGTAAGTTATAGGCGTAGAAACATTTATCCGTTTAAATCATGTAAATCGGTGCACGCGTTTATGAGATATTAACTCATTACTGAATGCCAAGTGAAAGGGTCAAGGACGCCCCTTACCACGATACGTTAGTTTTGATCGTGTTAGCGACACTGCCTTTACATTTTTTTCGTATCGTTTTGAAATATTAGAATACATTGGTAGACAGGTGTTAACGACTCTTATTTTATTGTTATCTTGTGGTGACCTTAATCCTGACAGTCAATGTGGCTGAATTTTGGTCAAAACAAATATAAACCAGGAATCATCGATACACCGAAGAACTGCAGCCCAATTGCGCAAGTGAATACGGCAAGGCGAAGGCTTTGACCGGTATTTGATTTTGATTTTATCCATCGACCGATCACATGCGGAATGAATGACACGAAGTTGATTTCCGTCTGTGTGATTGGTCGATTGATACCGCTCAAACACTTTGCATTGCCGTATTCACTTAAGCAATAAAGCTGCTGGGGTAATGAAGTGATGATGTGTTTAAGTTATTTTAGCATTATTTGAGTACTTTCCAAAGCGACCGATAAAAAATTCTACCTGTGCTGGCTGATTTCAATGAGTCGAGCTTATTCAGCATTAATTTTTGTGTCACAGACAATGCATAGGTTTACTAAAACATCAGACATGTGTGGCACAGTAACCCTCTTATTTCTGCTGACAAATCTAAAGACAAATATTCTAATTGCATCTGTTAATAAGACAAATATGTTTCTTATTGTAAAACTATATTCTGCCCAGCCTAGCCCAGTGTATGGGCCTATGCACGGATGATGGCAAAAGGCACGCGTCGGGGAACCGCCAACGTTTACAGCAGTTTATTTCATTAGCGGTTTCCCAACGCGAGTACGAGGCTTATTTTTTGCTTTTTAGAGGTTTTTATGTCAAGGGTTTATTAAATGTTTAATTTAATTGTTATTGGATGGTATTTAAAAGTACTTCAATTTATTCCCATTTCATTTACCAAATTTTGCCTGTGTTCCACCAAATATACTGAATGTGCACCAAAATATGTTCATTAAAATATGTCATAACGAGCATCTATTTAACAACTGTTGCAAATTTGTAAAAATAGTAATACACCTAATTTTAAAAACAAGCATTTATTTTTTTAGTTAAGTTTAGTTTTTTAGTTTAGTTTAGTTTTAGTTTTCGAATAAGTCGACGTAGCCCCGCTGCGCGGGGCTCCTATTTCTGTCTGCAGGGTCAAAAGTAACCTAACACGAACGAGATGACGGGAGCTGAGTTCGCTCGCTTTGCTCGCTCACTTCAGCTCCCGTCATCTCGTTCGAACCTAACCTGTCCGTGTCAGGGTGCCCTAAGTTCCCGAGCTCGCTTCGCTCGCTCTTGGACTGATTCTTTGACCATAATTTATTCGTAGATCAACTAATATTTGGTGCACGATCAGTATTTTTCGGGGAAGAATAAAATAGTTATTGTTACAATAGAATATTTGCAGCGCACTACAATAAAAAAGTGTTATACGTGGGACACTCAGAAAGTTTTGCGAAACTAAAAAAAAATGTTCTATACGTACATATATTTTTATTAAATCTTTTCAAAGTACTTTCCACCAGCCTCTATACAAAGATTCATGCGCCTAAACCAGTTTTCAAAACACTTTTTCCAGTCCGCCGCAGACACCTCGTTTACAGCCTGCTCGAACGCAGCCAGCGCATCTTCCGGCGACGAAAATTGTATCCCTTTGAGCTGATTTTTTATTTTTGGGAATAAAAAGAAGTCACACGGTGCTAGATCAGGGCTGTAAGGAGGGTGACCCAGGAGTTTGACTGGCGTGCTGTCCAGGAAGTCCCTCGTTTTGAGTGCGGTGTGCGCAGGTGCATTGTCGTGGTGGAGCAGTAGCCCGCGGAGCCCTGTGTTTGGTCGCTTGTTGCTTATAACAGAGAAAACTTCTGGCAAACATTTGGTAGTATACCATTCGGCATTAATGCTTCTTTGATCCCGTAAGGGAATTGATACCAAGTGGCCAGTCAAATTAAAAAAGCTAGCGATCAAAATCTTACCCCCGCTTCTAGATCGCTTCACTTTGGTAGGCGTTGGCTCATTTTGAAACACCCAAACAGTCGACTGGCGCTTGGTTTCTGGGTCGTATTGATAAATCCAGGACTCATCACCTGTAACGATGTCGTAAACACGCCGAGACGAGCCTGCTTCAAATTTGTTAAGCATATCACGGCACCATTCCACCCGGGCCTGCTTCTGAGCATCGGTGAGGTTGTGCGGCACCCAGCGTGATACTATCCTCCTCACGCGAAGATGGCTGTGTAGAATCTCGTGAACGCTTCCCGATCCAATCTTCAATATGTGTTGAATCTCCTGATATGTAATTCGCCTATTGTCTTGGATTAAATTTTTCACTGCTAGCACGTTTTCTTCGGTAACAGCCGTCAAAGGGCGACCGCTTCTTTCGTCATCCCCCAAAGTTGGTCGACCGCGCTTGAATTCGTTATACCAACGATACACGGTTGCCTTGGAAGGGCCTTCATCCATGAATGCCATTTGAAGTCTATCGTACGATTCATCCGGTTTCAGGCGACACTTGAAATCGTATAAAATCATAGCTCTAAAATGTTCCCGGCGCAGATCCATATTTCAGTGAGACACAATACTTTGAATTAACTCGCAAAAAATGTGGAGGGAAATTTTGAAATTGGAACTTACTTATTTTTACTTATAAATAATCATATTTTCGAAAAACATTATAACTGGCCAGTCTCCCATATATAAAAACTTTTTTTCGCAATACTTTCTGAGGGGCCTGGTATCTTGGTGTTAATTTGGAATTTGTTTGATGCAACATATTTTGTTGGCCGAGTAGTTTAATTATAGTAAAACAATTAAACGGGTTTAAGATCAATATTTTAGAAATGCATACATAGATGTATGTACCTTTAGATTTTTGGTGAACACAAAAATATTATCCATTGTTATTTAATGCTTTTTATACTATATATAATATACCTAGTATTAGACACGCTTCGATCGATAATAAATCAAAACACGTAATTATGACATGATATCTTGCGAAAAGACCCAGATTCAAAGAGTAAAATGCGATATCAATCAAACATAGCTAAGAACACTTCGACAAAGTCACCTTTCAAACAAAAAAAAAACTAAATCAAAATCGGTTCATCCATTTAGGTGCTATGATGTATGACGTATGATGATGATAGACAGACACACATACACAGCAACACACGTCAAATTTAAAATACCCCTTTTTCTGTCAAAGTACAATACAATAGAATTCAATAGATATTACTTACCATTCCAGAGGTACTAGTGTCACATGGGATATTTTCTGAGTCATCCGGTTCAAGGAGACTGACACCCATCTCTTGTAGCACCTGTAAATAAATTGTAAGAAGTTATAACTGGGCAGTATGAGAGGAGAGGGCAGCAGTGGATGGTTCCGGGCTGAATTGATGGTGTAGTTCATTGAATACTCCCTATTTGTGTCCAGTAGAGAACAGTGACATCATCATCATCATCAGCCTTATAATGTGCCCACTGCTGGGACATAGCCATCCTCTCTTTGAGAGAGGTAACGGAAAATAATCCACCACGCGAGCCCAGTGTGGGTTGGTGGATGTCACCCGTCTTCGAATTTTTGGTTCTAGGACATCCCAGTTCCCTCACAATGTTTGCCTTCACCGGTTTAAGAGCACTGGTGATGAAGTAATTTACACAAAGTAAAGCGCCTGCCTGGGTTCGACACATAAGTCAGGGCCGCTATCACTAGACCACCACTGCTCCGCTGGACAATGACAGATCCTCAATCAATTTGCCTAGCCTTTTCACAAATATGTTTGGGTGGCCATCCTGTCGAACTGGATGCAGTTTTAGGCCTATCTGTCCTACACAATCCAGTAACTGGATAACATGACACCCTTTGGCAAGACTGGTGTCAGATTTTATGGCATCTGACTGCCTTTTCAACTGTCACATATCTTCAAATGGCAGCTGGGATATGTCTTGGTGGCCCAGTGGCTAAGACCTCGCCTCTCGTGCTTGAGGTTGTGCGTTCAAATCCAAGTACCTACCAATGTGACTTTTTCAAATTCATATCATGTACTTTCTAAGTTTATCTTGAATATCGCAGGCACGGTGAAGGAAAAAATTGTGAGGCAACCTGGACTATAGTTAATGTAAGTCTGAATTAGCCAAGTCGCATGTGGGGTTCCCAGAGGCAGCTGAATTAACTCTGACACCAGAGGTGTTCCACATCCTCACACAAAAAGAAGAAGCTGGTAAATACCAGAACTATGTTCTCTAAAGAACAGTAAAGTTTGGATGGATCATGGATGGTCACCCACCTCCAACCAACCAGGACCAATCTTGGTAAGCAGTGCTTTAACTAGAAGATTGATCAAAAATATCAAATAGGTGACATTCTCATACCAATGATGCCAGGTTAATTTATTTCGGAAATTATATAGGCATTACAAAAATGCTACAAAATGTAATATTTTGTTTTAACGGGCATTAAGTATTCAATAAAAAAGTGTTCATGAGGATAAAACTTTACAATTGTTAGGATTGATTTAAATATTAAGAACTTTTATGTTGTATTGTGTTGATAGACTTATTAATGACTCTTTTGTCCTTTTTTTATTTGGTGTTGGGGCAACATAATTATCTTCTTTTTCCATACTTCTCTGTAGTTTTTTTTTTAAATCAACACAATCAAGGAAGAGATAGAGCACAGAACTAAACTCTCTAGGGTGCACATTGAAAACCATGTCAACAGTTCAGCCTCTGTACTGACCAATCCACTAGAACACCATCAACTAAAAATACAGCATACATGGGACACAGCCTGATATAGTCAAGTAGGAAGTAGAGGGACAGCTCTTACTGGAGGACCGTACTCCAAGCGCCAATAAGCACTGAATGCATTGCTTTAGAAGCTGATTGCAAGATTATTAGAAACAAAAAAAAAAAGTAGTTTTTTGATCCATCATTCTCAATTCAAATTCTGTAAACAATAATTAAAATTAATCATCTGCTAATGATAGATAACAGAGCTCTCTGGCGCAAATATAAAAGGAAGCCTGCCCGACTCTTGCTAAACTGGGAAGAAGGTTGGACAAAGAAGAGAAGATCTGCTAATCAATTGCTAAATACTGATGAGATTTTTATAATTAAGACCTTTCACCCTTCACACAATCTATCTTTTGGTTCTTTGGTGATCCACTAGTTTCATAGCCTAATATGGTTATGGTATTGTACACTATCTAATATGGTTGTGGTTTGCACAGAATGTGTATGGAAACCCTGCGCATATACCGTAACAAACGGGTCGGCTTTTGACACAAATTAGGTCCAGATTTCGATAAATGTTCTAAGTAGTTCGCTCAAATTTTAGGCTAGAGATAACCAACGCACTTGAGCGATTAGAAAAAAAAAATCTGTCTCGTAGACATTAGATAACTATTGCTACTGATTTTCCGCCAAATTACTGCTGAAAAAGCTATTTATAGAACATTACAGGGATATTAGCAATCTATTTGCGGAATTGACACGTAGTATTCCCACCTAAAAATGTTAATCATAACCAAAAAGTCCACAAAAAAAAGCGGGAATTTAACGACACCTCACCTCATGATCCGTCTTCCGGTCCATCAAACGCCAGCTTTTACTGCTCGAATTATCCGTACGCATCTTTTTCCTGCGAAATATGGACTACTTGTAGTACACAGAACAGAATTAACTGAAAAATATCACTTTTTACACAATAATCGTTTCGCGCCTTTTAACTTTCCCGCCGGCACAATCAGCTGTCAGACTACAACATTGGGATTGCACAGATTTTACACCAGAATTTAGTATTTACCGTGCACTTTCAACTTCATCCAAGTTAATAGGCAAAGAGGGGCTCTCCTCATCGGATGTATTTGCATTCATTCTGATTTTTTAATTAATAATCAACTGAAAATTTGCGGTTGTTGAACCATCACACGAATCCGAGAAGGTGAATGACTGAATGACAGGAATGTCAGCACAGACTACTTAGAGATACTACGTATAATGTCAGGAATGAACTTTTTTGAACGAAGTCATGAAAAGCTAGGTATAGACAATTTTAATGTTGCCATGGTGCAAGGCAGGTTAATAACCTCATTTTTTTTGTCACTGTGCGTGTGCATTTTCATAATTTTAATGCACTAAATTCTAATCTTATCACAACTTACTGAGTTAAGAATCTTATCTATTTAAACGAGCAATTCCTGTATATTAATTTATTTTAATTATTCGGAAACGATAATAATAAAATTTTGTTTTTAAGTAGAAAAGGTTTTGCTACTTATGTTTACCGGTGCACATAGTTGTATTTTTTTGGAAAAACGTTAAAAACGGTCGCCCAGTTACTGATAATAATAAGTCCTAATGATATAAATCACTATACTTCTTATAAGATAGCTTGATCTCTGCGACATATGTCATACTGACGTATACCTTATTGTTAACTTGTCAAGCGCTATTGTTACTGTATTGATACCGACAGCTGTCGCAGAGATCAAGCTATCTTTTATGAAGTATAAGTATTCAATCCTAGACTAGACTTTTCCAACTATGTTGAGGTCAGCTACCAGTCTAACCGGATGCAGCTGAGTACAAGTTGTTCTATCTCAAGAAGGCGGGTTGGTCTTAGTCGTGTGTGTAAAAACACATGCACTTTGTTTCTGTGTGCTCAGGCGATACTGCACTCCCGAGATTATTTACGCATATAGAGTCACACAAACAATGTGCACACACAGCACACACACGAGTAAGACCAACCCACCCGCTAAATGTAGTGATACACAGCTTTGCCACCCGCCGTCACATCGTGACAGAGAACAACGTATTTTACACTTAGAGCATTTAACCTATGGAGATGGCATAGCTGAGCGTACCCCTCTGCCAAAGTCGCTTGGCCATATGACCATACGCGTTATATAAAACTAGTTCATTCGCCGACCGCCGCCATTGTGTATCGTATTGTGTCGCAAGTAAGTTCTCCGAAAAAATGGTTAATTTTGCGGTTTCCTCTTGCAAAAAGCGAGCTGCCACTTTCAATTTGCGAAGCCATGGTGTTTCCTACCACATATAAGTATAAATTATACATCAACATAGTTTTATTTAAGAACAATGTCGAAATAATGGATAATGCCTTTACGATAGAAAAATTCAGTGGTACGTTGGTAGCACAAACGCAGTACAGGGGCTGACAGGGTAGCGATGTGCATAGTGCTGGGACAACGTGAATGAATGATTGATAAATTAAATGATTTTTTTGAATCAGTATGTTCAGTATCAAAATAATTTTGTTTGTGTTTGTTTCTGGACGTCAGGTTGAACTAAAAAAATATATTATTTATAAATGTCTATGAGAATAGATTTAAATTCTTTTCTTTTCAAGTTTTAGGCTAATAAAACGCAAGTTTGTTCGTTTCGTTAGTGAGTTTTCAATCATTTTTTAATCCCCGACGGAAAAAGAGGGGTGTTATCAATTTGACGTGAATTGCTGTGTATCTGTGTGTCTGTCTGTGGCATCATAGCTCCTAAACAGATGAAGCGATTTAGATTTTTGTTTGATACCTCTATCGAGAGGAGACTATCGCAGCCATGGTAGTTACAATGACAACCCCACTGCACATTAATTCGAAGCCATATACAATTGCGAATGTTAAAAATACTCAAATGTTCGTTTATTAACCAAAAAAGTTGATCCACAGAAATGTGTTCGACATGTATATAATAAACTGGTACATTTAAAAAATCAGTGATTGCCTCTAGGCGTGATCATTGAGACATGTATATGAACTAGATTATGGCTATGAAACCATACACGTATGTTTTCCTATATAAGATATCAATCTAGCTTAGCTAGGAAACACCGTACTCAAATAGTTCAAAACAAACGAAAAACTGACGTGTTAAAGTGTTACATAAAAAAGTGTCAAATAAAAGTCTATCCGGTTGATTGTATTATTTACGCTTTCCTACTATTTAACACGTATACATAACATCCGTATTAAAGAACGGGGCTCAATGTCAGTGACAGTTTCATACTATTCTAAGCTGAAACCTGTAGGTACTATAGTTTATGATTAAGACGGTACCCTGACCAAAAAATCGGCATGAGATATGAGCATTCCTATTGGTCTAGCGGCACTGGTGGCGCATGAATTACAGTAGTGAATACGCCCAGATTTTAGAATAAAATCTTTATAAAATCGAATTTTGGTCTTTTGAAAAAAATAAATCTACAAAAATGTTCGTTATTAAATTGTCTGTCCATTAGTGTTAGTACAAAAAATAATTAATGAATACTTTACGAGGAGATGCATAATATCGATAATTATTTCTCATTTTTATGTTTTTTTGGAAGGAGATTAGTGAAATATATACAACATTTAAAAAAAAACTAAATCTACCATTTTAGAATCAATATTATGTAAAAATTTAATGTATTTTTATTAATTGATATTTCTTTTTAAATGACGAGTAGATAGCTCCTAAAAACAGCACAAAAAACGGCTTGCGTGGCGTTTTGCTCGGGGTACCGCCTTAACATTGTTCCAAGACGTATGCCACCATTTTATTAGGTACTACACCCAGTTCGTCTACCATGCATGGTGTATTTGGATATTACATTTATTTGTAACGTCATTCTTATAGGAAAGACACGGGTCCAACAATAATTATGAAATATTATTGACTAAAAATAAATTCAATCGTTCTTTTTTTAGTGTATCTTAAATTCTCCTACCTTTCTTACCTACCTACGTAGTTTCGCAGACCACAAATCATATTGCGTATCTTTTTTTATTTGTGAAATTATTTACTTAACTTTATTTGTAAGTGTACCAAAAATAAAACGAATGAACATTTTGCTCATTCATTCATGCATTAAAATGAAATTCCACTCATTCTTCGTATCACATCACTAGCACTTTGTGTTTGTTGTCATAGGATAACTGTATAAATACACACAAAATTGTCAATGTATGTGTGTTTTTTGA
Organism: Orthosia gothica; assembly: GCA_949775005.1. Lineage (NCBI taxonomy): Eukaryota > Metazoa > Arthropoda > Insecta > Lepidoptera > Noctuidae > Orthosia > Orthosia gothica. Next base: position 62,100,409 of record OX459034.1, on the reverse strand, counting down.
TTGTGTGATTATTATTTCTTCGTGTGCGTTTGTAGCAATAGGATCCATGTATCTATGGGTGATTGTCAAATTTTTGTAGTGTGCTGTATGTGTTTTCCTCGCCCCCCGCCGAAAGTGGCAGAAAAAGTTGTTCGGTGATTCGCGGCTTGCCGTCTCCATAGGTTAAATGCTCTAAGATTTTACATGGAGCAACTACCTATCTGACCTCTACCACGATATAGTTCTCACCAAACTTCTTGGCCGCCTTGAAGTTAGAGTTAGAAATGAGTTGGAAAGTTAATTATTTGACCATTTTTTAAACTTACAATTGATAAATAAACGCGTTTTACCGAAAGTATAAACCATTGGTTAGCATAATTAACCATTGTTTACGTACGGATTAAAAAACTGGGCACAAGCGTGCTTTCCGAGGCATGTAAAGATGATATGTTAAGATGGTCAATCGTAGCTGAATCTTGAGTTGATTGACACAGACATGACCCGTGCCATAGAGAAAGTAAAACTACGTTATAACCCGTGCGGTTACTATTTCTGAGCCACGCTGAGCATAAGTTAAATGCTCTATAAGCAGCCACGGGCTTCTCTCAGTAACAGAAAAATACTTAGAGCATTTAACCTATGGAGACGGCAAGCCGCGAATCACCGAACAACTTTTTCTGCCACTTTCGGCGGGGGGCGAGGAAAACACATACAGCACACTACAAAAATTTGACAATCACCCATAGATACATGGATCCTATTGCTACAAACGCACACGAAGAAATAATAATCACACAATCAAAAAACACACATACATTGACAATTTTGTGTGTATTTATACAGTTATCCTATGACAACAAACACAAAGTGCTAGTGATGTGATACGAAGAATGAGTGGAATTTCATTTTAATGCATGAATGAATGAGCAAAATGTTCATTCGTTTTATTTTTGGTACACTTACAAATAAAGTTAAGTAAATAATTTCACAAATAAAAAAAGATACGCAATATGATTTGTGGTCTGCGAAACTACGTAGGTAGGTAAGAAAGGTAGGAGAATTTAAGATACACTAAAAAAAGAACGATTGAATTTATTTTTAGTCAATAATATTTCATAATTATTGTTGGACCCGTGTCTTTCCTATAAGAATGACGTTACAAATAAATGTAATATCCAAATACACCATGCATGGTAGACGAACTGGGTGTAGTACCTAATAAAATGGTGGCATACGTCTTGGAACAATGTTAAGGCGGTACCCCGAGCAAAACGCCACGCAAGCCGTTTTTTGTGCTGTTTTTAGGAGCTATCTACTCGTCATTTAAAAAGAAATATCAATTAATAAAAATACATTAAATTTTTACATAATATTGATTCTAAAATGGTAGATTTAGTTTTTTTTTAAATGTTGTATATATTTCACTAATCTCCTTCCAAAAAAACATAAAAATGAGAAATAATTATCGATATTATGCATCTCCTCGTAAAGTATTCATTAATTATTTTTTGTACTAACACTAATGGACAGACAATTTAATAACGAACATTTTTGTAGATTTATTTTTTTCAAAAGACCAAAATTCGATTTTATAAAGATTTTATTCTAAAATCTGGGCGTATTCACTACTGTAATTCATGCGCCACCAGTGCCGCTAGACCAATAGGAATGCTCATATCTCATGCCGATTTTTTGGTCAGGGTACCGTCTTAATCATAAACTATAGTACCTACAGGTTTCAGCTTAGAATAGTATGAAACTGTCACTGACATTGAGCCCCGTTCTTTAATACGGATGTTATGTATACGTGTTAAATAGTAGGAAAGCGTAAATAATACAATCAACCGGATAGACTTTTATTTGACACTTTTTTATGTAACACTTTAACACGTCAGTTTTTCGTTTGTTTTGAACTATTTGAGTACGGTGTTTCCTAGCTAAGCTAGATTGATATCTTATATAGGAAAACATACGTGTATGGTTTCATAGCCATAATCTAGTTCATATACATGTCTCAATGATCACGCCTAGAGGCAATCACTGATTTTTTAAATGTACCAGTTTATTATATACATGTCGAACACATTTCTGTGGATCAACTTTTTTGGTTAATAAACGAACATTTGAGTATTTTTAACATTCGCAATTGTATATGGCTTCGAATTAATGTGCAGTGGGGTTGTCATTGTAACTACCATGGCTGCGATAGTCTCCTCTCGATAGAGGTATCAAACAAAAATCTAAATCGCTTCATCTGTTTAGGAGCTATGATGCCACAGACAGACACACAGATACACAGCAATTCACGTCAAATTGATAACACCCCTCTTTTTCCGTCGGGGATTAAAAAATGATTGAAAACTCACTAACGAAACGAACAAACTTGCGTTTTATTAGCCTAAAACTTGAAAAGAAAAGAATTTAAATCTATTCTCATAGACATTTATAAATAATATATTTTTTTAGTTCAACCTGACGTCCAGAAACAAACACAAACAAAATTATTTTGATACTGAACATACTGATTCAAAAAAATCATTTAATTTATCAATCATTCATTCACGTTGTCCCAGCACTATGCACATCGCTACCCTGTCAGCCCCTGTACTGCGTTTGTGCTACCAACGTACCACTGAATTTTTCTATCGTAAAGGCATTATCCATTATTTCGACATTGTTCTTAAATAAAACTATGTTGATGTATAATTTATACTTATATGTGGTAGGAAACACCATGGCTTCGCAAATTGAAAGTGGCAGCTCGCTTTTTGCAAGAGGAAACCGCAAAATTAACCATTTTTTCGGAGAACTTACTTGCGACACAATACGATACACAATGGCGGCGGTCGGCGAATGAACTAGTTTTATATAACGCGTATGGTCATATGGCCAAGCGACTTTGGCAGAGGGGTACGCTCAGCTATGCCATCTCCATAGGTTAAATGCTCTAAGGAAAAATAGCAATGTCGCGATTACCATAGACATTCAAGGCTGATGTGGTAAATATTTTAATTGTTGAAAGAGCGTTTTTGCAAGAATATCACTTTATATAAAGATACCATTAATCTCTTTTCATATTTAATAAAATTACTAAGCAGTGAAAGTGACGTCCTTGAAAGATTTTTTCAATTTACTGCACTGGCAGCATTATTTTTTGTTTACAAATCTAAACCAATCAAAAATCGTTAAAAGTGACGTTCTCAATCTGGATTGGTTAAACGTAATCACTGGATAGCCAATCAGTATAGATTGCGATTTGTACGCCTGCTGTCATAGCGGAACAAAATCAAAACACAACACAAAAAGAAAACAAAGGCAGTCGAGAAACGTTGTTCTCTTTGTGAAAACTTGAAAATATCTCGATAATTTTCCGTTGAAAGTGCGATATTTCGACGTGATTGCTGTTGTATCGTGTAGTGAATTCGTTAAACGTGAAAATGACGACTCGAAAGCTGAATACCATCGAAGATTTGAGCGGTGAGTACATTTTGCACTCATAAATAAATAAAGAATCCGTGTCAACAAAACTTGTTTGGTGCGTGACGAAACACGATTTACGTGTTTCTAATTGCTATATTTTCTTTAATGACTTCAGAGACTTTGGTTTTTGTTGATAAACCTAGATAAAACCAGTTTATCAAAGTAAGACGCAGAATGCAAGTTTCCATGTTCAATGTTTACGTTTTAAAAATACGTTTCAAAATGTCCAATATGGCGTCAGGAGTTGAACTCCCGAGGTCAATCATTTAATTTGCGTCATAAAACAATAACGCGTACGTGATACGAGCTGTGATTAACCGCCATTATAAATAGCCACAGCATCTTGAAGAAAAGCTGTTGAAATTCACGACTTCCGTAAACGGTCGAGTTATACCTGTAGGTTCAACTTTTCAAGCAATCTCCTCGATATTCTTGCAGCCTGGTACTTTTACCTATTGACTGCACACAGATTTTGTGTATTTTCAACCTTATTTGTTTATGATTACGCTATCTTTTTGTGTCGTAGGCAGTAATAATGGCTAAGGAACCTGATAGCTAACTGCCTATTCGATCTCTTTAGTTTTTCACGATAAGTAAAGGGAATGTTGATTGTGTGGGTGACCCTTGTCTATCTTTCTACCCATTTAGTTGAAAACAACTTATTAGTATGCAGTATTTATTTGCATTATAAGTCTCTCAAATCTTTCTAACTTTGTAGCCCTGTAAGATTCCGATATGTTCAAAACAACTAGATTCATTCTAACTGGGACATGAAAGAAATATTCTTTTGAAGTTGATGTATGTGGCTGTGAGAGTACCTATGTAGAGGATATACCAAAATAAAACGAATGGATTGTCTTTGGGTTGAATGCCGTTATTACCAAAACAATACAAAATCCGACTTCTTAGGCAGCGAACTAAAAAGACGTAAACAAGAAGAAAATCATGCTGTGCAGTCGGAGGATACATATTCGCGAGCTGGCTGAGCAAAACCTGATGTTTATTATGATTTTTATTCATATCTTTATAAAAATCTTTTTATTTTTGCAATTAGGTACATTTAACCATATAAATGTTTTGATACGCCACACGAAATGGCAAGAAAGAAAAATTGGACCCCACAATATGGCGTCCAAAAGCCGCCATTTTTCTATTTTCCAATTTTAATGTAGCCAGCCAGTGAAACACGCAAAGTGAAGACGAATCGATTGACTTAAAAATCATCAAAATCGGCCAACGCGTTTGGTCTCTAGAACGCCACATAGGTAGGAACAGACATACACTGATAAACACATTACAGTCTTTCGGATCACGGTCTCGCGTGGTTCCACGTTTCGGGCACTTAAGGGGTTTAATAAGATCGCTATATAGCTTTCTCCATTGTCGACCACATCATTGATTACGGAGTAATTTGTGTTGCATCACTTAGATATAGTGGTCAAACGCAGGCATGTCAATAAATAAGTGCTTCACACATTAACATAACATCACGCCAGTATTACCCGAAAGGTTAGGCAGAGTTGGTCCTATAGTACACCCAAATATCGCCAGTTTTTTTAGGGACGAAAATGCGATTACAAATGTAGAGATACGCAAGAACCAGGGTTACCGACATAGCCCGAACAATTGCCAAACTTAAGTGGCAGAGGCCAGGGCACATTGCTCGCAGAACAGATGGCCGATGGGGCAGAAAAGTTCTGGAGTGGCGACAAGTACCGGAAGACGTTGCGTTGGAAGGCCTCCCACCAGGTGTACCGAAGACCTGGTGAAAGTTGCGGGGATCCGCTGGATGCGGGACGCACGGGACTGATCAATGTGGCGACGCTTTCGGCTGATATGCTGAATAGGGGACGAGCGGTCACAAATCTGGTTCTGGTATGGAGAAATTCAAGATGAAAAAGACAATAACACACAGAGTGTTTACAACTCCCAGTTTTCGCTAACCCGTTTCTCCGACTTTTGCATCTATCCATCTAGCTGGGGAGTTTAAAAGACGGTAAGACCGGTTGCAGCAATGTTGCTCAACCTTGAAAATCGATCCTTGCAGCTGTAAAAATGATATAGTTCACGTTCTCAAAATATATCGGGAGTCCTCCGTGACTCGGCCGACTGAATTTCCTAAGTAAAAAGTCATAATTCGAGGCTTGGCTCTCGCCTATCTCCCTCCAATATTGGACCAATTCAAAAGATATTTCATAAACTGTAAAAGAAAGATATATACTGCGTGAGTTTCATGTATGTATAATTTCTCAACAAAGTGCACTCTATCTTTAAGTAAATAGTGGTCTTGCGAAAACAAAAACACGATGATATGAGTCACTCTGTCTTCGCAGTAGGTACCTACGCAACATATACGCGTCTGTTTATAAATTCTAATCTGTTAGTATCGTACGATGTTATTCACGTATTATTATGCATTATTTTTAAATGCCGTCATAGGTATTTCTTGAAATTTTAGAAAGGAAATTAATGATGTATTAATTACGCATTTAATTCATTCATAATGGCACCACATTTACTCATTTTTAACCGACTTTTCAAAAAGGAGGAGGTTCTCAATTCGGATGTTTATATTATATTTTTTTTTTATTTATATTCGGGCATAACTCTGTCATTTATAAACGGATTTGCAAAACTCTTTTTTTGTTCGAAAGAAATTTATGCCGAAATGGTCACATTTCAATTCGGAGATATACAACAGAACTCTTCAGTAAACGACGGCAAATCTTCCGGGATTGCTGCAATCGCATGTCTGTTTATTGTTTATACCATTTCATAACACGCTATTACGTCCTAAAGGGGTACGCAGGTGAGTACAGATGTACAGATCACCTTGGTACACTCTCATTTCACCTGTTATGTTCAACTTGCATGATATTCGGGTAATCTATTCTGACATCCTTACTAAACAACTTGTCTATTTTTGGAAACCCAACTAAAAAGTGAAAATTAAAAAATAAAAGGACGCTGTTGCATCTAGGCTAGACTGATAAAGTAAATACCAGTATTTGCCCGAATTGTGAATTAATTAAATTGCTATCGCTAAATCGATGTCAATAATAAAATAAGGAAGTCGTCTCTTATCATCCAATATCCAAATACATGATAATAATAATACCTTTGTATTAAATTGGTCCTTCAAGATAAGATTAGATAAACTCTCGACACGCAGTTATTCTTCGTAGGAGGTCACGGTGTTCGGTTTTATAACGGCCATAAATATGGCACATCTCGTTTTTATGATATCCGTCATTATAGAGCATCCTCTCTGTCTGATTAAGTGTGTGCCAGTCCTTTTCTAAACCTCCATGAGTAAACGATAATAGAACTTCATCTCCAACCTGACACAGAGACGCCCACAGCTGAGCACCTTCTCTCCTCTTGTGCTAATCCCCACGTTCCTGTGCCAGCCCCACTTAGGTTCTCTCCGCGATGCCAACAATGCCGTCTGCCCATTTCGCTGCCGGACGACCGACACTTCTTCCAGTCCTTGGATGCCATTTGAGTTCAGTTCCAGCTCCTTTTGAGTTCTGTAATTAGTTTTCCGATGACATAACTGCATCGACGCGTCGAATTCGCTTGCAGTTGGCATGCTGTTTTAAGTTGTAACGATTGCACAGCTGCTGTGCAGTTGAAATGCAGACTGTATATTAAGAGCAAGAGAATTTATCCAAAAAGAATATTGAGCGGATCGTATTGAGATGTTCTTTCATAAAGGCCAGGTGAGCAGTACTCAGAACCGGCGTGTGTGTATGACTAGATGTATGAACGTGAGTAAAGCAAAAGAAGTATGTAAGGATCGTAGCAGATGGCGTTTTGTAGTTTCTGCCTGTCAAAAAGGCGTGAATGTATGTGTATTTTTTTTGGCACAATCCCACCACACTATTCCCAAACCACTGCAACTCCTGAAAGCCAGAATCAACAGTGGCGACCACCAGAAAAGCGCCGAGGCAATGAAGCTCGACGAAGTCCCGGAGAATGAATTTAACTGTCTTGGAGCCCGCAAAGAATTTAATCAGAAAATAATAACGGAGGAGTAGGAAAAAAATCAATTTTCCACTTCCCTCCATATCAAGCAGGAGACAGAACAAACAAGGCCAATAGGCACAAAGGGTCGTTTACAACTGGGGTAAGCCCAGTTGCCTAGCACCACGGATAAAAATTTGCATTAATATTAAGTATGTATGTAGTATCGAATGTTGCTACGCCACAAATTGTCTGGAATTCGACTCCTGAACCCCGAACATCCCAAATTGACTTTATATCGACCTCCTGCAAACTCAATGACATCATAAGTACGACCACAAACGGACCCATCTTTCAATCAGTACATTTGGACCAATTGTCGTTCATAGACCCTTGTCTAAATATAGAATATGCGGGTAGATTGAAAAATTGCCTGCTATTCTCGTATCAATTTGATCAGACCACTGTAAATTGAAATTTCTTTGTATAGAACAATTCTGTCGAATCAGAAGGAATTATATAAGAACCAGGGGCCGTAAATTATCATGGTTCCGCTGTAAAAAAAAATAGACGATATTTTTTATTTATTTTTTATTTAGTATATCTTTATAGCTGTTTTTTTTTTAATTTGGTACATTTAAACTTATAAGTGTTACATATATTTTTGAAAACACCTCTGAAATCCCTTTATTTTGATACCCCACACGATGGGATTGGAAGAAAAAACTTTTGGTCCCACATAATATGGCGCCTAAAATCCGCCACTTTGATATTTTCCAATTTTAATGTAGCCAATGACAATCGCAGGGTTAAGACGAATCGATGGACGTAAGAATCATCAAAACCGGTCAACCTTTCTTTCTTTCTTTATATATAGACTTATAAACACATTACCCTCCTTCAGCAGTCGGGTAAAAAGGATAGTGCTCTTCAGTATAGCTCCGTATCTCTCTCAAATTTTTGTTAAAGATTGAAGCCAGCCATAGCGAGATGCTCAACTGTTAAGCTTTTTCCCTACCATGTTGGGGTCAGCTTTCAGTCTAGTTGAATGCAGCTGGATGGGGGGACGCCTATGTTCAGCAGTAGACGTCTTTCGGCTGAAAAAATAAGCATGATCATCTGATGAGTACTCTAAAAGACTTTAAACATACAGTAAATAGGTCTACTAAACAACCCTGCCTACACCTGCAGAGGCATACCGGCGTGATGTTACCATAACAAAGCGGGAAGACTCGTTCCATGTAGACTGGTCGTGTCGAGACACTTAAAACAATAGTTTCAAGTGGGTAGTTTGAACAATAGCCGTCTGGTTACTGCGTTGGTATGTAGACCAGGGTCGAATGAGAAACAGGTTACAGCAGAGCTGTTCAGCGTTTAATCTAGCATTGGATTGGACGACTACACTATTCCAGTCACACTGGAAATACTGGAATGGGCTAGCTGTCAAAGTAAAACGTATTTATTTGAAAACTGGTAAGTTTTTATTAATACGTTTGTCACGTTCATAATTCCAAACTCTCAATTCAAAAACCAGCCCTCAGTGCTGGACTTCGAAACAACGCAGACCAGGGTTGCATTTTTATCAAAGAGCCACTATAGATTATTTTGACTTGAATTAATGTTCTATGTCCACTTTTTTATGGTCGAGATATACTCATACATAATGCGCTACCACGGGGAGATAGCGCAGTTATGTGGGACTCTAACCTACTAAAACTCCACGGTGTCCTCCTGTGCCGCTTGTGGCGGGAACACGGGCACGCGTTCGCTCTCACCGCGAACCCGCCACGGCTGTCCGTCACCGGACCCTCCTGGTAAGTACCCCACATCACCGGCGGGGAGAGGTCCTATGTCCCCTGGATGGGGAATATGGCGTCCACATAGTCCTCCATCGCTAGCGGTCTTGAGGTTCACACTTCACCTCACTCCACCAACCATACCGATGCTCGTCGCTTCTGCCTGCGACACCAGCAGGGTTATTACGTATCTTTTGCAAGAGAAAAACGATAGAAATCAAACGCTTTATGTCTTAAAAGTCGGCAGTACCTGCAGTGTATGTATGGTAGGTCTGTAGCGGCATCGACGCTGCCACCTACGAACTAATTACATGACGTCACACAAATCCTGCATCGCGCAAGCAAAGTTTTCGGCACGATTTGAACACGTACAACAGTCCGACAACACCCGTCTGGTCGGAGGATCCTCCCTTTTCTATGGAGGCTTGTGGGACTTTACACCCTGTTCCACATACCCCCAAAGGTCTTACACAATCGTTTGCTAATCGCTCGTTGTTTGTCAAATGCACTTATTAAAAAAAACTGGCCAACAACTCTAAAACTTCTGTATGGGAGAGCAATTATTGCGCACAACATCGCTATCGTTTTGCTCTTGCAAAATATACGTAATAAGCCTGCAGGTTTGACGGGGCCGTCCACGCTTTCTTTTGCTTTGGGGATTCCAGTCAAATGCTTGCTTGTGTTCTCTCTACCATCTTCCTGGATGGATCGATATGAGATGGAGTTCATACCAGCAAGATTGAAGAAGGAACAAAGACTAACAGAGTGCCAGCGAGCCATCTTTCCATTGGTTGAAACCAAGCTAGAGATTAGCCAGTAAAGGGCAGCTTGGGACAGTTTGGCAAAAGTGAAGCTTACCAAAGGATAAGCTAAATAAAAACTTTTTTGCAAAAAATACTACCGACTTCCAAATGAAAAACTACAAAGTGAAAAATAACTTAACTCTTGGAAGTCGGTGTCTTACGTAGGTACCATTTTTTTTCGATATGGACACCGACTTCCAAGAGTTAAGTTATTTTTCACTTTGTAGTTTTTCATTTGGAAGTCGGTAGTATTTTTTTGCAAAAAAGTTTTTATTTTTCCCTTTTTAGTTTTGCCTACCTAATAGATACGCAAGTTGTTTCCTAAGGTCCCTATAACGCCGAATAGATTACCCGAATAACATGAAACTTGAACATAACCGGTGAAATGAGAGATCTGCGTACCCCTTTAGAGCGTACTGGCGTGATGTTATGTTATGAAATGGTATAAACAATAAACAGACATGCGATTGCAGCAATCCCGAGAGTGTTGCCGTTATTTATTGAAGAGTTCTGTTGTATATCGCCGAAGTTCTTGATCAGACCTTCACCAAATTAAAATGGGACCAATTTGAAAACATACTCTTACAAACAAAAAAAGAATTTTCAAAATCGGTCCACAATTGACGGAGATATCGGTGAACATAAAAAAAAAAAAAAAAAAAAAACATAATGTCGAACATAGAACCTCCTCCTTTTTGGAAAGTCGGTTAAAAAACAAAGTAGGTAACATTCTAACGCATGTTTCAAAGTTTAGTTACGTAACTGGTGATAAGCAGTAGCTATAAAAACAAGGTCGCACAATATCACTGATAAATACATTTCAAATGTGTTTTTTATGTTGTTTAGGATATTTTTATCCTTCCCACTCTCACCTACGCCTACGGAGCGCAAACGTGGGCATTAACGAAATGTCAAAGTTTGCAATGGTTCGAAGTATTCTCGGATACAACATCACACGTATACGGAACAGTATACTTCGTTCCAAAACAGAAATCGCAGAAGTAGGCGTAGCTCCGCGCATATCAACACATTCGCCAAACTAAAGTGGAACTAGGCTGGCCTTATTTGCTGCATACCGAAACAGAATTGGACAAAAACTTTTTTACAAAAAAAATACTATTTTTTTTGTTGAAAAGAGTTTGTTCCCAAATTGTTTCCATTTTAATTTGGTGAAGATCTGATGAACTTCGGAGATATACAACAGAAGTCTTCAATAAATGACGGCAAATTTTTCGAGGATTGCTGAAATCGCATGTATGTTTATTGTTTATACCATTTCATAACATAACATCACGCCAGTACACTCTGAAGATGTAAACGGTTAACCCTGGTACACTCATTTCACCTGTTATGTTCAGGTTTCATGATATTTGGGTAATCTAATCTGGCATTATAGGTACCTTACAAAACTTTTTTACAAAAAAATACTACCGATTTCAAAATAAAAACATTACAAATTGAATAATTACTTCCTTTCTGGAAGTCGGCGTCTTTGGTAGGTACCAATTTTTTTCGTTATGGACACCGACTTCAAAAAATAAAGTATTTTTTTTACTAGGCATCTATCTGTATGCTAGTATTATATTATCTGTGGTTCCGACTAAAATTCTTATAATTGACATACAAGATAAGCAACTAAGGTTTTGTTTAGTGACGTAGATTCGTCTTATCTTATCAGGAACAAATTCAAAACAAAGAATCATCTGATTTCTTAGCACATGTTCCGTATTTATCTGCTATAAGACCTCGATTTATTAACAAGGAAAACATCTTTTGCATAGACGTAATAGTCCTAAAGGAGATTGCAAACACAGGTCCCTTATTATGAGGTATTGTGTACCTGATTTAAATATTATCTTGAGAAAGGTATTTTTTTTGTTCGTGGTATTTTCCATTTATTACACAATTTCTTTCCATTCGTGTGTGTCCTTTAGATTTAGTTAATAGTTACTTCACTTTGACATTTGTATGCACCTTGTTCCATATTAAAAAGGGTTAATTTCTGTAACAGAAAATAAATTCTATCTCGTGAACCTGGGTAAATAAAAAAATATTTGTAATTATAATAACTTTTTCAATACACTTCCTCGAAAACTAGCTCTTATTGCACTACGATTAGGTTCGATAATTATGCAACATATTTCGCACGCGTGCGGTAATAAGATTACAGCACGCGTGCGGTAATAAGATTACAGCACGCGTGCGGTAATTCGATTAAAACATAAGAAATTTAAAAAAATAACACCACTGACAATTATAGAGCAGGCGTGTTTTTTTTTAATCTCGTCATTTTGATTTGCGTCTTTACAGCGGTAATATTTTTTTAATATTTAAATTGTGTTAATAAAAAGAATAATACTAATAAACATGATTATTTTAAACAAATATTACTTTTATGAACAAGTTAACATTTTATTTGTGTTCTTAATTAAAATATATTTGAATTTTATATTTTTCCTGTGAGGCTGTTTAACGGCTTCATACCTTTGCTTCTCCTTTAACCTGCGAACATAAAGCGCGGCAAAAAAAGTAAAGTTAGTCTAAATAATTTGAGTTATTTGTGAAAAATGTCGAATTTAAGTTTTGAAGAGAATTCTTTAGATGGTACTCCGCCGGATATTGTGATTGAGGCACAAAATGCTTGCGATAGCCTGTTGCCATCTAAATCTAAGGTGAATTAAGGCGGTACCCCGAGCAAAACGCCGCGCAAGCCGTTTTTTTGTGCTGTTTTTAGGAGCTATCTACTCGTTATTTAAAAAGAAATATCAATTAATAAAAATACATTAAAATTCTACATAATATTGATTCTAAAATGGTAGATTTAGTTTTTTTTTAATGTTGTATATATTTCACTAATCTCCTTCCAAAAAAACATAAAAATGAGAAACAATTATTGATATTATGCATCTCCTCGTAAAGTGTTCATTAATTATTTTTTGTACTAACACTCATGGACAGACAATTTAATAACGAACATTTTCGTAGATTTATTTTTTTCAAAAGACCAAAATTCGATTTTATAAAGATTTTATTCTAAAATCTGAGCGTATTCACTACTGTAATTCATGCGCCGCCAGTGCCGCTAGACCAATAGGAATGCTCATATCGCATGCCGATTTTTTGGTCAGGGTACCGTCTTAAGTGGCAGCTTTGCAAAGTTTTCTTCAGTGGAAAGTTAATAAAAAGGCGTCGTCATTTCGTGGCAAGTATTTTTGGCATATTTCAATGAACTCGCTACTAAATATAAGCCTAGCACGCTATGGTGTTATATTCCATGCTAAAAAGCACGGTTCTGCAAAATCACGGTGTTAACAAAAAATATATTGCAACCTGACTGCATTTCTAAAAAGACACTCCGTCGGATATATTGGACAAAAATCAAAAGTATTGTCTCCAAATGAAGTTGAAAACTTTTTGAAAGAAGCTCCGGATAGCCAGTATTTGGCAATAAAGGTCAGTAGTTGAATCAATATCTAATCTATAAAACCTTACCTAGGCGCTACGTCCGTGCACTAAACGACCTATGCTTATCTAAACTGTGTTTATTTCTTCGAAAGTGTATTGAAAAACGTCGTTTGATACACGTGGGAATTTGTTATTGCGTTTCTCGGCCCCATAACACCCTCGCCTTACGGCTCGGGTGTTCATTCGGCCTCGTACGCAATAACAAACTTTCCGCACTTGTATCAAAATGTACTATTACAATGCATGTCCTCGAAAAGAGCGGTTTTCCAAGCAGCCAAACTGTGCGGAAAGTGTCACTTTTTTTCACTAGTGCTTTTTACTTTCCTGTACTTTTTTAATTTTAACTCCAACGTCAGCCCGACGCATAGAGTTTTTATTATTTGAGAAAAGTTTTAAAAATTAGTTATGTACAGATTATCATTCATATAAAAGGTAAAATAAAACGAATACTTTATTTTAGGCGTTTTTAATTACTCTAGATTTAGTTTTTGATCAATAAATTAATTTTAAATATCCATTAAATATGTTTGGCAGAACGTATATTTTGCTCGTGCCTTATTGCGTTACGATGTGAAAGCAATTCGCACATGCGCAGTAGATATGCCCGAGGATTCGAGCAACTATTAGTTAATCTGTGGATAAGTTGAACGCGCTTGAATAAGCCCGCCATGTTATTAATTTCATTTTATTAATTTTGTTTATTTCCTCGCACAATGCATGGTAATAGTTATTTATGCTACAAGTGCGGAAGGTAGGTGATTTCCGATGAGTGGCATTTTTATTCACGAGCGAGCGAAGCGAGTGAGTGGATAAATCGACACAAGTCGGAAATCATCTTACGTACGTGTATCATACAATATTTTACTATGCATTGTGCGAGGAAATAAACAAAATTAATAAAATGGCGGGCTTATTCAAGCGCGTTCAACATATCCACAGATTAACTAATGGTTCCTCGGGCATATCTACTGCGCATGTGCGAATTGCTTTCACATCGTAACGCAATAAGGCACGAGCAAAATATACGTTCTGCCAAACATATTTAATGGATATTTAAAATTAATTTATTGATCAAAAACTAAATCTAGAGTAATTAAAAACGCCTAAAATAAAGTATTAGTTTTATTTTACCTTTTATATGAATGATAATCTGTACATAACTAATTTTTAAAACTTTTCTCAAATAATAAAAACTCTATGCTTTGGGCTGACGTTGGAGTTAAAAATTAAAAAAGTACAGGAAAGTAAAAAGCACTAGTGAAAAAAAGTGACACTTTCCGCACAGTTTGGCTGCTTGGAAAACCGCTCTTTTCGAGGACATGCATTGTAAAATATTGTATGATACACGTACTTAAGATGATTTCCGACTCGTGTCGATTTATCCACTAACTCGCTTCGCTCGCTCGTGAATAAAAATGCCACTCATCGGAAATCACCTACCTGCCGCACTTGTAGCATAAATAACTATTTTTATTTCTAACTTTTTAGTTGCATTTTTTTTTCGAATTAGGTACATTTGAACATACAAGTGTCCTATATTTTTAAAATCACCTCTCAAATCCCTTTATTTTGATACCCCACACGTTGGGTATGAAAGAAAAAAATTGTGCCTCGCAATATGGCGCCCAAAAATTACCGTTTTCTATTTTCCAATTTAATATAGGCAGTGACATCGAATCGATTGACGTAAGAATCAAATCAAAATCGACCAACGATTTTAGTCTCTAGAACGCCACATAGTAACAAACATATATATACACTGATAAACACATTATCCTCCTTCGCCAGTCGGGTAAAAATCATCGGTGCACAACAATTTTTCCGACTCATAACACAGCAGCTATTGGGTACAATATTTGAATTAGGTAAGTACTTAGATTATTACTATTTTTAACCCCCGCCGGAAAAAGAGGGGTGTTATAAATTTCACGTGTGTTGCACACAGCAACACACGTGAAATTTATAACACCATCTGTGTGTCTGTCTGTGGCATCATAGCGCCTAAACGGATGAACCGTTTTTGATTTAGTTTTGTTTGTTTGAAAGGTAATTTTGTCGAGAGTGTTCTTAGCTATGTTTGAATAAAATTGGTTCAGCCGTTCATAAGTTATGGGCATTTTACTGTTTGAATCGGGGTGTTTTCGCAAGATAAATGTGTCGGGGGTTTTTTAGATTGTGAAATTTTACTTGTATTTTATTTTATATGTATTTTTTGAATTTGTTCGTTGTCTCTATAAATTCTTTTTTTTCTTATTTACTTCTGTCACGGAATACAAACATGATGAACAAATCATCCTAAATTATTCACATACAAGCATAATACTAAGAATCGATGCGTAATATTTCTGACTATAGATGGCACCACCTGTGCTCTTACTCAGAAATACTCCGTGAGAGAATGACGTAAGTAAATGCAGTTCACTGCCAAAACTGTTAACACTAAGAGGTGGTTGACCATATAATGTGCAAATATATGAGAATGATTATTAAGTGCACTCATTATAGTATCAAGCCATCATCATCATCTTCCTCCCCTTGTCCCATGTTATTTGGGGTCGGCGCAACACGCTTTTAGGGTTCCGTATCCGAAGGGGTCCAAACGAAGCCCTATCTTGTCTAGTTGTCTCCGGGCGATGTGAACAAAGCACTCGTTGGTCGTGGAGAGTCTGTGTTTGATGTTCAACTGGTCGAGAATGGACCTTGGCTGTAGGAGAAATAAAAGTATTTAATTGATATAAATTGATGTTTTAATTAGTGTATATGTGTTTGACTAAGTGATTAATACGGCATTATAAATAAATGGGTAATTTGATAAACGCCCAATATGAGAAGGCCAATAAAAAAAAAAACAAAAAAAAAAATGCGGGCTTTCTGAATAAAGCCCATCACTTATTGCGCTGGGTAGTAATATTATGTTTTTTTTTATTATTTTAATGTTGACATTGGTTTTAACACAGACATAAATCTAACTAGATAACGCAAGTCCCTCCATCTGTTTGAAAACCAAGCATGCCACTTTTTACCCGACTGCCGAAGGAGGGTAATGTGTTTAACAGTCTATGAATGTATGTATGTAAGGATGTATGTATGTTTGTTCCTATATGGCGTTCCAGAGACCAAACGCTTTGGCCGATTTTGATGATTCATACGTCAATCGATTCGTCTTAACCCTGCGAGTGTCATAGACTACATTAAAATTGGACAATAGAAAAATGGCGGATGCGGTGCCAAATTGTGGGGGCCCAAATTTTTTTTTCTTCCAAACCCGTCGTTTGGGGTATCAAAATAAAGGGTTTTAAGAGGTGATTTCAAAAACCTATAACACGTATATGTTTAAATGGATCTAATTAAAAAAAACACTAACTAAAAAGTTATAAAAAAAAAACTAATTCAAAAAATCAAAAAACCCGACTGCTTCAAAAGCGAACCAAAAAGTCGTAAACAAGGCAAAAATAATGCTGAGCAGGCGGAGGATACACCAGATTTTGGTCAGCCAGCCCGCGAATATGTATCCTCCGACTGCACAGCATGATGAAAGCTCAGATTACGATCATTGATCGTAATTTTACTCCGTTTTTTTGAAGTACATACAATCGCGTCATATAGAATAGGCAAGTACGATTACTATTTAAGCAAGGCACCTATTTCTGTCTGCAGGGTCTAAAGTAATCTAACATGAAGGAGATGACGGGAGCTGAGTTCTCGCTTCGCTCGCTCTTGGACTGCTTCATTGACCATAATTATCGAATTGCCCAACCGTTACGTAGCAATATTCATAATGAGCAGACAATGTGATAAATGTAGAAGTATAAATCAGTATTCATTACATTGCCCGATTTTACTTGACCAGATTCATAATGTCCGGGCATTATACATAGTGCCCTAAATATTCACTTTGTCCATGACATATAATAATATAATATGTTATTTACTGCGTTTTTGGCAAACATATCTATTTTGAATCGTGTGCACTAGTCAATAGTAAAGTATGACTTGCAAACTAGGATTTGTATTGCTATTTGCCGCGACTTCTCTCGATGATTTTTCGTTAGATCTCAGGTCAACTAATAAGACTGGTTATTGTTTATCTGTGTGTGTAAAATTTCAATTTTATTTATTATTTTATTCAACAAAAGGGAGTCAGTGATAGCGTGACTGGCGACAGGGCGGTATGGAAGAAAAAATGGCCACGTGCGAGTCGGACTCGCGCACGACGGGTTCCGTACTGAAAAAAATCACGTTTGTTGTATGGAAGCCCCACTTAATATTTATTTTATTCTGTTTTAGTATTTGTTGTTATAGCGGCAACAGAAATACATCATCTGTGAAAATTTTAACTGTCTAGCTATCACAGTTCATGAGATACAGCCAGGTGACAGACTGACAGACAGACGGATCGTGAAGTCTTAATAATAGGGTCCCTTTTATACCCTTTGGGTACGGAACCCTTAAAATATATACATAAACTCATGCCTTTTTCCCATGGGGGTAGGCAGAAACTACAGAACGCCACCTGCTACGATCCTTACATACTTCTTTTGCTTCACTCACGTTCATACCTAGTCATACACGCACGCCGGTTATGAGTACTGCGCACCTGACCGCCCTGAAGAACATCACCAATAAGTTCCGTGTATATCGTTCAAGTTTTCCTTTAAAAGTCACTTTTGATTTATTCAACGTACAGACGAATCCTTACTTCACCGGTACATATACTATAACCGACACTGGAAACCTGCCAGGTTGAAATTATATGTAAATAAATATACACAATACAAGCGGTAGAATCATTTTTTTTTTTTTTTTTTTTGTCTTTTTTTTTTTTTATTACTTTTAAATTCATTTTTTATTACTTTTAATTTTTAATTTTAATTTATGTGACGTTCAAAAGTGCCGTTTATTGGCCTAATTGAATAAATATATTTGACTTTGACTTTGAAGCCAATGAACTGTTGACTTCCGTGCTCATCCGATGGTTCATGTAATTATAGTTTTGACATAGTTATTAAGGAAATACTCGAACATAGTTGGTTACTTTGTGGAAAATGATGTATGAATGGTATTTTCCTCCTGTCTATCTATCTTACTATATAAAAATAAGTCGGTTTTCTTCCTGACGATATATAACTCCAGAACGCATGAACCGATTTCAAAGGTTTTGCATTCGTTGGAAAGGTCTCGGGCTCCGTGAGGTTTATAGGTAGTTTAGGGTAGGGTAGTGTAGGGTCGGGTAGGGTAGGGTAGTGTAGGGTAGGGTAGTGGAAGGTAGGGTAGGTAGGGTAGATAAATGTTTGGTATTTTTATGGCAAAACAAAGTTTGCCGGGTCAGCTAGTGTCATATAATAATAATAGTCCACCAGACCGAATTGCGGCCAATCTCAGATAATCAGAGATAATATTTGCACAAGTTTGTGCGCACGCGCAGTCAATTAAGCCCGCCTCTGTAAAATAAAATAAATGTAAATGTCTTTGGTAATAAATAAAGTAGATGTCTTTGGTACATATATTATTTTCGTTATTGACACCGACTTCCGAAAAGAAAGTTATTTTTCGCTTTGCAGTGTTTTGTTTTGGAAGTCGGTTTAATTTTACTGTTAAAAAGTTTTTTTCTCTTTTTAGTTTTGGTACCTTATTAGGGCTAACTTAAAAATTACTTGTCAGAACTTGATCCCATTTAAATGGGACTTCATCAGAAGCATTATCTTTCAAATAACAAAAATAGAATAACAATATCAAAATCGGTTCATAATTAGCGGAGTAATCGTGTAACACACATACAGTCGTTTTGAGAACCTCCTACTTTTTGAAGTCGGGCGAAAAAGAATAACTCCATACCGTGGTGAAAACTCAAACCAGGAAATAAGGTGTTACCCGGGGGCTAATTACCAGAAGTCAATTAAAAAATAATCATGCATGGAGTACTGTTCTCATCTCTGGGACGGATCTGCCAAATACCAGCTTGATGCACTAGAGTCGATCGAAAAGCGGGTTGAGAAACTCATCGGCAATGAGGCACTGGCCAAGTCAAAGCTCCAGAGCCTTGAACATCGTCGCCGAGTTGCCAGCTTGTCGGTTTTTTATCGGTTGCATTTCGGGGAGTGTGCGATGGAATTGCGTGATCTAATTCCGCCCAGCCCGTTCCATCATCGGACTACCAGACGTACGGCGATGCGACATCGGTACATGGTGGACATCCCACCTATACGCACCAAACGTTTTGGAGACACTTTTATTATGCGTACAGCTAAGGAGTGGAATTCCCTGCCGGAGTCTTGCCCGGTAGCTACAATCTAGGAGTCTTTAAGTCAAGAGTGAATAGGTATTTTTTAGGCAAGCGTGTTTCACCGTCGACCACATCATCGCTTACCATCAGGTGAGATAGTGGTCAAGCGCGAGTCTATACTCACTAAATAAAATCATCACTTGTAGAGGGCTATGACAACATTTCTATAACTATATGCTATGCTAGTACTTATAAATTAAGCCCTACAAGCGTAATCAAAGTACGACCAAATAGGTCAACAGTCTGCTATCAGTAAGTGTTTCAATCTGTCCTGTTTTGCCGCATGTATTAGATCACGTACAGGCTTATCTACATAGTTCATGCACAGATAAATTATGTGTTTCGAGTGTTAACTAGTAACTATAATTGAATATTCTAAAACATAAAGGCTTTTTTTATTATTCATTATAGGCTTGCGCTTGACCACTACCTCACCTGATGGTAAGCGATGATGTGGTCGATGGTGGAGCACGCTTGCCTAGAAGTACCTATTCACTAGAGACTTAAAGACCCCTAGATTGTAGCTATCGGGAAACAAAACTCCTTAGCTGTACGCATAATAAAAGTATTCTCAAAACGTTTAGTGCGTATGGGTAGAATGTCTACCATGTACCGATGGCGCTTTGCCGTACGTCTGGTAGTCCGATGATGAAACGGGCTAGGCGGAATTAGATCATGCAATTCCATCGCACACTCCCCGAAATATAACCGATAAAAAACCGACAAGCTGGCAACTCGGCGACGGTGTTCAAGGCTCAAGCTTTGACTTAACCAGTGCCTCATCGCCGATGAGCCTCTTGGCCCGCTTTTCGATCGACTCTAGTGCACCAAGCTGGTATGGTTAATAACAAAACAAACCTATATGTCGTGGCCAATGTGCTTATTCCGAGTTTTTGAACGTACGAGTAGTCACTCGTGATAACGTAAAAACCCAGTATAGATCGTTGGAGCCGTTTCCGAGATTCAGATTATATGTATAGAAGAATTGCTCGTGATACTAGAGAAGACAAAGAACAAATCTACATCTGTCCATTGAACTTTCTAAACCTTACATACATACTATATCAGCCACAGATCTACCTATCGAAGGTCACCCAAGGTCGTCTTCCAGACGTCTGCCCTAGGTCGTTGCACTGCACGACCTTTTAGATTCAGACTGGTGCAGGACAAAGGAAATTTTGCAAGGGTAGACTGGTGCAAAGTTTGGAAGTATATGAGTATTTAATGAGTGTGTTGAAAGATTTTGTGCTAAAGTAAGAAAGTGATAATTACGTTTGCGAGATTGATTTTTAATTTTAACATATACTTTGCCACTTGCTGGGTAAAACCATACAAATTAAATCAATATTTTTTTATATAAGTATTTTTTTTATTAATTTCATGATAATTTGAAGGTACCTATCTAACGAAAAAGTGAAAAATAAAAAGTTTTTAACAAACGACGTCCAAAGCAAAACATTACTAAGCGAAAATTTTAAATCAATAGGTAACAAAGACACCGACTTCGGAAAATAAAGTTATTTTCGCTTTGGAAGTCGGTTTTGTTAGTCGTTTTTAAGCAATAAATATTATACTCACTGCACTTTTAAATTGCTAACTTTTGGTTCGTAAAATATTTTAAATCGCTTGTAAAACATGGTACTAAACTACTGCATACCACGAATGCTTTGGCGTTCAGAAGATTTAGTAGTTTTTGTCATGAAATTCACCCGGCTTTGTTGTTGGAATTTTGAAACCTCAGCGTAGTATAGACTAGCTTTTTCCCGGGACTGCGCTCACGTGGTTTACCCTCTGAGAATTGTGCAAATTCTGGGATATTGTAGCTTTTGTATCAGTAAACACATCAGAGTACAGCTAAGGAGTGGAATTCCCTGCATGACTCTGTGTTCCCTGATAGCTACAACCTGGGAGTCTGTCTCTAGTGAATAGGTTACTTCTAGGCAAGCGTGCTTCACCGCCGACCACGTCATCGCTTACCATCAGGTTAGATAGTGGTCAAGCGCGAGCCTATAGACAAAAAATAACAGCGATTGCCCCCTATAAATAATTACCCGACTGCCGAAGGAGGGTAATGTGTTTATCAGTCTATGTATGTATGTAAGTATGTATGTATGTATGTTTGTTCCTATGTGGCGTTCCAGAGACCAAACACGTTGGCCGATTTTGATGATTCATACGTCAAACGATGCGTCTTAATCCTGCGAGTGTCATAGGCTACATTAAAATTGGACAATAGAAAAATGGCGGCTTTTGGGTGCCATATTGTGGGGGCCCAAATTTTTTTTTTCTTCCAAACCCATCGTGTGGGGTATCAAAATAAAGGGTTTTAAGAGGTGATTTCAAAAATATATAACAATTATATGTTTAAATGTATCTAATTCGAAAAAAACTAACTAAAAAGTTATAAATAAAAAAACTTAATTCAAAAAATAAAAAAACCCGACTGCTTCAAAAGCGAACTAAAAAGTCGTAAACAAGGAAAAAATCATGCTGTGCAGGCGGAGGATACACCAGATTTTGGTCAGCCAGCCCGCGAATATGTATGCTCCGACTGCACAGTATGATTTTTTCCTTGTTTACGACTTTTTAGTTCGCTTTTGAAGCAGTCGGGTTTTTTGATTTTTTGAATTATTTTATTTCATAATATTTAAGTTTAAGTGAGGAACTCGTAGCTAAGCTAAGCTGGTACTACTACCCAGCCGCACGGGTCATCAAGGTTAAGCAACCCTCGCCGAGATCGGGCCGTGGATGGGTGACCATCCTTATTCAGTGAGTTTCCTCCGTGCCTCTGAAAGCACGTTAAGCCGTTGGTCCCGGCTGTCATTTGAAGATCTTTGACAGTCGTTACGAGTAGTCAGAAGCTTGAGATCTGACACCAGTCTTGCCAAGGGGTATCGTGTTGCCCAGTTACTGGGTTGTGGAGGTCAGATAGGCAGTTGCTCCATGTAAAACACTGGTACTCAGCTGCATCCAGTTGGAATTGCAGCTAAACCCAATATATTTGGGAAACGCTAGGTAGTTTTTTTTAAACGACTTCAAAAAAAGAAGGAGTTTCGATGTGTGTGTTCACCGATTTCTCCGTCGATTGTGGACCGATATTGTTTTTTTTTTTAGTTTTAGTTTTAAAGAGTATTTTTTCAAATTGGTCCGATTTAATTTTGGTGAAGATCTGATGAAGAAGTTCGGTGATATACAACAGTACTCTTTAACAAATAACGGCAAACCTCTCGGGATTGCTGCTATCGTACTACCTAAGT
The DNA here is from genome assembly GCA_949775005.1 of Orthosia gothica. Classification (NCBI taxonomy): domain Eukaryota; kingdom Metazoa; phylum Arthropoda; class Insecta; order Lepidoptera; family Noctuidae; genus Orthosia; species Orthosia gothica. The sequence continues at coordinate 62,077,380 of OX459034.1, read as the reverse complement.
ACCTACCATACCTGGTAGGTATCAATTTTTTGAGAGACCGACTTGCAAATAGAAAGTTATTTTTCACTTTTTAGTGTTTTTATTTGGAAGTCGGTCGTAATTTTTGATAAAAAAGTTTTTTATTTTATTTCTTACTTAACGAATTCCACGTGTTTCGTTCGGTTAACAATCTCAAGGTCGTTTCACTGGATATAAGTATTATCGTTTCGCCAATTAAGATATTTCTCAACAACATCCACGTAATCTATCTACCGTGAAATGTGTTATCATCACGACCTGCGCAATAGATCTACGCAGTAGTAGCGTGTTTACTTGTCGATGACCGCTTTAGTTTTTACCCGAGTTTGTTTTCGTTGAATTTATAGTTTGATAGATAGTTTTTACCCGACTGCCGAAGGAGGGTAATGTGTTTATCAGTCTATGTATGTATGTTTGTTCCTATGTGGCATTCTAGAGACAAAACTCGTTGGCCGATTTTGATGATTCTTACGTAAATCGATTCATCTTATCCGTGCGATAGTCAACATTTAAATTGTAAAATAGAAAAAATGGCGGATTTTGAGCGCCGTATTGTGGGGGCCTAGTATTTTTTTTTCTTCCAAATCCATTGTGTGGGGTATAAAAAAGGGTTTTAAGAAGTGATTTCAAAAATATATAACACTTATATGTTTAAATGCACTTAATTCTATAAAAAAATAACTAAAAAGTTATAAATAAAAAAAGCTAATTAAAAAAGACAAAAAACCCGACTGCTTAAAAAGCGAACTAAAAAGACGTAAACAAGAAGAAAATCATGCTGTGCAGTCGGAGGATACATCTGGTTTTTGTCAGTTAGCTCGCGAACATGTATCCTCCGACTACACAGCATGTTTTTCTTCTTGTTTACTACGTCTTTTTAGTTCGCTTTTTAAGCAGTCGGATTCTTTTTTAACCGACTTTCCAAAAAAGAGGAGGTTATCAATTCGACTGTTTTTTTTTTTTTATGTTTGTTACCTCAGAACTTTGTACTGGGTGAACGGATTTCGATGATTCTTTTTTTATTTGAAAGCTGTTGCTTGTCATGTGGTCCCATTTAAATTTCATCTAGATCTGATGAAGAACTTTGGAGATATACATCGGAACTCTTCAATAAATGACGACAAATCACTCAGGATACCTGCAATCGCATGTCTGTTTATTGTTTTAACCATTACATAACATAACATCACACTAGTACGCTCTAAAGAGGGTACGCAGGTGTGAACCGTTAACCCTGGTATACTCTCATTCCACCGGTTTTGTTTACGTTTCGTGTTATTGGGATAATCAATTCTGGCTTCACTTTGGACATTATAGGTACCTAACCTATAGAACTGGTCCATTATGTACCACAACTAAAAAGTGAAAAATAAAAAAAACTTTTTACAAAAAATACAACCGACTTCCAAATAAAAATACTACAAATTGAAAAATAAATTCAATTTCGGATGTCGGTGTCAAAAAACGAAGAAACGAAAACAGGAACACCGACTTCCGAAATTGAATTTATTTTTCAATTTGTAGTATTTTTATTTGGAAGTCGGTTGTATTTTTTGTAAAAAGTTTTTTTTAACCGACTTTCCAAAAAAGAAGAGGTTATCAATTCGACTGTTTTTTTTTATGTTTGTTACCTCATAACTTTTTACTGGGTAAACCGATTTCAATGTTTTTTTTTTATTTGAAAGCTGGTGCTTGTCATGTGGTCCCATTTAAATTTCATCAAGATCAGATGAAGAACTTCGGAGATATACATCAGAACTCTTCAATAAATGACGACAAATCACTCGGGATTGCTGCAATGGCATTTCTGTTTATTGTTTTTACCGTTACATAACATAAAATCACACTAGTACGCTCTAAAGAGGGTACGCAGGTGTGAACAGTTAACCCTGGTATACTCTCATTCCACCGGTTTTGTTTAAGTTTCATGTTATTGGAATAATCAATTCTGGCTTCACTTTGGGCATTATAGGTACCTAGCCTATAGAACTGGTCCATTATGTACCACAACTAAAAAGTGAAAAAATAAAAATAAACTTTTTACAAAAAATACAACCGACTTCCAAATAAAAACACTACAAAGTGAAAAATAAATTCAATTTTTTGGTAACGAATCACCAATTCACCCGTTCCCCTTTATGTGCCTGTAAGATGCGGTCTGACATAGGTTTTTAGGGAGGTCGTCCACGGCGACTTTCTGCAGCGATTCAGTTATAGGGGTTAAAGGCAATGGGTTCCACCAAACCATGAAGGGTGGCAATTACCGTTTCGAGCCCTGCCTCGCAAACCAATCATGCAGCAATGGATTCCGATTAACTCTTGTTCGGTGATCGAGTGTAACCTTGAAATGTTTTCGTTACCTTCACTTTGAATCTACGCAGTATCTTGTTTATTTGGTTTGTCTGCACTAGTTTTTCGCAAGCTTGTTTTGGATGGCGCTTTATTTATCTGATGTAGATTCATATTTATGACATGAAGCTACTTGGCACGAATTTATGGTGATTTAACCCTTAGAGAGTTGGTGGCCACGTAATTTTTTTTTTTTTGTATCCTCTATATGCTTGCGCTTGACCACTATCTCACCTGATGGTAAGCGATGATGAGGTCGACGGTGAAGCACGCTTGCCTAGAAAAAACCTATTCACTCTTGACTTAAAGACCCCTAGATTGTAGCTATCGGGAAACAGACTCCGGCAGTGAAGTCCACTCCTTAGCTGAACGCATAATGAAAGTGTCCCCAAAATGTTTTGTGCGTATAGGATATCCACCATGTACCGATGCATCAGTGGCGTTCATCGAGTCCTCCAAAGTAGGGGTTATTAAAGACACAGGAAGGGTGCTGTGTTTAGTCCGCGCTCGTAATAATAATTAATTTCCGTCGTGTGCCGTCACAAGTAGCGCATGCACCCGGTTCTATACGGTTGTTTCAGAACCGGGTATACCCTGTTATTTCATGTATGGTATGTGTAGAACCGGTTTCGGAAGGAGTTAACCCGGTTGCCACAGTACATTAAAAAAAACCGGCCAAGTGCGAGTCGGACTCGCGCACGAAGGGTTCCGTACCATTATCGCAAAAAACAGCAAAAAAAAAAAAACACGTTTGTTGTATGGGAGCCCCACTGAAATATTAATTTTATTCGGTTTTTAGTATTTGTTGTTATAGCTGCAACAGAAATACATCATCTGTGAAAATTTCAACTGTCTAGCTATCACGGTTCATGAGATACAGCCTGGTGACAGACAGAAAAAACGAAAATTGATAATTCCATAGAAATCGCATCGGAAGAAAAAAAATGGGCTGACAAAAGCCCAAACATCAGATTTTTGCTTAATTCTCGTAAAGTGTTTATTTTACAGCAATTAGTTCTCAGAGCAAGTTATTCCTTGTTCAATTGTGCACAAAATAGTCCTGCATATAAGATTCGCTAATAGTCATTAGTTTTCGAGATATGAGCCGAAATAATATTTCTTTTTGTGGTTATTTTTCGAGGCACAGAAAGGTACGTAATGGTCATCCATCCAAGCACTTCATAAAACTTGCTTAACCTGAAAGATTCCATAGCCGGTCCATTGCGTGTTGTGGTGTAATGATATATACGTCAGTAGCAGATTCCTTTCCTCCCAAGTGTGAAGGAAATTTGTATGACCTATTTTCTTTTGAGTCATATCAGACCGCAGCTTCTCGATGATGCTGCCCTGACCTGCGCACGAGTTGTGCAATTGCGCAGCGTGACATTTTAATTGTTTCATTAAACGTCAATTATCTTGATCACTGACAGTGGGAGTTCATGACGGACGTGGTGGTGATTGTAAAACTAGCAGCATGTCTTGATGTCTTGGAGGGGGTCTACTCCTTAAGCTCGACGTCCGTAGGTTCGGCCTTCGTAACGGATGTTTCCTACTCCGTATCACCTACGGACGGATGATTCGTTCGGGGCCCGCGAACTAATCAGGGGGCTACTCACTAAGCACGAAGTCCGTAGCTTCGGCCTTCGTTACGGATGTTTCCTACTCCGTATCACCTGCGGACGGATGATTCGTTCGGGGCCCGAACTAATCAGGGAGTCTTCCTTAGAACTAATCAGGGGGTCTACTCCCTAAGCACGAAGTCCGTAGGTTCGGCCTTCGTTACGGATGTTTCCTACTCCGTATAACCTACGGACGGATGATTCATTCGGGGCCCTAACTAATCAGGGAGTCTTCCTTAGAACTAATCAGGGGGTCTACTCCCTAAGCACGAAGTCCGTAGGTTCGTCCTTCGTTACGGATGTTTCCTACTCCGTATCACCTACGGACGGATGATTTGTTCGGGGCCCGAACTAATCAGGGGGTCTACTCCCTAAGCACGAAGTCCGTAGGTTCGGCCTTCGTTACGGATGTTTCCTACTCCGTATCACCTACGGACGGATGATTCGTTCGGGGCCCGAACTAATCAGGGGGTCTACTCCCTAAGCACGAAGTCCGTAGGTTCGGCCTTCGTTACGGATGTTTCCTACTCCGTATCACCTACGGACGGATGATTTGTTCGGGGCCCGAACTAATCAGGGGGTCTACTCCCTAAGCACGAAGTCCGTAGGTTCGGCCTTCGTTACGGATATTTCCTACTCTGTATCACCTACGGACAGATGATTCGTTCGGGGCCCGAACTAATCAGGGGCTCTTCCTTAGAACTAATCAGGGGGTCTACTCCCTAAGCACGAAGTCCGTAGGTTCGGCCTTCGTTACGGATATTTCCTACTCTGTATCACCTACGGACAGATGATTCGTTCGGGGCCCGAACTAATCAGGGAGTCTTCCTTAGAACTAATCAGAGGGTCTACTCCCTAAGCACGAAGTCCGTAGGTTCGGCCTTCGTTACGGATGTTTCCTAGTCCGTATCACCTACGGACGGATGATTCGTTCGGGGCCCGAACTAAGAATGAATGACATCACAATTTGACAGTTGTAAACTACGCCTGATGTGATTTTAATCGTCCGAAAAAAAAAACTTGGTTTTCTCACTCTGAAGTTTCGGATTACTTTCGGACGGAGCCTGCCATGTTACTTCAGTAACACAGCATGATTTTTCTTGGTTTACGTCTTTTTAGTTCGCTTTTGCAAGCAAAGCAGCAGCAGCAGTTGGATTAACTTTTTTTATAATATTAATAAAGATTGTCTCTCGAGATTTTAAATTTATCTTCGTCGTCACCTACATCAATCAGTTACTGCTAGATTTATGCCTAGCAAGATCAGAAAAACCCTTTATATATGATTGTCAGATAGTTGTACACCAAGAGAGCAGTGGTGGCCCCCCAGTGGTAACAGCCGCGACTTACAAGTTGTAGACACTTTATTTTGTGTAAATTATTTCACCACCACTGCTCTCAAAACGGTGAAGGAAAACATCGTGAGGAACCGTCGTCCTAGACTCAACAAATCGAAGACATGTGACATTCACCTACCCGCACTGGACCCGCGTGGTGGATTACGGCCCATTCTCTCTCACAGAGAGCAGGCCTGTGTCCCAGTAGTGGGAACATGAAATGGCTGAAGGCAGGTTAGGCCTTCTGCATTTATCCTCATAATATTTACCCGCAAGTGGCGTGGTACGTTGTTTACTTGATCAGATAATAGCGCATGACGTGTTCACGAGAATGGTCGTTATTTGTGCTGTAATATGAAGTTAGTTAGCTACTTGGCTGGATTACCAATTACTGTGACTTGTATATGTTTTTAACCGACTTTAAAAAGGTGGAGGTTCTCATTACGACTGTTTATTTTAATGTTTGTTATCCTTAGAACTTTTTACTAGGTGTACGGATTTCCGATTCTACTGTAGTCCTGTTTAAATTTGATCAAGATCTGACGAGTAGTTTTTGACGGTACCAAAACTAAGAGAAATAAAAAAAAAATTGAAAAAAAAAATAATCGACTTCCAAAACAAAACACTACGAAGCGAAAAATAACATTCTTTTCGGCAGCCGATGTTAAAAACGAAAAAAAATAGGTACCAAAGACGCCAACTTACGAAAAGAATTTTATTTATCGCGCTGTAGTGTTCTGTTTCTGAAGTCGGTTTAATTTTTTTTGTTAATGAATTTCTCGTTTGGTAGAAATGACTTGAATTATCCTGTTGTTGGTTTGAATTATGATTTTCAGAATAATTATTATGAATTAGCTTCTGCCCGCGGCCTTCGTCCGCTTCAAATGAGTTGTATTATTTCATGGAATCATTATACCAAGTGAATCGAGATAAAAAGTGTGCTATTTCAGAATTCCAGACTATAATCTGTTCAGCCGTTCTGGCGTGTTTGAGTAACAAACATCCATCCCTTAGTTTCTGCCTACCCCCCATGGAAAAAAGGCGTGAGTTTATGTAGGTATGTAGAATATCAATTAAGGTTTCAGCTTAAAAGACACTTGCCTAATTTAGAAACTGAATAAATTAACATACCTGCATGTTACCCAAATTACAAACCGAAAAAGAAACACCAATATCCGCCAACGTTTTGTAAAAAAAATAAAAGCGTTTCCGCAAAGGTCAACGCTCTTCGTTATTTGATTTGTAAAATTCATTTTGTTGACAACTTTCGTCGCGTGCAGTCGTGTCGATGGAGTTCAGAAACTTCAGATAAAAGTTTAAGCGTTGAGACTTGATTGCTTTGTTTTGTACGTAAATATTATTGTTTACCGTTCGGTTAGAGTATGTTTATGTACACTTCGGTATTAGATAGGTTTGTTTGTTGTTTACGGATGCAATGTTGGAAACATTTTGTATACTCGTATGTAAGGAATAGTGATGATAAGGGAAAGCCACATTGGATAGTATCATCGGAACACATACCCTTCAAACTAGAATACAGTCAAGTCAACCATTAGCATGATCACTATGATCAACATCTTTTTTTTTGATACCCTTATCATGGCAGTGCACAAAAAAATACTAGACCGCCATCTTGGGCTGTCCGCCATATTGGATTTAGAATGACGTCACTTAGCTAACCATGCATTGTGTCTTACTTAAACGTAAGGTTCAGTTGAAAACCAGCGTCAGGCAACTCCCAGTTGTCTGGCATTTTGCTGAACTGGACCTTTTTGGTGCAGCCGCGGGGCACACTATGTATGTAGTTGTTTTTTAAATTACGTTCCCTTATATTTGTACCTACATTGTGTGTATCTGTATGTGCCAAATAAACTGGTTTTCTTTCTTTCGTTCTTTCATTGTCATCCAAACTAAACGCGTATGCAAAATTTAATCTTAATCGGTGGAGGATAACTGCTTTAAAATTCAGTTGCAAGATTTGACCCGAACACACTTACATACATTCATACATACATTGTAAGTTAAAAAAAGCTTGTAATAATGGGATATCCCTTCACGGAACTCAAGCTATATGTATGTGTTGATGTGGTCGACGGTGAAGCAATTTTGCCTGGAAGTAACCTATTCTACTCTTGACTTAAAGACCTTGTTGTTATCAGGAAACACAAGACTCCGGCTGGCCACTCCTTAGCTGTACGCACAATAAATGTATTTTATAGCTATGTGTATGTTTGTTGATGTTTCTTGCAAATTCGTTCGTTCATCCGGATATTTGGCATAGTTGTTTACAAAACAAAACACTGTTCAATCGTGCGAGAAGGTAGGATGGAATTATCATAATGTTTACTGGCTTGACTTCACTTTTAGTTGACAAGGAAAGCTATGGAATGGAATCGTAAACCGGCTTTGTAGAAGCGTTAGGTTGTAAAAAAACTTTCATTCACAAGCTTTTTAGTAACTTGCAATGTATGTATGTATGTAAGTGTGTTCGGGTCAAATCTTGCAACTGAATTTTAAAGCAGTTACTTCCACCGATTAAGATGAAATTTTGCATACACGTTTAGTTTGGATGACAATGCATGGTCAGCTAAGTGACGTCATTCTTAATCCAATATGGCGGACTAGTTATTTTTTGTGCGCTGCCATGATATGGGTATCAAATAAAAGGGTTGGCTGAGAAGAATACGAAAAAAGCTTGTTTAAAAATAGATTTTTTAATAAATAATTTAGGTATTACAAGCTTTATATTGCCTTGCTTATGTACGTGTGTCCCGCAACAAGTAATCCATTTTTCAAGCACCTCCCTGGCATCTGATTTAGCTGAAACTTCCCAGCGGATTCCCGCAGCCTTGACCAGGTCATCGCTCAACCTAGAGGGAGGCCTTCTATCACAGTTCGATCCAGTACTTATCGCCACTCCAGAACTTTTCGGCCCCAGTACTTGTCACCATCCGTTCTGCGAGCAATGTGCCCTGTCCAATGCCACTTAAGTTTGGCAACTCTTTAGGCTATGTCGGTAACCCTGGTTCTCTTACGGATGTCTTCATTTATGTTTCGACATTTCCCTTTGGGTGACTTTAAGCCCTTAATCATCTAACATCATCATCATCATTTAATATTTTACAGATCTGCCGTAAAGATAATCATATCTTTACACATGAATAATTGCAATGTTAACAAAATAATTCAATAATCAAAAAAACCCGACTGCTTAAGAAGCGAACTAAAAAGACGTAAACAAGAAGAAAATCATGCTGTGCAGTCGGAAGATACATCTGGTTTTGGTCAGCCAGCTCGCGAATATGTTATTTTTTTTATTAAGTTTTTTTATTTGTTACTTTTTAGTTAAAAAAAAATATTTCCAAATTAGGTTCACTTTCACGAACATGTAACATTTGGGCCCCCACAATATGGCGCCCAAAAGTCGCCATTTTCTGTTTTCCAATTTTAATGTAGTCAGTGACACTCGCAAGGTTAATACGAATCGGTTGACTTAAGAATCATCAAAATCGGCCAACGCCACATGGGAACAAACATAGGTACATACATAGACTGATAAACACATTACCCTCCTACGGCAGTCGGGTAAAAATTAACACACAATTTCTACTTCGCTAAGTACATAAAGCAATCATTATTTCTCACATCACTAACAAGTACGACACATGTCACGATGTATTGAGAATACTTACACGAGATTCCAATACATATTGTTTTGATAAATAGACAAAAGCATGCTATGATGGAAATGCTCTTATGATGCGGAATAGCTTGTAAATATACATTTATACTTATACTAGATTTTGCCCGTGACTTCGTCTGCGTAGCAGGTAGTACTTCCTTAAGCCCAGGGCTTAGATAAAGTACCTATAGATTTAGCCTTAAAATGAGCTTGATTGATAGAGCGAGATCGCTAATTGGCAGCCCCATGTAAATAATAAGGACAAAAGATTATTTTTTGTCTTTGTCTCACCATGGCCGGCTTTTGTTGTTTGTCAAACGCTAATATCATGGCAAGTTTGACAAACTAACTCGGTCGTGTTTGATTTTTTTTGTGATTTCGCGGGATTAAGTGTTTATTGAGACAAGGAATTGGGTTCTTTATAGATAATAAGTGTCAGTGCGATGGTGGGTTGAAGTGTTCTGTAAAAGCCAAAGTGTTATTGATATTGTTGTTTCATGTGCGGCAACGCCATGGCTCCATCTATAGGTACTTTATCTAAGGCCCAGGTTCCCAATCTATCTCAATATGTATGCACGCCTAAACTGCTGAACATTTTTGATGTATTTTTAACCCGCGGCAGAAAAAGAGGAGTGTTATAAGTTTGATGTGTGTAACTGTGTATTTGTGTTTCTATCTGTGGCATCATTTCTCCTAAACGGATGAACCGATTTTCATTTCGTTTTTTTTGGATCCCGTACCCAAAAGGGTTAAAACAGGACCCTATTACTAAGACTCCACGGACCGTTCGTCTGTTTGTATGTCTGTCACAAGGCTAGCGAGCCTGGCCTCTCTGATAGGCTTGTTTCACGCATTTTATCACGGTTTTTGCTCCCAAACTGTGATAAAAATGTGTGACTCAAGTCTGTCTCAGTAGGACGTGCTCGGTCGGCAGGCTGTATCTCAGGAACCATGGATAGCTTGACAGTTAAAATTTACACAGATGATGTATTTCTGTTGCCGCTATAAGAAAAATACTAAAAAAAGAATAAAATAAATATTTAAGTGGGGCTCCCATACAACAAACGTGATTTTTATGCCGTTTTTTTTATTATTGTACCATCAGGAGGGTGACCACAAGCTCTTAGAGTAAGGTTATTTTGAGTGTGTGTAAGGGACAGATGTATATGACGTGTATACATCTGTCACTTACTCGATCTCAAAATAACCTTACTCTAAGAGCTTGTGGTCACCCCCCAGGTGAGATAGTGGTCAAACGCAAGACTATTCTAAAAAAAAGATCCAATTTTTTTTTTTTGTTTTTGCATCAACGCATATCTTTTAGTAATGTCTGCAAACAGAGTTGCTTAATTTATGGGCTGTTACTGGCTCTATTTTCGGGTGACTTCGTCAATAAGGTTAAAATTCAATAAAACACAAGGTAAACTCTGAATTTTATCACCATGTACACACCCACATGCATCCTCGCGTTCCTCCGGTATTAACTATATAAATATCTATTAACTGCTGCACAATCAGATTGCCTCGTAAAAGGCAAAATTTATATCTTCAACCTTGGTTGGAGAATGAAATTGGACATCTGCGGATGACAGGATAGATTTTGTTTATTGTTTTATTTTAGTACTCGATTTACAATTAAATACGAATAAAATTGATCTAGTGGCCGCTAGGGTATGCCTATCTATGTCTGGTCCTGGATTTGATACCCGGATCGGGCAGTGTTGTTGTGTTTTTAACCCCCGCCGGAAAAAGAGGGGTGCTCTTCCAGGGAACTAAGGCTAAGCCTTCATTATTGCATTGCGTTGCATGCTGTTGTCGTCGTTTTGCAAAAAAGCAGATAATTATCACATTGACACATTGCTCGCAGAACGGATGGTCGATAGGGCCAATCAGTTCTGAAGTGGCCACCGCGTACCGGAAGACGCTGCTTTGGAAGGCCTCCCTCTAGATTGGCCGATGACATGGTGGTGGGAATTCGGTGGATGCGAAACGCTCGGGACCGACTAGATTGGCCGATGACATGGTGGTGGGAATTCGGTGGATGCGAAACGCTCGGGACCGACTAGATTGGCCGATGACTTGGTGGTGGGAATTCGGTGGATGCGAAACGCTCGGGACCGACTAGATTGGCCGATGACTTGGTGGTGGGAATTCGGTGGATGCGAAACGCTCGGGACCGACTAGATTGGCCGATGACTTGGTGGTGGGAATTCGGTGGATGCGAAACGCTCGGGACCGACTAGATTGGCCGATGACTTGGTGGTGGGAATTCGGTGGATGCGAAACGCTCGGGACCGACTAGATTGGCCGATGACTTGGTGGTGGGAATTCGGTGGATGCGAAACGCTCGGGACCGACTAGATTGGCCGATGACTTGGTGGTGGGAATTCGGTGGATGCGAAACGCTCGGGACCGGACGGTGACACTTGGGGGAGACCCATGTTCAACAGTGAACGTCTGGAATAATAATTATGATTACTAACGTGCGACTGGTTCTACATTATACGTCGATGTGTCACCTAACACACAGTCTGCAGGCGTCTATCACTCCATTCCATTCAGGCGTTTTCTAAGCAAGACGTCCACAATACTTTCACAATATCTTCGCTAGAACGCCAGTCATCCGGAACTAATTTCGCATATGTATTATGTATACAACATTTCAAAGACCGCAACGGCTGAGTTAACATGTGATGCAAGTTTAGTATGCTGTTCTGTTGGTGGCCTATTGTGACGAATTGGTTGATGAGTTTAACATTTAAATCGGAAACAGGAAGGCTACCTTCAATATACCCTCGGTATTGTGGGCTTAACGTTGGTAATGCATGCGCAAAGCGGGTAACTTAGTCCGTTTTAGAGATAGTCCTTGTTCGAATTTTATCAAAGCAGCGGATTCGGTCACCAATCGTTTCGCTTTCTCTCAACAAAAGCACACTTTTTCAAGTTAGTTCTTTTCACCTCCAAAACTGTGTAAGCTTGTCTTTTTTACTAATTCGAAAAAAAGCAGCAGCAAGATAATGAAGATCCTTTAGTCAGAAATGTTATCAGTCCCGGAATGTCCTGATCTTTAAACAACCAACTTAATCTGTTTGGATATATCGAACAAGTCATTAGCCATATGGTACAATATAACATATGTTTTAAATGACGTGGTCATTCGGTACGTCAAGGCTGAATGCCAACACAATAACCTACTGATCTTGTTCGTTTTATTTGTTTACAACTTCAAGTGGAGCAGGATATAAATTATTATGAGTGCACTAGTGCAGCTTTGGCTCGAACGGTGGAACTTTTTTTTATAGGCTCGCGTTTGACCACTACCTCACCTGATGGTAAGCGATGATGTTGTGGTCGACGGTGAAGCACGCTTGTCTAACTAAGCTACTTTTGACGGTTAAAAACACCTAGACCTCAGGTTGTAGCTATTTTTAACCGACTTTCCAAAAAAGGAGGAGGTTCTATGTTCGACTTTGTTTGTTTTTTGTGTATGCTCACCGATTTCTCCGTCAATTGTGGACCGATTTTGCAAATTCTTTTTTTGTTTGAAAAAGTATGTTCTGAAATTGGTCCAATTTTAATTTGGTGAAGATCTGATGAAGGTCTTCGGAGATATACAATAGAACTCTTCAATGACGGCAAATCTCTCGGGATTGCTGCAATTTTTATGTCTGTTTATTGTTTACACCATTTCATAACATAACATCACGCCGGTACGCTCTAAAGGGGTACGCAGATGAATACAATTCACCCTACAATACACTCTAATTTCACCGGTTGTGTACAAGTTTTATGATATTCGGGTAAACAACTAAAAAGTGAAAAATAAAAAAAAATACTTTTTTACAAAAAAGTACTACCGACTTCCAAATAAAAACACTACAATTTAAAAAGTAATTTCTTTTTGGAAGTCGGTGAACATAACGAAAAAAAAAATGGTATCTACCAAAGACACCGACTTCCGAAACGAAAGTTATTTTTGCTCTTTTTAGTGTTTTGTTTTGGAAGTCGGTTTATTTTTTGTGAAAAGGTTTTTATTATTCTATGAAATAGGAATGTTGTTATGTAACTATTTTGATGTACAATAAATTATATAGGTACTATCTTTTCATTTGTCTTCACTCATTTAGTTGATATAAAAATATTTGCCATCGGTACACGGTGGACATCCCATCTATACGCGCTAAACGTTTTGACAATATGTACCGTTATTATGCGTACAGCTAAGGAGTGGAATTCCCTGCCGGAGTCTGTGTTCCCTGATAGCTACAATCTAGGGGTCTTTAAGTCTCTAGTGAATAGGTTACTTCTAGGCAAGCGTGCTTCACCGTCGACCACATCACCGCTTACCATCAGGTGAGATAGTGGTCAAGCGCGAGACTAATCTAAATAAAAAAAAAACATGCTGTGCAGTCGGAGGATACATATTCGCGGGCTGGCTGACCAAAATCTGGTGTATCCTCCGCCTGCACAGCATGATTTTTTCATTGTTTACGACTTTTTAGTTCGGTTTTGAAGCAGTCGGGTTTTTTGATTTTTTTAATTAAGTTTTTTTATTTATAACTTTTTAGTTAGTTTTTTTCGAATTAGATACATTTAAACATATAAGTGTTATATATTTTTGAAATCACCTCTTAAAACCCTTTATTTTGATACCCCACAGTTTGGAAGAAAAAAAATATTTGGGCCTCCACAATATGGCGCCCAAAATCCGCCATTTTCCTATTATCCAATTTTAATGTAGCCTATGATACTCGCAGGGTTAAGACGCATCGATTGACGTATGAATCATCAAAATCGGCCAACGCGTTTGGTCTCTGGAACGCCATATAGGAACAAACATACATACATACATACTTACATACATAGACTGATAAACACATTACCCTCCTTCGGCAGTCGGGTAAAAAACAAAAGAAAGATACCCGATGTTAGTGCTAGCCTTATTTAGGCCCCATTTATCAATTCGTCGCAAATTTTATACTAACGTTTCAAATAAACTCCACTTATGAATGAACCGACCATGACCTTGAAGTCTTCAACCTATTGTGTTATTCAGCAATATATTTAATGACTAGTCTATTGTCTCTGGCTTTCGACCTGTTCCATATCAATTAGCTGCTCACCCAAGGATGTTTGGCGTAGTTTGTCTAATTATTGTGCTGTGTTATTGTGGCTAGATAAAAACAGGCGCACGGGTTTATCTTCGAGGTTAAGCAACGCTTGCCGAGGTTGGTCTGTGGATGGGTCACCATTCGTGTGCAACTTTGTGTAATACTTTCATTATGCGTACAGCTAATGAGTGGAATTCCCTGCCGGAGTCTGTGTTTCCCGATAGCTACAATCTAGGAGTCTTTAAGTCAAGAGTGAATAGGTTACTTCTAGGCAAGCGTGCTTCACCGTCGACCACATCATCGCTTACCATCCGGTGAGATAGTGGTCAAGCGCGAGCCTATAATATATAAAAAAAAAAAAGTACATTTAAATGGTATATTGTGGTTGGTTTTTTATCGGTTACATTTCGGGGAGTGTGCGATGGAATTGCATGAACTAATTCCTCCTAGCCCGTCGTCCCATCATCGGACTACAAGACGTACGGCGATGCGTCATCAGTACATAGTAGACAGCCCACCCATACGCACAAAAAGTTTTGGAAATACTTTTATTATGCGTACAGCAAAGGAAGTGGGTTTCTCTGCCGGAGTCTATATTTCCTGATAGCTACAACCTGGGAGTCTTTTTAGTCGACAAGGAATAGGTTACTTCTAAGCAAGAGCAAGCGTGCTTCACCGTCGACCACATCATCGCTTACCATCAGGTGAGATGTGGTCAAGCGCGGCCCTTAAATATACTATAAAAAATATATTGATACCGAGTCTCCTCCGTGCCTCGCGGTCCTGGCTGTCATTTGACGATCTTTGACAGTCTTTACGGGTAGACAGAGATCTGACACCAGTTTGGCCAAGGGGTATCGTATTATCCAGTTACTGGGTTGTGGAGATCAGATAAGCGGTTTGTTATGTTCAGGTTTTGCCGGGTGTTAGATACCCCTGAGTAGCTGATTTTAAAATGAGAATCACGTCTAAACGGCTAGTCGTAATTTTTTGGGAGAAATATATGTTACAATAGACCATTTTCTTATTTATTTGGTCTCAGAAAATTTTGAGTTTTATTCGTATAACATAGTGTAATTAAGACGGTCCTGACCAAAAAATCGGCGTGAGATATGAGCGTTCCTATTGGTCTAGCGGCACTGGTGGCGCATGAATTACAGTAGTGAATACGCCCAGATTTCAGAATAAAATCTTTATAAAATCGAATTTTGGTCTTTTGAAAAAAATAATTCTACAAAAATGTTCGTTATTAAATTGTCTATCCATTAGTGTTAGTACAAAAAATAATCAATGAACACTTTACGAGGAGATGCATAATATCAATAATTATTTCTCAATTTCATGTTTTTTTGGAAGTAGATTAGTGAAATATATACAACATTTAAAAAAAAACTAAATCTACCATTTTAGAATCAATATTATGAAGAAATTTAATGTATTTTTATTAATTGATATTTGTTTTTAATTAACGAGTAGATAGCTCCTAAAAACAGCACAAAAAACGGCTTGCGCGGCGTTTTGCTCGGGGTACCGCCTTAATGTGTAACTAACACGGACAAAAAAACGACAATCGTACCAAAACCACCGGGCGTATTTTATTGAAATTGACACCATTTCAAAAAATAATATTAATTGGTTGGTATCTTAATCAACACATAACTTTATTGATGATGACATTATTCGAAAAAAAAAAAGTTAACTAAAAAGTAATAAATAAAAAAAGTTAATTCAAAAAATCAAAGACGTGAACAAGAAGAAAATCATGCTGGACTGCACAGCATGATTTTACATAGGAGGATACATATTCGCCAGCTGGCTGACCAAAACCAGATGTATCCTCCGACTGCACAACATGATTTTACATAGGAGGATACATATTCGCCAGCTGGCTGACCAAAACCAGATGTATCCTCCGACTGCACAGCATGATTTTACATAGGAGGATACATATTCGCCAGCTGGCTGACCAAAACCAGATGTATCCTCCGACTGCACAGCATGATTTTACATAGGAGGATACATATTCGCCAGCTGGCTGACCAAACCAGATGTATCCTCCGACTGCACAGCATGATTTCCGACTGCTTAACAAGTAAAATTTCAAAATTTAAAAACCCCCGACACATTTATCTTGCGAAAACACACCAATTTAAACAGTAAAACGCTCATAACTTTTGAACGGCTGAACCGATTTTATTCAAACATAACTAAGAACATTCTCTACAAAATCACCTTTCAAACAAAAAAAATTAATTCAAAATCGGTTCATCCGTTTAGGCGCTATGATGCCACAGACAGACACACAGATACACAGCAACACACGTGAAACTTATAACACCCCTCTTTTTCCGGCGGGGGTTAAAAAGCGAACTAAAATGTTTACGTATTTTTAGTTTTCTTTTTAAGCAGTCGGGTTTTTTGATTTTTTTAATTAACTTTTTTAAGTAATAAAATAACAAGGAAAATACAATAAAACCACTGAATTTAGGGTCGCTCGGGTGTTACGACTGTTACAAGTATACGTTTTGTTCCCTTAAGGTCGTTGGCGACAGTCGTCGACAGAATGCTCAAGTAATGCTAACAGCAGATAAGTTGGCCCACAGCATGTCAGCACCCAGAATTATACTAGATAAGCCTAGGGCACTTTCGGGAGTACAGATAACGCCACTTATCCCTTATCTCTTGAACTCCACACACAACATTTGCAGAGACCATCACGCGACTGATAGTGCTGATAAGAACGAGTCATTACTGGCTAGGCTAGGACAATATTGATTTTTGGACTATTGTATTATTGTGCTGGTTTGATAAGCCTGGTTATACCAAAAAAGTAAATAATAGGGTAATTAATTAGAGCAAATAGTCTCAGACTCGCTCGATGACATTAATTCAGTTATTCGGGCCCTGTGCGGGTTGGTGGAGGTCCTTATATCTTCGAATTTTTGGTATCAAGACAAGCCGTTCCTTGAGAGCAGTGGAAGCTAAATAATTTACACAAAGTGTCTGTCTGTATCCCACGATCACTGGTCTTTACACCAATATATAGGTATGCGATGTTATGTTATAAATTTAATAACAAAACACAAGTGAAACAGTAGCAACGTCAGTATGCTATCTAGTTACATTTCCGGGACATAGCTCACTGATGAGACTTGTCGGTACTATTAACCGATTTTTTGGTGTTAGGACATGCCATTACTCACGTTGCTTTCCTTAAACGATATAATTTACACAAAGTGTCTGTCTGTATCCCACGATCACGGGTATTCCCACCAATAATATAGGTGTGATGTTATGTTACAAGTTTAGGTACAAAACATAAGTGAAATAGACACTTGCAGCATTAGCAACGTCAGTATGCTATCTAGTTACATTTCCGGGACATAGCTCACTGATTAGACTTGTCGGTGACAGACGGACAAAAAAACTAGGTTTCAAATGCCTGACTGATTCGAGAGGTCAGGGCATTCGATATTCTGAGCTGTAATGTGAGACGTTTATAAAAACTGGCTGTGGAAGTTTTTGGTTAAATTGTAAAGGAATTGTTTAACAGGATTATCACGTCGTTTACTTTACGGCTAAAAGGTGGCTGAAGAATTTCTTGCCGGAATCTTATTTCGAGGCAGCTATAGTCTGGGAGTCTTCCAAGTCATAATCCCTTAGGTACTTCTTCCAATTTATTTGTGGTTCGCACAGCATGTCTTCTTGCTCCATATATTTATGTAAACCTTAGAAAGGTTACTATATACCAGGCCCCTCAGAAAGTATTGCGAAAAAAAGTTTTTATATATGGGAGACTGGCCAGTTATAATGTTTTTCGAAAATATGATTATTTATAAGTAAAAATAAGTAAGTTCCAATTTCAAAATTTCCCTCCACATTTTTTGCGAGTTAATTCAAAGTATTGTGTCTCACTGAAATATGGATCTGCGCCGGGAACATTTTAGAGCTATGATTTTATACGATTTCAAGTGTCGCCTGAAACCGGATGAATCGTACGATAGACTTCAAATGGCATTCATGGATGAAGGCCCTTCCAAGGCAACCGTGTATCGTTGGTATAACGAATTCAAGCGCGGTCGACCAACTTTGGGGGATGACGAAAGAAGCGGTCGCCCTTTGACGGCTGTTACCGAAGAAAACGTGCTAGCAGTGAAAAATTTAATCCAAGACAATAGGCGAATTACATATCAGGAGATTCAACACATATTGAAGATTGGATCGGGAAGCGTTCACGAGATTCTACACAGCCATCTTCGCGTGAGGAGGATAGTATCACGCTGGGTGCCGCACAACCTCACCGATGCTCAGAAGCAGGCCCGGGTGGAATGGTGCCGTGATATGCTTAACAAATTTGAAGCAGGCTCGTCTCGGCGTGTTTACGACATCGTTACAGGTGATGAGTCCTGGATTTATCAATACGACCCAGAAACCAAGCGCCAGTCGACTGTTTGGGTGTTTCAAAATGAGCCAACGCCTACCAAAGTGAAGCGATCTAGAAGCGGGGCTAAGATTTTGATCACTAGCTTTTTTAATTTGACTGGCCACTTGGTATCAATTCCCTTACGGGATCAAAGAAGCATTAATGCCGAATGGTATACTACCAAATGTTTGCCAGAAGTTTTCTCTGTTATAAGCAACAAGCGACCAAACACAGGGCTCCGCGGGCTACTGCTCCACCACGACAATGCACCTGCGCACACCGCACTCAAAACGAGGGACTTCCTGGACAGCACGCCAGTCAAACTCCTGGGTCACCCTCCTTACA
The DNA here is from genome assembly GCA_949775005.1 of Orthosia gothica. Taxonomy (NCBI): domain Eukaryota; kingdom Metazoa; phylum Arthropoda; class Insecta; order Lepidoptera; family Noctuidae; genus Orthosia; species Orthosia gothica. Next base: position 62,058,499 of record OX459034.1, on the reverse strand, counting down.
GCCCTGATCTAGCACCGTGTGACTTCTTTTTATTCCCAAAAATAAAAAATCAGCTCAAAGGGATACAATTTTCGTCGCCGGAAGATGCGCTGGCTGCGTTCGAGCAGGCTGTAAACGAGGTGTCTGCGGCGGACTGGAAAAAGTGTTTTGAAAACTGGTTTAGGCGCATGAATCTTTGTATAGAGGCTGGTGGAAAGTACTTTGAAAAGATTTAATAAAAATATATGTACGTATAGAACAATTTTTTTTAGTTTCGCAAAACTTTCTGAGTGTCCCACGTATATACAGTGTTATTCATATAAACATTTGAACCGTTTAGCACCTGCTATACAACTACCTGATTACCAAATTCTTTATTAGAGTTAATTCAATTTTGTTTATTCACAACAAAGATATGCGCGTACGCACGTAGCGTCTCGGTTCTACACTTATATCACACGTGAGCGTGTGTCACGTAGCCGAGACGTAGGAACCGGTTGGCGTCCTTCGGAGTTACCTTTACTTACTGTATTTTTAGATAGGGTTTTCGTTTTGTAGTTGAAAGAGTTCGAGGTTTGGCCGTTTTTACCGAATAAACACTATGGCAACTTCATGCTGTGCAGCCGAAGGATACATATTCGCGAGCTGGCTGACCAAAACCAGATGTATCCTTCGATTGCACAGCATGATTTTTTTCATGTTTACGTCTTTTTAGTTCGCTTCTTAGACAGTTTTTGAAGTTTTTTAATTAACTTTTTTTATTTATAACTTTTAAGAATGTAGTACATTTAATCATATAATTGTTATATATTTTTGAAACCACCTCTTAAAAACCTTTATTTTGATACCCACATGATGGGTTTGGAAGAACAATAAAAATTGGGCCCCTAGAATATGATACGCCCAAAATACGGCATTTTACTATTTTCCATCAATGGACGTAAGAATCATCAAAATCGGCCAACGCGTATGGTCTCTAGAGCGCCACATAGGAACAAACATACATACATAGACTGATAAACACATTACCCTCCTTCGGCAGTCGGGTAATAATACCGCACATATAGCCACAGAACAGAAAAAACGCCTTGTGGGGTCAGCTACCAGTCTTACCGGATCAGATATCCCGGCTTCTGACTATCCTAACGTGCTTACCGTGTCACGCAGGATTCTGGCTTAAAGATGTTCACCCATCGACGGACCGACCCTCGGCAAGCGTTGCTTTACCTTGAAGATCAACTCGTGCTGCTGTTTTTATTTAGCCACGGGCTTCTCTCGGTAACGTAAACAAGGTGCGCTTGCTTGATATACAAGTCTGTCGGGCGAGCACGGCCTACTGTGACAGGCTTGAGTCACACATTTTTATCACAGTTTGGGAGCAAAAACCGTGTATCACCGGCTGCATTTTTTTGTGTACATTTCTCGAGTCACGTACTCCGGAACCGGTCGGCGTCCTTCGAAATCGTGCTAACGGTGCATCGGGCCAGACCGCCATACCAGTTGTAACAAACATATTTATGTTGATAAGACGTACAACAACAGGAGGTATTTTTATGTTTCTATGGCTCTTGTGATACGGGCTTAGAGCATTGTTGAATGCTCTAAGGATACGGGTTCTCCCACAGATATAAATCTAACTAGATAACGCAAGTCCCTCCATCCGTATGAATCAAATCAAGCGTGACACTTTTGCAGACACAGTTAAATACCGGCCAAGTGCGAGTCGGACTCGCGCACGAAAGGGTTCCGTACTTGGTAAATTGCGGTACTTGGTAAAAAAAAACTACTTACTAGATCTCGTTCAAACCAATTTTCGCTGGTAGTTTACATAGTAATGTACATCATATATTTTTTTTAGTTTTATCATTCTCTTATTTTAGAAGTTACAGGGGGGGGGGACACATTTTACCACTTTGGCAGAGTCTCTCGCGCAAACTATTCAGTTTAGAAAAAAATGATATTAGAAACCTCAATATCATTTTTGAAGACCTATTCATAGATACCCCACACGTATGGGTCTGATGAAAAAAATTTTTTTTAGTTTTAGTTTCAAGTATGGGAACCCCCAAAATGTATTGTTTTATTTTTATTTTTGTGTGAAAATCTTAATGCGGTTTACACAATACATCTACTTACCAAGTTTCAACAGCATAGTTCTTATAGTTTCGGAATAAAGTCGCTGTGACATACGGACGGACAGACAGACAGACAGACAGACAGACATGACGAATCTATAAGGGTTCCGTTTTTTGCCATTTGGCTACGGAACCCTAAAAACAAATTTACTTACCAATGTAAGAAAACATTTCCAATGCCTCGGCCAACTTTTTCTATACATTCTTTACAGCTCAATATGGCATATAAAGGCATTTTTCTAGATTTCGGTGGCTTTCCGTTGCCGATAAAGCTAAATGAAAAGCTCAGATTACGATCATTCGCTCCGTTTTTTGACACGCGAAGTACATACAATCGCGTCATCTAGTTAGATTTATATCTGTGGGATCTCCTAGTACAACCAGGGTAGCGCTGATGTTTGTATCTGTGTTAAATAAATAAATAAAATATTTTGGGGTGGTTTGTGGGACCATCGTTTATAAACGCGGGTAAAAGTGAATATTTAAAGTCAATAGTGAATAGGTTACTTCTAGACAAGCGTGCTTCACCGTCGACCACATCATCGCTTACCATCAGGTGAGGTAGTGGTCAAGCATGAGTCTATCATTAATAATAGGAAAATACACAAAACCAAATAAAAAAAACCGGCCAAGTGCGAGTCGGACTCGCGCACGAAGGGTTCCGTACCATTATCGTAAAAAACGGCAAAAAAAAACAAGTTTTGTATGCGAAACCCCTTAAATATTTATTTTATTCGGTTTTTAGTATTTGTTGTTATAGCGGCAACAGAAATACATCATCTGTGAAAATTTCAACTGTCTAGCTATCACGGTTCACGAGATACAGCCTGGTGACAGACAGACAGACAGACAGACGGACCGCGGAGTCTTAGTAATAGGGTTCCGTTTTTACCCTTTGGGTACGGAACCCTAATAAAAGAAGGGAACTTACCAAGAAGAAATAACATTTAACCTAAAGCCAGCCTATCAATTATAATAGAAAAACCGGCCAAGTGTGAGTCGGACTCGCGCACGAAGGATTCCGTACTTACCATTATGGCAAAAAAACGCAAAAAAAACCACGTTTGTTGTATGGGAGCCCCACTTAAATATTTATTTTATTCCGTTTTTAGTATTTGTTGTCATAGCGGCAACAGAAATACATCATCTGTGAAAATATCAACTCTAGCTATCACGGTTCATGAGATACAGCCTGCGGGGCGAGCACGGCCTCTGTTAGAGGCTTGTGTCACGCATTTTATCACGGTTTTTGCTTCCAAACTTTGATAAAAATGTGTGACTCAAGCCTATCACAGTTGGCCGTGCTCGCCGGTCTGGTGACAGACAGACAGACGGACAGTGGAGTCTTAGTAATAGGGTCCCGTTTTTACCCTTTGTGTACGGAACCCTAAAAATACACAATACCAAATAATACCAGAAAAATTAAAAAAAATTAAAAACCCCCGACACATATATCTTGCGAAAACAGTCCGATTCAAACAGTAAAACGCCCATAACTTTTGAACGGCTGAACCGATTTTATTCAAACATAGCTAAGAACACTCTCGACAAAATCACGTTTCAAACAAAAGAAACTAAAACAAAATCGGTTCATCCGTTTAGGAGCTATGATGCCACAGACAAACACACGTCAAACTTATAACACCCCTTTTTTTCCGGCGGGGATTAAAAAGAAGAGAACTTTACAACGAGAAATAACCTTTAACCTAAAAGAGATAAAGACTAAACACAACCTAACCGCACTCCAATCAGCTCCCGTTGCACTGTGAACATCAGGACCCACGTGTCCCAAAACCGGATGACGTCCTTCGAAATTATGCTAACGGTGCATCGGACCAGACTTGTTGTTACAAACATACAGACACTGGGACAGCTTTACACACATACAAACTCAGTGGGACGTATCTTGAACGGACCACCTCTTTGCAGTGACACCTGCAGTGCAGACAAAGGTTGATCAAGACCATCATGAATCAACAATGTTGATTCATGATGTTTCGAAGTTTGATTTTCGTCTTTAATGCGTCTTTATTATATTACGTCTTTAAGACTGCGACAGTCGCCAACGACTTTGAGGGAGCAAAACGCGCATTCGTTTCACACCCGTGCTATCCAAAATTTAGAAGTTTTTTGTACTTTCCTTATCCTATGTTATCATATGACTTTCGAAAACAAGCCTCAGATCAAAATGTGGATACTTAAATTGTCTTTGAGATGGTGCCGATTTCATTACAAGTAAAACTTCAAAATTTTAAAACCCCCGGCACATTTATCTTGCGAAAACACCCCGATTCAAACAGTTAAACGCCCATAACTTTTGAACGACTGAACCGATTTTATTCAAACATAGCTAAGAACACTCTCGACAAAATCACCTTTCAAACAACAAAAAAAACTAAATCAAAATCGGTTCACCCGTTTAGGCGCTATGATGCCACAGACAGATACACAGCAACACACGTGAAACTTATAACACCCCTCTTTTTCCGGCGGGGGTTAAAAATACGCCCAGCGGTTGTAGTGGCCAGGCGGTCGGTTTTGGTGCGATTGTCGTGTTTATGTCCGTTTTAGACATAACTTTACAAATTAATTACACTATGTTATACGAATAAAACTCAAAATTTTCTCAGATCAAATTATTAAGAAAATGGTCTAACATAACGTAATTATATTTTTCCAAGAAATTACGACTAGCCGTTTAGACGTGATTCTTATTTTAAAATCGGCTTGTCAGGGGTTCACATTCGCCTTAAGAGTGGCTTTATCTTTTTTTTTAAATCTACTCTTTTTTATGTAGGCATTGTTTTTTTTTTATCCCCCACCCGTTATTCATCCATAGTTTGGTTGATTTTTCTAAACGAATTCTTCTTTTCAAAATCTCCATTCATACATACGCAATCCATAAATCTTAGGGATGTTCCTAATAGCGCAAAGTTGTTTTTTTTTTATGTACACACAAAAGCACTTAACAGAGAAAAAGAATACCTATTGACGAGCACAAAGGTACTGCTTATTTCTTTAGAAATTTCTTCCAGCAGACCTGCGACAGGAAAGTTGGATGATAGACGAAGACACAGTATGTAGAAGGAATAAGGAAACTTAAAATAGACAAAGATAAGTTAATTAATCATTTATGTGAATATTTTGCGATTTCAACAATATTACGTACGTGTCGAATTCATTACCTCCGTTTTTTTACCCGGCTGCAAAGAATTCGATGTTTTTATGTGAAATTGTATGATTGTATGTAGGTAATATTCTTTTCATCCCACCATCTCGGAAAGAGTATTTTTAATCTTCAATATCTGAGTGGAAAAGCTGTTTTTATTCACTAGAGGATAAAGTAAATTGAATTTAGAACATCGTGTGCACTAAGTTTGTGAATTAAAAAAAACATTAAACCTATTTACTGCTACCTCTATGGTGCCGAATATATCATACAAACTTTTTTTTATTAATTTGTTAAAAACTCAGACTCGGAACCTTCTTGGTGTTCTTTTTTCAATTTGCTTTGTACGCGGTTCTAACCATCTCCCTCTCTCTCCAACATTCACGCCAAGGGAATCCGATGAATCGGTACAACTATTAAGAGGCAGGTCTGCGAGCGTGAGAACTTATTTTAGAACCCACACATCGACATTTTCACTAACACATTTGCATCACACATTGTAGTGTACACGCACCCAAGAACAAGTGAAAAATTATGCGGCGCGACGGGCATAATATAGCTTCAATGCGCGTTCGCTTCTGAAGGATTTGTAAGCTTGTCTCAAAAACGCGCAATGTATTAGCTATTGATTCACCGCTCCGCACGGCACGCGTGCCCATAGTAATATAGTCGTGAATAAAGGGTGGGGTCACAGTGTAATCGGTTGTGTAGTTTGATTGTTAGAAAAAATAATTACTATATGTAATACAACATTTAAATTATTATTTTGATAAGTACAAAAAATAATGCTTGATTGAATGATGTTCTCTAATTTATTTATTTTATTGCTTAGATCTAGAACCTTTTTTAGGGTTCCGTGGCCAAATGGCAAACAAAAAACGGAACCTTTATATATTCGTCATGTCTGTCTGTCTGTCCGTCCGTGTGTCACAGCCACTTTTTCCCGAAACTATAAGAACTATGCTGTTGAAACTTGATAAGTAGATGTATTCTGCGAACCGCATTAAGATTTTCACACAAAAATAGAAAAAAAAAACAATAAATTTTGGGGGTGCCCATACTTGAAAATTAAACAAAATTTGTTTTTTTTTCTTCAAACCCATACGTGTGGGGTATCTATGGATAGGTCTTCAAAAATGATGTTGAGGTTTCTATTATATTTGTTTCTAAACTGAATAGTTTGCGCGAGAGACACTTCCAAAGTGGTAAAATGTTTCCCCCCCTGTAACTTCTAAAATAACAGAATGATAAAACTAAAAAAACATATGATGTACATTAATTACCAAGTAAACTTCCACTGAAAATTGGTTTGAACGAGATCTAGTAAGTAGTTTTTTTTTTTATACGTCATAAATCGTAAACCGCAATTTACCAAGTACGGAACCCTTCGTGCGCGAGTCCGACTCGCACTTGGCCGGTTTTTTCAACTCATGATGGCTTATAAATATGTTAGGTATTTTGTGTATGATTTTATTGTACAAGTAGGTTTGTGGCTGCTTAATGTTAAATGCCACAACGCACGTTGCACAACGAGCTGCGTAAGATTGTCTAGTTGAGAAATTAATTAGTTTTCCTCCTACGAACTTTGCAACAACACTTTTAAAAACCTCTGCTATATTACTATTGACTTTATAAATTAAGCTTTTAGCATTGTTGACTAATCTTGAGACAAGTTTCATTACGGCAATAAAAAAGGTGTAAGCTTTCATTACCGGCAATTTTTTTTATAAGTGCCAATTTCACCATTTATACGTGGGACACTCAGAAAGTTTTGCGAAACTATAAAAAATTGTTCTATACGTACATATATTTTTATTAAATCTTTTCAAAGTACTTTCCACCAGCCTCTATACAAAGATTCATGCGCCTAAACCAGTTTTCAAAACACTTTTTCCAGTCCGCCGCAGACACCTCGTTTACAGCCTGCTCGAACGCAGCCAGCGCATCTTCCGGCGACGAAAATTGTATCCCTTTGAGCTGATTTTTTATTTTTGGGAATAAAAAGAAGTCACACGGTGCTAGATCAGGGCTGTAAGGAGGGTGACCCAGGAGTTTGACTGGCGTGCTGTCCAGGAAGTCCCTCGTTTTGAGTGCGGTGTGCGCAGGTGCATTGTCGTGGTGGAGCAGTAGCCCGCGGAGCCCTGTGTTTGGTCGCTTGTTGCTTATAACAGAGAAAACTTCTGGCAAACATTTGGTAGTATACCATTCGGCATTAATGCTTCTTTGATCCCGTAAGGGAATTGATACCAAGTGGCCAGTCAAATTAAAAAAGCTAGCGATCAAAATCTTACCCCCGCTTCTAGATCGCTTCACTTTGGTAGGCGTTGGCTCATTTTGAAACACCCAAACAGTCGACTGGCGCTTGGTTTCTGGGTCGTATTGATAAATCCAGGACTCATCACCTGTAACGATGTCGTAAACACGCCGAGACGAGCCTGCTTCAAATTTGTTAAGCATATCACGGCACCATTCCACCCGGGCCTGCTTCTGAGCATCGGTGAGGTTGTGCGGCACCCAGCGTGATACTATCCTCCTCACGCGAAGATGGCTGTGTAGAATCTCGTGAACGCTTCCCGATCCAATCTTCAATATGTGTTGAATCTCCTGATATGTAATTCGCCTATTGTCTTGGATTAAATTTTTCACTGCTAGCACGTTTTCTTCGGTAACAGCCGTCAAAGGGCGACCGCTTCTTTCGTCATCCCCCAAAGTTGGTCGACCGCGCTTGAATTCGTTATACCAACGATACACGGTTGCCTTGGAAGGGCCTTCATCCATGAATGCCATTTGAAGTCTATCGTACGATTCATCCGGTTTCAGGCGACACTTGAAATCGTATAAAATCATAGCTCTAAAATGTTCCCGGCGCAGATCCATATTTCAGTGAGACACAATACTTTGAATTAACTCGCAAAAAATGTGGAGGGAAATTTTGAAATTGGAACTTACTTATTTTTACTTATAAATAATCATATTTTCGAAAAACATTATAACTGGCCAGTCTCCCATATATAAAAACTTTTTTTCGCAATACTTTCTGAGGGGCCTGGTATTTGTTGAATTCAGTTGCTTGCAATAGTATGGCTTACAAGACACATGATTACCAAAAACATGATTTGGTCCATTTTATCTTATTGCTTGAATAGTGATACAGTCATGTCACGACCCACCCTTATGCCTATTGTGTATGTGTGCGTAGACGTTTTGCGAACTCGGCTCGGAAAAAAAACGGACGTGCTCTCATCTTGGAGTCTAAGACGGCACTGAAAATTTTTCGCGCGCGTGGTCGATTATAAAACAAATGACGGGAGCGTAACGCTCCATACTAAAATGTATGGGGAATAGAAAACAATTTGTGTAGAAAAAATAACAATGTTGAAACGTGGATTACTATCATTTGGTGTGACTTATTAGATAAATAAAACGGTGAACGTCATATTCATACTTTCGTGTCACGATATATCTAAAGAGATTTATAAAAAATCTTCTAGAATTATGACAATAGTGCAAATAGAAAAGGTCGATTTAGATGTTTTTGAGAGATTTCAACAATTTTTTTTTTAGAAATTTAGGATTGTTTTACAAATATCTCGCGGTGAAACTGTTGGCACATCTGTTAAGGTTCTTCATATTTTTTTTTGTGTAATTCAGCGCGGAGAATCTTTAGAAATAACGAAAACTGTAAGTGCCTTTTTAGGTGTTTCTTAAGGACTCGCCTCTTAAGTATGACAGATAGTTTACCGAAAAACAGTACACAAGTGACTAACACCAATATTACAGTACCAAACAAAAATATTACACTCAATTTAAATAACTGTAGCAACGTTACTTTAAAATTTTCTTAATTATACCTTAGTATTATTTTGTTATAATTTAAAGATTATTCTGTAATACTTACCTGTCATAATGTAGTAATTAATACCTAAACTGAAATAAAAGTGTACCTATCTTGTGATTGTAAACGTTTTTTTTTTGCATTTAGTCATTTCCTCGCTGAGGTGGAATGAAAAGTTACGTGTTGTACTCGAGTGCAAAGATTTTTCACCTCGTGCTCTTTTGATTCCCTCGCTAACGCTCAGGATTCTAAATCCTTCGCTTGCTCGGTCATTAAAATTGAACACGCGGTTAAAAAGCAACTTTGCACTCTTGTATAACAAATAACTATTATTACTTCAGTAAAGTGTTTTTAGATAAGTGCTGTTAAAAAAACCGGCCAAGTGCGAGTCGGACTTTCGCACATAGGGTTCCGTACCGACATAGCAAAAAACTAAAAAAATATCAGGTTTGCTGGAGCCCCACTTAAATATTTATTGTATTCTGTTTTTAGTATTTGTTGTTGTAGCGGCAACAGAAATATATCATTTGTAAAAATTTCAACTGTCTAGCTATCACGGTTGATGAGATATAGCTTGGTGGCAGACAGATAGACAGACGGACCGCGAAGTCTCAGTAATAGGGTCCCGTGTATACCCTTTGGGTACGGAACCCTAAAAAAAGGAACGTGGCGGATTTTGGGCGCCATATTGTAGGGGTTGCAATTTTTTTTTTCGAAACCCATCGAGTGGGGTATTTAAATGAAGGGTTTTTAGAGGTGATTACAAAAATATATACCACTTATATGTTTAAAAGTCATTTGAAAAAAAAAAGTATAACTAAAAAGTTGGAGGTAAATAAAATCAAAAAACCCGACTGCAAAGATGTAAACAAGAAAAAAAACATGCTGTACAGTCGGCGGATATTCATAGTTTTGGTCAGCCAGCTCGCGAATATGTATCCTCCGACTGCACAGCATGATTTTTTCTTGGTTACATCTTTGTTGAAGTTAAAAATAGGGGTACATCGTCATCACCAATACATCGCATTACCGATCCTGATCATCATTGCTATCTTCGTCACAGGCTCCGCCCACCAATATCACACCACACACAATATCCACCTACTCATTGACTGATAGATCTATTTCTGTATGTAGTGAAATAGTATCTAAAAATATAGGGCTTAATAATGTCTTCAAGTGACATACCAAGATCCTTGGCCGGCAGTCAGCTTTAATAGCTCTTGTGACGGTGTACAGGTGACTGTGCACTTGTACATGGTATTGTAGCCAATTCTTAACCCACAGATAACCAGATAACTATAAAAAACCGGCCAAGTGCGAGTCGGACTCGCGCACGAAGTGTTCCGTACCATTATCGCAAAAAAACGGTACGAAAATCACGTTTGTTGTATGGGAGCCCTACTTCAATATTTATTTCATTCTGTTTTTAGTATTTGTTGTTATAGCGGCAAAAGAAATACATCAATATGTAAAAATTTCAACTGTGTAGCTATCACGGTTCATGAGATACAGCCTGGTGACAGACAGACGGACCGCGGAGTCTCAGTAATAGGGTTCCGTTTTTACCCTTTGGGTACGGAACCCTAAAAATAAGCCCACAATACATATTTTTAAGGTTCCGTACCCAAAGGGACCCTATTACTAAGACTCCGCGGTCCGTCTGTCTGTCACCAGGCTGTATCTCATGAACCCCGTGATAGCTACACAGTTGAAATTTACACAGATTGATGTATTTCTGTTGCCGCTATAACAACAAATACTAAAAACAGAATAAAATAAATATTTAAGGGTAATGAAAAATATTTAGCAAAAATATCACGTTTGTTGTAAGGGAGCCTCCCATACAACAAACGTGATATTTTTGCCGTTTCTTGCGATAGTGGTACGGGGAACCCTTCGTGCGCGAGTTCGACTCGCACTTTGCCGGTTTTTTTTGTTCTTGCTAGGCTCGTGTTTGACCACTAGCTCACCTGATGGTAAGCGATGATGTGGTCGACGGTGAAGCACGCTTGTCTAGAAGTAACCTATTTACTACAGACTTACAGATCCCGAGGTTGTAGCTGTCGGGAAACACAGGCTCTGGCAATTCCACTCCATAGCTGTACGCATAATAAAAGTGTTCCCGTTTAGTGAGTATTGGTTACCGATGGCGCTTCGCCGTCCGTCTGGTAGTCCGATGATGAAACGGGCTAGGCGGAATTAGATCATGCAATTCCATCGCACACTCCCCGAAATGTAACCGATAAAAAACCGACAAGCTGGCAACTCGGCGACGGTGTTCAAGGCTCTGGAGCTTTGACTCGACCAGTGCCTCATTGCCGATGAGCCTCTTGGCCCGCTTTTATATCAAGCTGGTATTTGGCAGATCCGTCCCAGAGATAAGAACAGTAAGTACTTCATGCATGATCAAACTTGCGCTTGATACAAGTTGAGCAGCTGTTCCGGCGTGTAGTACCCTCTCACCTTCGCAAGGATCCGCAACTTTTTGGCAGCCAGCTGAATTTATTTTGGTTGGCGTTAGTTTTCATTTTGCGATAACTCCTAAGATATTCATTGTAATGTTATGCTGTAAAGGGCAATTTTGATCTACATGAGAAGCACAACCTATCTTATTGAATAAGGAATAATAGGTTTAGCCAGCGTTGCGCTGGCTCAACAGCTAGCCAGCGTTGCGCTCCCTGTCTGCGCCGCACTCGCCGCACGCGCCGCAGTCATCGAATTTTATAAATCTTTATATGAACTCGTATGCAGCCTCGCGCACCTATCCGCGCCACACTACCCGCATTTCAGCAAAATGCTGTAGGTATACGGATTCCAACAGCGCGTGCGGATGACGTCATCAGATTCGGCTGGCGATGCGGGCGCCGCGGAAACATGATCCGTATCCGTATGAAAATATAGTTCAAGATGTACAGAAGTGGATACAATGCGTGCGGCGCGTTCGGCGCGGATAGCGCGGGGCCAAGAGAAAATGCGATGACTGCGGCGCGGATAGGTGCGCGTTCACCTTTAAAACCCGTTGCGTAGTTTAGAAGAATTAAGACGACGACTAACGCCAACGACCTTGAGGGAACAAAACGCGCACTCGTTTTACACCCGCGCGACTCAAAATTTAGTAGTTTTTTGTACTTTCCTAATTATTATATGACATTAAAACAAAAGCTTCAGATCAAAATGTAGATAATGAAATTGTCTTTGAGATGGTGTCAATTTCATTAAAATACGTCCAGCGGTTTTGGTGCGATTGTCGTGTTTTTGTCCGTTTTAGACATATTTTTACAAATTAATTACACTATGTTGTACGAATAAAACTCAAATTCTGCTTAGATGAAATTATTAAGAAAATGGTCTAATATAACATATATTTTTTCCAAAAAATTACGACCAGCCGTTTAGATGTGATTCTCATTAAAAAATCAGCTACTCAAGGGAATCGGCGCCTTAAGTGTACAAACAGCGGGCGCGACTTTGTTTTATACTATGTAATTGTAAAGATTACTACGTACTCCTTGACGTCAACTATTGAAAGTGAACGTGTATAACACGTGCTTGTCACATTTTTGGCAGCATTACATTAGCCGGATAAACTGACCTGACTTTGTAAGAGAAGTATATGCAAAGCGAGGGCAGCTTAAACTGGATGTTTAGCATGTGTACATTGTATTGGGAATATACACGGGGGCTTGTTGCGTGCTTGAAGGGAAGTTGATCTGTTTGACGGGTATGTAGTTATGGCAGACTAGCGGACGCCTCGTGGTTTCACCCGCGTAGTAAAACCCGGATAAAAAGTAGCCTATGTCACCCGGGGATAGTGTAGCTGCCCGACGGTGACAGAATTTTTGTAATCGGTCCAGTAGTTTTTGAGTTTATTCCTTACATACAAAAATACAAACCTTTCCTGTTTATAATATTGGTATATAACATAACATAACATAAGTATTTATTTCTCTTCCACAAAGGTGTCTTACAAACTATTACATAAAAGTGCAACATTATTTAATCCTTTGTGGAAGACTGGTATCTGCACTAGGAAATCCTGTCACACAGATTACCAGGCCCCCCCCCATAAATCATCGATTTTTAATCAATTAATTTACAAATAATGACCTTTGGTAAAGGACGAGAAAAGGGAAGGAATACAGTAACTAAAATACTTAAAAAATATATATTATAATTATATTGATATATTCTGAGTTTCTGACGGTGGTCAGTGGTCGCAAGCACTGCTGCTTACCATGAGGTCTTGTTATTACTAAGACTCCGCGGTCCGTCTATCTGTCTGTCTGTATGTCTGCCTGTCACGAGGCTGTATCTCATGAACCGTGATAGCTAGACAGTTGAAATTTTCACAGATGATGTATTTCTGTTGCCGCTATAACAACAGATACTAAAAACAGAATAAATGGATATTTAAGTAGGGCGCCCATGTTCGCCGTGGCCAAAAATATTAGGGTTTACTGCACGGCGATGCACCGTCGAAACATGGTGGACATGGCCAATTGGACATCCCAATGGGAGTGGCATTTACTGCCAGAATCTGTGTTTCCTGATAGCAACAACTTAGGGGTCTTTAAGTCATGAGTGAATAGGTAACATTTAGGCAAGCGCGCTTCGTGAGATAGTGGTCAAGCGCGAAATAAATACTTATACTGTTACCGCAGGATATCATTTAAAATACAGAACACGGAATGATTTTATGTGCCCTGTCACAGATAATATAATACTAGCATACAGATGCCTCATCCCACACAAAAAAAACGTGCCGACGTAACTAGCGTTTTTCATCTGCTTAATCTTGTTATTTTTGTGAGTACATCAATCGCGTTCGATCCCGTTTCACGGCAATAGATGGTGTTTGCAGCGCCTTGCAAGTAAAAGGGTTTACGAGGTTTGTGAATATTTTTTTCTTTAAATACAGTGAAGGTTCGTTTTATAGTATTTTTTTGCACGTTGTTATAGTTTTTTTTTGCACCAATATGTGTTAAAATGCAAATTTTAACAATCGAGTTGAATGCCTCAGAAATTTAAAAATGCGCCATCTATGGCATCAATTTTAAATGATCCGTTCAAATAATCTTTGAAATGTGAATTAAAAGCCCAATATTCCAGAATTTTGTCCTTAGGAGGGTTAATTAAACAAGAACATACAATGTTTATGTTCAATTCCAGATAATGTTAATTTTAAACACAATTCTATTGAATTGTGTGTACATGTCGCGTCATCTAGTGAGATTTATTTGAACCAAATCTTCTTTCTTAGCAATGAGACCCCGTGGCCCTGTGTTTTTGCGGGTGTAATACAAGCACTTTAAGTTTTGTCAATCTTGTGCCGTTTATGCATCTTCTCGGTGTTTCTGATGATACCTGCATTACTTTTATTCACAACATATTTTAAGTAGTTGATTTTAATGTATTTGTTTTATGGCAATTAAATTAGCAAAAAGCTGTGCTGTGGCTCCCCACGGCACAGCATTATGCTGAGTGGAAGCCTTCTTGCCACAACCACGACATGCATCTGCTTTTATTTATACTCACATTTATTTTTAAGTTTTTTTTTTACTTTTCTAACATAATTTAAGAACTCCAAACACTCATGTTAAAGCTTTAGTTTTCTAAAAACCACTGTTCTTGTTCTTGTAATGTAATGTTTGTATGTCGTTTTGTGGCAATTACATACTTTTTATTACCCGACTGGGTTATGTGTTTCGCGCGTATCTTGTATGTATGTATGTTTGTAATATTCTTTATTACCTCATATATTTTAAACCACTAGACTGAATTATATAATTAAGACATCGATATATAAGTCTTGACCGCCCAAGTGTTCTTAGATAGGTGAAGTTCTAAAAAAACAAACGTGGCGGATTTTGGGCGCCATATTGTGCGGGCCCCAATTTTTTTCTTTTTCCAAACCCATCGAGTGGGGTATCAAAATGAAGTGTTTTAAGAGCTGATTACAAAAATATATATCACTGATATGTTTAAAAGTAATTCGAAAAAGAAAAATAGGTATAACTAAAAAGTTGTAAATAAAAAAAGTTAATTTAAAAATCATAAACCCGACTGATTAAGAATCGAACTAAAAAGCTGTTACCAAGAAAAATCATGATGTGCAGTCGGAGGATCAGGTGGTCATCCAGTTAGCGAATATGTTTCCTCCGACTGCACAGCATGATTTTTCTTGTTAACAGCTTTTTAGTTCGATTCTTAATCAGTCGGGTTTTTGATTTTTCTTTTTCTTTTTTTTCTTTTCATCGTTTCGGCCGAAACGGACTAGAAGACGTAAGACACTGCGCCATCGGTACATGTTGGACATCCCACCCATACGCACAAAGCGTTTTGGGAATACTTTCATTGTGCGTACAGCTAAGGAGTGGAATTCCCTGCCTGAGTCTTTGTTGCCCGATAGCTACAACCTAGGGGCATATAAGCTATCATTATCAAATATTGCCCATAATAACTTAACTATCAGTTCAGCAGTCTAAATCAATCTGGAAATAAGATAATTAAAATTCCATCAAACCGTATGTTAGGTTAGTACGTGACAGTGCTCTCGTCCCGTCACTTCGTCAGATAATCTAGTGCGCAAAGGCCAATTACTTTTGACCTGCTTCGTCGCCTGCGCAGCCAGGTGGTATACGTGATTTAACACTCGTCGATTCGATATAATAATTGCTTTTGAATGGACCACGCATTTTAGCGGCCTGTTTATTGAAACTTGATACAACACAAAAGATACTAGGCGGACTTAATATCATTATAATAATGTTCCGTTTATTCAATTTTCTACACAATATAACATAACATAACATAAACTCACGCCTTTTTCCCATGGGGGTAGGCAGAAACTACAGAACGCCACCTGCTACGATCCCTACATACTTCTTTTGCTTCACACACATTCATACATCTAGTCATACACACACGCCGGTTATGGGTACTGCGCACTTGGCCTTTCTGAAGAACATCACCTATAAGGTCTAAATATGTCTTTCTAGGGCGTCCCCTCCCGGCGTTTCCTTTCACGTCTGCCTTGTAAATACCTTTCGTTAATCTCCTTTCATTCATCCTCTCAACATGGCCAAACCATCTTAGCATACTCTTTTCAATTTTAGTCACTACATCTTCTTTTAAACCACAACGTTGTCTTATTACCTCATTCCTCAATCTATCATTTAAAGTTACACCACACATACTCCGCAAGGAGCGCATTTCTACTGCATTAATCCTACTTTCATGTCTTTTTTACCATACCCAACCTTCACTTCCATACATAAGTGTAGGCACCAGCACGCTGTTGTGAAGGGCGAACACAATATAATATGTTATAATCAAAATTTATGGCTGTCCGCCGGAGTGGGGAAGGGTCCAAGCTACCGGTGGTTACGGTTAGGGCTCCTCTCAATGCGAGCCGTATCGAGGAGTAATGTCTTCTGTATCAGGCCCTTGATCCAACCGCTCAATGACAGCTTCGACAAATGGTCGTCGAGGCTCTTGGCCAACAGGCCGTCGGCCGTAACGGCAATCGGCACAGTGATCGCCGAGTCCACATTCCACATGTGGACTACCTCGTGTTCTAAGTCGAGATACTTCATCATCTTCATTCATCATTTCAGCCGAAAGATGTCCACTGCTGGACATAGGCGGAGGAGGCCCTCCAGGCATCGCCACATTGACCGATCTCGTGCGTCTCGCATCCAGCGCATTCCCGCAACCTTAAAAAGGTCATCGGTCCACCTAGTGGGAGGACTTCCAACGCATCGTCTTCTGTTTCGCGGGCGCCACTCCAGAACTTGCCCACTGCCACTAACACTTAAGTTTCGCAATTTTTCGGGCTATGTCGGTAACTTTGCCTGCGGATACCCTCATTTCTGATGCGATCACGCAAGGAATCGCCATGCATAGCCCTCTCCATTGCCCTTTGGGTGACTCTAAGCTTTCTGATAAGGGACATTGTACACGACCACATCTCGGTGCCATAGGTAACACACACTGGTCAGTCGAGATACTTGATATATTATTGCTTATTATATTGCAAACTGGTCATCTAGTGACGTAGCTTAAAAATGGTCTACGTGATTTGGAGCTCGTTCGATAGCATTGCGTTTGTTTGACCACTATCACATCTGATGTATATCGTTTTTGCTCCATGATGATGCTCTTTTGTATAGGTCTTGATAAGTATTTTGGATGCACTATTCATCATAGCGTGATATAACTTATGACTATGAACTTCTTTTATCACCAATTCAGCCGAAACGGCCTACAAGACGTACGACAATACGCCATCGGTATGTGGTGGACCACCCTGGATACGCACAAAGCGTTTTGCGAATACTTTCATAGTGCGTACAGATATGGAGTGGAATTCTCTGCTGGAGTCTTTGTTGCCTGATAGCTACAGTCTGGGGATATTTCAGTCAAGATTGAATAGGTTTCTAAGCAAGCGTGCTTCACCGTCGACCACATCATCGCTTACCATCAGGTGAGATAGTGGTCAAGCGTGAGCCTATCGTCATTAAAATAAAAAAAAAACTATTAAATAAAAAATCAAACTGACTTCCAAAACAAAACACTACAAAACTAAAAAGTAGAAAACGAAAAAGTACTTTCTTTCCAAATTCCGTGTCTGTGGTACCTATTGTTTTCCGTTATTCGACACCGACTTCGGAAAAGGAAGTTATTTTTTACCGACACAAAAAAGGAGGACATTAGGTTTGTGTTTTTTTGTGTATTTCCACCGATATCTCCGTCAATTGTGGACCGATTTTGAAAATTCTTTTTATGTTTGATTGAGTATGTTTCAATATTGGTCCCATTTTAATTTGGTGAAGATCTGATGAAGAACTTCGAAGATATACAACATAACTCTTCAATAAATAAGGGCAAATCTTTCGAGATTGCTGCAATCGCATGTCTGTTTATTGTTTATACCATTTCATAACATAACACCACGCTAGTACGCTCTTAAGGGGTACGCAGATCTCTCATTTCACCGGTTATGTTCAAGTTTCATGATATTTGGGTAAACTATTCTGGTATTATAGGAGGTAACTTACTAAACAACAATAACTATAAATTTTTGGAAGTCGGTGTCCATAACCCAATAAATTGGTAACTACGAAGTCGGTAGTATTTTTTTGTAAAAGTTTTTTTTGAGCGGTAGTATACGTTTTTGCTCCATTGAAATAATTGCTGCAAGGCGTTCCAGTGCGAGGGTAGACGAATAAATAAAAAAATAAAAAATGCAAAAAATCAAAAGACCCGACTGCTTCAAAAGCGAATTAAGTTTTTTTATTTATAACTTTTTAGTTAGTTTTTTTTCCAATAAGATACATTTAAACATATAAGTGTTATATATTTTTGAAATCATCTCTTAAAACCCTTTATTTTGATACCTCACACGATGGGTTTGGAAGAAAAAAAAATTTGGGCCCCCACAATTTGGCGTCCAAAATCCGCCATTTTTCTACTGCCCAATTTTAATGTAGCCTATGACACTCGCAGGGTTAAGACGAATCGATTGACGTATGAATCATCAAAATCGGCCAACGCGTTTGGTCTCTGGAACGCCATATAGGAACAAACATACATATATACATACATAGACTGATAAACACATTACCCTCCTTCGGCAGTCGGGTAAAAATAGGACAGTGTGTTGTCCGTCAAGTGATGCACAATTGAAAAACGCAACTACAAACTCGTCAATTGGATATCTGCTAAACTAAACGAGCTAACCACTTTTGATCTGAAGCGTCGCAGACAGTCCACAGCGTACGTGACCGAGCCCCCGTCACCCGTTCGACTGCCTTGTTATGTGCACACTGGTCATACAATTCGTGAAATTGACCAAAAACACCGATGACCTGCTTAAAGTTGCGGGAATCCGCTGGATGCGAGACGAACCGATAGATGTGGCGACACTTGCGGTAACCTATGCCCATTTGTGGACGTCTTTCGTCGTCTTTCCAAAGCATCATCATCTAGCCCACACCGAGAATGACAGATTCGGAAAATATATAGAAGACTAGCTGACCCGGCAAACTTTGTTTTGCCATAAAAAGACCAAACATTTATCTACCCTACCCTACCCTACCCTACCCTACCCTACCCTACCCTACCCTACCCTACGTACCCTACCCTACCTACCCTACCCTACCTACCCTACCCTACCTACCCTACCCTACCTACCCTACCCTACCCTACCCTACCCTACGTACCCTACCCTACCTACCCTACCCTACCTACCCTACCCTACCTACCCTACCCTACCTACCCTACCCTACCTACCCTACCCTACCTACCCTACCCTACCTACCCTACCCTACCTACCCTACCTACCATACCCATTAAAAAAAAAAAAAAAAAAAATAGATGTCCTATTCTCAGACCTACTGAATATACATATAAAATTTCATCAAAATCGGTCAAGCCGTTTCGGAGGAATTTGGCAACGAAAACTGTGACACGAGAATTTTATATATTAGATATAGTGTCAGATAGTTTCGTAAAATGACAAGGACGCAGAATGTAATCAAAATCAAAAAAATCAAAATGTATTTATTCAATTAGGTCATTAAGCGGCACTTTCGAACGTCAAAAAAATAAAAATAAATCTAATACTAATTGATTCTACCGTCCATTCGGAAATGTAGTTATGGAGAAGAATGGACAAGAAACTCCACACATACTCTTTTAAAAAAAATGTGTTTTACAAGTATTTGGTTAAATTATCTTGTTGAAAAAAAAATACATATATGTGAGAAAAAAAGTAACGCACTTAAAAGCTTATACAGTAAAACAAACAATTAAAAATACAATAAATTGGTAATTAAAAACAGGCGGAGGCAGCTAAGTTATGACCAATCCCAACTGATGGCGCCCGTTCAAGAACATGACACATGGATCGGCACCAATCAGCTCAACCATCATGAAGGGAACCGAATGATCCAACACATGTGCCACCATCTGAGAGACATTAGAGAGAGCATGACACACTATCAACTGCTGTAATATAAGCAAAACTAACTTTTGCCAGCGACTTCGCCCATAAAAATATCTAAGGCCGGATGTAGGTAGCCTACGAAACAATTCGTGTCGTACACTATCATTCATCACATCACGGGGTCCCAGCGCTAACATAGAAAATTTGGTTGGAAAAAATATCACTAGATGGCGCAATATGAATCGATTTGTTATTGAATTGTGTGTAAAATTAACATTTCCTAGAATCGATTATAAAAATTGTATGTTCTTAACTTCATACGATGGAAAACAAACATACATACATATACTGATAAACACATTACTCTCCTTCGGCAGTCGAGTTAAAATTGTCCCACGGGAACATACATTAAGATAAAAAGTGTTTTTTTCCACTGGATCGGACAAAGGATACGCTGTCATTTAGCACACAGAAAGCTCATGACAGTTCACGATCAACAGTTCAGTTTGACGTTTAATGCCAAATGCCAGCGTGATTGATTAACAGACATCCATTAGCTATTATACAAGCTGCCACCCGCAGGTTCGCCCGGACTTCTACACAATCCTAAAAATAAGGAGTGGAATTCCCTGCCGGAGTCTGTATTTCCTGATAGCTACAACCTCTTTAAGTCTGTAGTGAATAGGTTACTTCTAGACAAGCGTGCTTCACCGTCGACCACATCGTCGCTTACCATCAGGTGAGAAGTGGTCAAGCGGGGGCCTAGCAATAAAAAAAAATGCGAAAGTTTGTCTTGTTCTGATCATCATCATCAACGTCTTTTAACGTTCCCACTTCTGGGACACAGGCTTCCTCTCTGTGAGAAGGAATGGGCCGTTATCGATCACGCGGGCCCAGTGCGGGCTGGTGGATGACACATTTCTTTGATGTTTTGGTTCTAAGACATGCCGGTTCCCTCACGATGTTTTCCTTCACCGTTTCTAGATTATTCTAATGTATAAATAAACTAGATTACTGTAAAGTTTCATCAAAATCCATTCTGTACTTTTTACGAGCTTTAAATTACCTTGTTTTCGTATGTGTGATCGATCGCCAACTAATAATCCATTTTTAGGGTTCCGTACCCAGTGAGTGAAAACGGGACCCTATTATTAAGACTCCACTGTTCTTCTGTGTCTGTCAGTCGTCAGTCTGTCACCAGGCTGTATCTCATAAACCGTGATAGCTAGACAGTTGAAATTTTCACAGATGATGTATTTCTGTTGCCGCTATAACAACAAATATATACTAAAAACAGCATAAAAAAATATTTAAGTGGTGCTCTCATACAACAGTAGTCTGTAACAGGAGTCTTAGTAATAGGGTCCCGTTTTTACCCTTTAGGTACGGCACCCTAAAAGTGATTTGAGAATTACAAAAGTCCATCAGTCCTCACAAACGTTCGCGTTCATAAGTGGTAGGTTAAGTAGGACGACAGGAACGCTAAGCATCAGAACATAGCATACGTGACCAAGCCCCCGTCTCCCCGTTCAAATACCTCGTTATTTTGGACATACACTTCGCGAAAATGACCTCGATCGGTCACTGTCTCCTTCCGCCGATTGTTTGCTCGTACATATGTCTGTCAGAAGATTACAAGTGCTTCCTCTGTGGACACCAGAGTGTGTACGGGGACATGTAGGACAGTGTGGGTTTTGAGGGTCTGATTCAAGGATATGGTCATCTTTAGATGATAATTAAGTACTACGCATAGCATAATAATGTTAGGTGTTTGGACCGCCTTACTTGAGGAAATATTAGTTCACCATATAAACTGCCACTCCCTTTCCACCCCCTTAAGGATGATTTCTGGGATGAAAACTATTCTATATCCTGCCCAGGGTCACAAACTATCATCTCCATACCAAATTTCATTTAAATTGGTTCAGTGATTTAAGCGTGAAAAGGTAACAGACAGACAGATTTACTTTCGAACTTTTAATATTAGTATAGATTTGGTAGTGGTCATTGGTCTAGTGGTCGCACGCCTTACTGCTGATCACCAAGTTCTGGGTTCGATTACCAGGTCGGGCAATTTCTCAATAGCAGCCCGGAATCTGGATGAGTGCCTGATTGATGGCAATAAACCGGCAGTAGTTGACTCATCATAAGTTGCGAAATGTGGGTGTGTGTTGTTATGTTATAAACCTCTTGAAATCTTAACAAGAGAATGACTAATCGAAAATATATCCGAATTACATGAGATTCGAGAAAATGAAGACAAAACAAGTAAATTCCACTTTATAAGCCGCCTCACCGACAAATATATTTATTCGGTCAGATTTGTGGTTCACTAAAATATATAAGTTGCAGCGTTCTTGGTAATTTTATGAGGTCACTAACGTTTCATGACAGCGTGCAATTTTGAACATTGCCTACGGGAACGTACTACAGCCGGGCGAGCAGTTTGGGAGCAAAAAACGTGATAAAATGCGTGACTCAAGTCTATCACACAGGCCGTGCTCGCCCGGCTGGAATGAAACCAAAATCAAAATCAATCGTTTTTATTTAACATAGGCCTACATGGGCACCTATACGTGGGACACTCAGAAAGTTTTGCGAAACTAAAAAAAATTGTTCTATACGTACATATATTTTTATTAAATCTTTTCAAAGTACTTTCCACCAGCTTCTATACAAAGATTCATGCGCCTAAACCAGTTTTCAAAACACTTTTTCCAGTCCGCCGCAGACACCTCGTTTACAGCCTGCTCGAACGCAGCCAGCGCATCTTCCGGCGACGAAAATTGTATCCCTTTGAGCTGATTTTTTATTTTTGGGAATAAAAAGAAGTCACACGGTGCTAGATCAGGGCTGTAAGGAGGGTGACCCAGGAGTTTGACTGGCGTGCTGTCCAGGAAGTCCCTCGTTTTGAGTGCGGTGTGCGCAGGTGCATTGTCGTGGTGGAGCAGTAGCCCGCGGAGCCCTGTGTTTGGTCGCTTGTTGCTTATAACAGAGAAAACTTCTGGCAAACATTTGGTAGTATACCATTCGGCATTAATGCTTCTTTGATCCCGTAAGGGAATTGATACCAAGTGGCCAGTCAAATTAAAAAAGCTAGCGATCAAAATCTTACCCCCGCTTCTAGATCGCTTCACTTTGGTAGGCGTTGGCTCATTTTGAAACACCCAAACAGTCGACTGGCGCTTGGTTTCTGGGTCGTATTGATAAATCCAGGACTCATCACCTGTAACGATGTCGTAAACACGCCGAGACGAGCCTGCTTCAAATTTGTTAAGCATATCACGGCACCATTCCACCCGGGCCTGCTTCTGAGCATCGGTGAGGTTGTGCGGCACCCAGCGTGATACTATCCTCCTCACGCGAAGATGGCTGTGTAGAATCTCGTGAACGCTTCCCGATCCAATCTTCAATATGTGTTGAATCTCCTGATATGTAATTCGCCTATTGTCTTGGATTAAATTTTTCACTGCTAGCACGTTTTCTTCGGTAACAGCCGTCAAAGGGCGACCGCTTCTTTCGTCATCCCCCAAAGTTGGTCGACCGCGCTTGAATTCGTTATACCAACGATACACGGTTGCCTTGGAAGGGCCTTCATCCATGAATGCCATTTGAAGTCTATCGTACGATTCATCCGGTTTCAGGCGACACTTGAAATCGTATAAAATCATAGCTCTAAAATGTTCCCGGCGCAGATCCATATTTCAGTGAGACACAATACTTTGAATTAACTCGCAAAAAATGTGGAGGGAAATTTTGAAATTGGAACTTACTTATTTTTACTTATAAATAATCATATTTTCGAAAAACATTATAACTGGCCAGTCTCCCATATATAAAAACTTTTTTTCGCAATACTTTCTGAGGGGCCTGGTAAAACGTCGAAAAAAGGTGCACGGTTCGGGTTGGTCGTTTATAGAAGGATCATCATCATCATATCAGCCGAAAGACGTCCACTGCTGGACATAGGCCTACCTCAAGCGTTGCCAAATTGACCGGTCCCGTGCGTCTCGCATCCAGTGGATCCCCGCAACCTTCACCAGGTCATCGGTCCACCTGGTGGGAGGCCTTCCAACGCAATGTCTTCCGGTTCGCGGTGGCCATTCCAGAACCTTTCTGCCCCATCGGCCATCCGTTCTGCGAGCAATGTGCCCTGCCCACTGCCACTTAAGTTTGGCAAATCTTCGGGCTATGTCGGTAACCCTGGTTCTCTTGCGGATCTCTACATTTCTGATTCGATCACGCAGGGAAACTCCGAACATAGCCCTCTCCATTGCCCTTTGGGTGTCTGCAAGCTTTCGGATGATGATATATTAGGATAGAATAGGATAAGTCTTTCCTCATCTTTCTGTCAGGTTCTGAATATTTCGTTATGTCGTGAAGGAGTAAGCTATTTATAGCTATATTTCGGCAGTTTTGGCTGTACAGTCGCTACGGAAATGTTTGCAAGGAGAATGCCAGTGTCATTCTGCCCTATGAAGGATTCTAATCGAGGATCCTTCAGCTTCTGCCACCACTTGAAAACAATGAGAACTAGAAATCAAACGAACAATGAGT
This sequence comes from Orthosia gothica, assembly GCA_949775005.1. Taxonomy (NCBI): domain Eukaryota; kingdom Metazoa; phylum Arthropoda; class Insecta; order Lepidoptera; family Noctuidae; genus Orthosia; species Orthosia gothica. Next base: position 62,033,873 of record OX459034.1, on the reverse strand, counting down.
TGGCAAGGTCTGCATCCATTGTCATTTCTAAAACAAGTCTTTGACAGTAAACTGATCACACAACTTACATCTTTATGCAACAATAACGTCATAAAAATCATAAATTGTAACTTCCTTACATGTTAATTTTCCAACTACACACGTTGCAAGAGGTTAACTTTAGACTAGGCGACTAACAAAAGGTATTTACAAGGTAGACTTGAATGTTAACGCCGGGAGCGGACGGCCTAGAAGGACATTCACGGTCCATATGCCAGGTGCGCGTACTCATGACCGGCTTGCGTGTATGACTAGATGTAAATGAAGCAAAAGGTGTATGTTAGGATCGCTGCAGGTTACGTTCTGTATTTTCTGCCTACCCCCATAGGAAAAATCCTTGAGTGTATATATCAACACAGATGAGTAAGCACGCTGCAAGAGGCTAAATTTAGACACATAGATTGTTAGAATGTCGTCCCATTATTGTAGTAGCTTCCACAAAGAACAATCACCTATTGGTAATACAATTGCGAAATAAGAAGATACAGAAGGCAACAACACCAAAGATAAGATTAGGAAGTCACGTAGGCAGAAACATTTTGGAGTGGCGACCGCGTAATGGAAGACGCAGCGCTGGAAGGCCTCCCTCTTGGTGGAGCGATGGTTAAGGCTGCGGGAATCGGTTGGATGCAAAACGCACAGGACCGGTAGATGTAGTAATACTTGGGGCTCCTGGGACGCGGTGGTATCCTTCTGCGAAACAGTCGTCTCGCGGAAGGAGGCTGCGGAGAGGGATTTCTCCCAATCCCTACCAGACACGCCGGGCGTGCAGGGCGGACAACGCCCTCTTCCAGCTTCTCTAAATGGGTCAAGGGGCGACGGTCCCGGGGACGTCCGTCGCCCCCCACACATCAGGACCCGGGATGGCGGCGCGTAGTATTCCACATGCGCCCCTCTTTGACGTTGCGGGGGGAGTCTAACACCTCACTCCCCCCCAACCCGAGATCGAGGCCCGCAGAGGCGTGCCAGCACTAGCCGGTGGTTGCGGATTTGCGGAAGTATCGTTGTTCCCGCGACCCCCAGCGTAGGTGAGAGATGGAACACCGGGTTTTTTTGTCAGTAAAAGTCTGACAAATCCCTCCGTCCTCTCTACTACTCCCTACTCCCTCCCCAGGGCGGAGGACATCCAATGAGAATTTTCCACCCCGGAACAAAAACAAAAAAAGGCTTGTGTCCAGTAGTAGACGTCTTTTGGCTGAAGTGAATTGATGACGTTTCATTTTTGAGTAGCTGCCATAAAGAACAATCACCTATGGATAATGGAATTGCGAGTATTAGAAGATACAGAAGATAAGAATACGAAGAGACTGCGTACCGGCAGACGCAGCGTTGGAAGGATACTAGGTGGAACGTCGACCTGGTGCAGGCTGTGGGAATCAGCTGTATCGTTGGATGTGGCGACTCTTGGTGGAGGCGGAGCAGTGGACGTCATTCGGCTGATATGATGATGACGGTGCAGCGTTTTTCTTCTTCCAAACATATCTTTCAGCCGTCTTCGCAATGTTTATCATTTTCCAGTCTACTAGAGACAAATTATCTTACTATTGGTGAAAACCCATCAAAACCCGTTGCATGGTTTACAAGAAGTTAGCGGAGAAACAGAAATGACGTCAACAGCGTCGCCAAAATGACCAATCCCGTGTGTCTCGCATAGATCTCTCGAGATGTTCTTTTGCACAATACATCCAACGTTTCCTTGTTGAAAGAAAGACCGCTTTCTTTATGCACATGCGTTTGTCATCATTGCAAACAAAACTTGAACACGAGTGTTGCAGTTGCATCGAATATATTTTTGTTTTCCTACGTCAAAACACGAGTACGTCAGCGCAATAACTTTCCGTGGAGCAAGCCTTCTGTGACTATCAGTATAATGTGCGCAGACGCATCGCTTTGTTTACTCACCAGTCCACGCGTTCTAAATTCAAAATCCGACTTCACTCTTCAGTACCGCGCAGACCGTCAAGGAGGACGGTCGTCTCGCACGGAGTTTTCAGTACCTTTTTACGCAGTTGACTTTTTGAAGTGTTTTTCTTTTTGTTTTACGGATATTTTTCTTTTGTTTTGTGTGTGTTGTGGATTATTGTTGTTAACAATGGCTATGGAGCCGTTGAGCTCTGTACCGGTGGACGAGCTTGGTAAATATTTTCCTTTGTTTATTTCCCAGGCTATTGACTTGTGCTGAAATTGAAAGTGGTATATTTTTTCAGTGTTTTGGCAACTTGTCAAGGTCGCTCGTGAACTTATTGATGGTGTCGATTCATAAATAAATCGATTTTGGTACACGTGGATTTACGATGCGATGACAGATTTTGATGAAAATAAAAATAGTCATTTCTTTAAACCGGTTTAAAAAAAATCGAGTTTTTGTTCCGTCGATAAATGATCAAGTGGTTTATACAAGAGTCTTGATTTGATTTTATTTCGTAAAGGTTCTATTTTTGTCTGAACATAAAATGCGCGTAATTTTTCAGTTTGCGATAAGCACGTGTTATGTTTGAATGAATATTAATAAGTATTGTTTTTATTTCGGAAGCAAGCCTTTGCGAATTATTGAACTGTAGCTGAGGGGGTTAGTTGATACAAGGTGTTTTTTTTTTAATATTGCCCCAGACTAGGAATTTCTTTTGTATTGTGGATGCGTTTACAAACATTTAAACTCACATACACAAACAGACAGACCTGGAATTGCATACTCACAATTTATTTTCCGTGCGGGAATCGAACCTTACATATTCCTTTTGCTTCGGTTACGTTCTTACATCTGCCGGGCGAGCACGGCCTATTGTGACAGGTTTGAGTCAAGTATTTTTATCAAAGTTTGGGAGCAAAAACCGTGATAAAATGCGTGACTCAAGCCTATCACAGAGGCCGTGCTCGCCCGGCTGGACATACAAAAACGACGCTTGTGCTTTATTTAAATTACATTTTGTTTTAATATTGTAGCGTATCATATGTATGAATTTAAATAAATATGTATAATATTTTGTAAGGAAGGAATACGCGTTAATATTACGTTTTACAGTTAATTATTACTATAAGGTTTACTGATAAAAATGCTTCCGTTAACCGCCAGTTAGCAGGAAAACGAGTTACGTATTTTCCCGCAAATATAGCCTTGTTAGTTTTATTTTTAAAACTGTAATATTATTCAATACCAATGTACTAGCTTCTGCTAGCGGCTTTGCCCGTGTGAATAGTGTATTGTCATCCCAAGAGTGAATTACACCGGGACAAAAAGTAGCGTATATGCTATTCCAGACTATAATCTATCTCTCTGCCAAATTTCATCCAGATTAATTCAGCCATTCTGTCGTGATTGAGTAACAAACGTACATCCAAACTTTTGCATTTATAATATTAGTAAGTTGTTTATATGTATTTTTTTGTTTGTTATTTTATTGAATACTAGCGGACCCCTCGCGGTTTCACCCGTTTAGTCCCCTTGAGTGCTAATTAGCTAAGACAATGGACAACAATTGACATTCGCCGATTCGGTGATCTTGACGGTCCACTGATTCGCTCCCGTGGGAATACATGGATTAAAAGTAGCCTTTGTCACCCGGGGATAGTGTGGCTTCCCAACGGTGAAAGAATTTTTGATATCGGTTTACTAGTTTTAAAGTTTATTCGTTACAAATATTTACTCTTTATAAAATTAATTATAAAAGTATAGATATTCTCTTGTTGAGTGGTCTGGCTCATGTGGTACAGGATGAGTACAAGAGCCAGGGCTACACTGATATTTCTGTTGTCACCGTTGTATGTGATGTCCAAGATAAATTTAGAAAGAACATATTACACTGAGAAAAATGTCATTTTGGCATAATCTTAAAATATCGTGACGTTGGTTTAAATAAAATAGATGCGTTGTCTTATAATATGTTGATAATAAGTAAATATTACGCTAGAACTCAAATGTGTTAAGATGGAATCGAATTTTTTGGGTAAATAATGCAATATTATGATACTTGTCATCGTAAAAATTTGTAATTATAAAATAACATTGTCTTCTTCAAATAATAACACAATGTAATAGAAAATGGTCCACTGTCCCATAAATTAGTATGATAATTATAAATAAGATTCTAATTAAAAAACACAATGACAGTCACCATAATATAAATAGATTTCATAGTTTAATATGAAGAAGTATCTCTAAAAATACGATGACTGTAAAATAAAATACTGTTATCATCAACATCAGTATTATCATCGTTCTTTTTGGTGAATCACTATGCTCCGTCCTTTGACTGAATTCATCATACTTTAAGCTGAATTCACCTCTTTTATGATTGTCAGTTTTCTCAGTGTATGAATTTGACAAAATCACATTAGTACTAGCCCAGATTTGAACCCACACCCACAACCTCAACCACGAGAGGCGAGGTCTTAGCCACTGGGCCACCACGACACTACTGCATAAAATCTTGTAAAATCAGTTGTACGGGCCCTGAACAGGAGATTATTTAAGAAGACGACTAACGCCAAAGACCTTGAGGGAACAAAACGTGCACTCGTTTCACACCCGCGCGGCCCAAAATTTAGTAGTTTTTAGGGTTCCGTACCCAAAGGGTAAAAACGGAACCCTATTACTAAGACTCCGCGGTCCGTCTGTCTGTCTGTCTGTCTGTCTGTCACCAGGCTGTATCTCATGAACCGTAATAGCTAGACAGTTGAAATTTTCACAGATGATGTATTTCTGTTGCCGCTAAACTAAATACTAAAAACAGAATAAAATTAATATTTAAGGGGGGCTCCCATACAACAAACGTGATATTTTTGCCGTTTTTTGCGATAATGGTACGGAACCCTTCGTGCGCGAGTCCGACTCGCACTTGGCCGGTTTTTTGTACTTTCCTTATAAACAGCCTCAGATCAAAATGTAGATAATTAAGTTGTCTTTGAGATGGTGTCGATTTCATTAAAATACGCCCAGCGGTTTTGGTGCGATTGTCGTGTTTTTGTCCGTTTTAGACATAACTTTACAAATTAATTACACCATGTTATACGAATAAAACTCAAAATATTCTTTTATCAAATTATTAAGAAAATGGTCTAATGTAACATATATATTTTTCTAAAAATTACGTCTAGCCGTTTAGACGTGATTCTCATTTTAAAATCAGCTAGTCAGGGGTATCTGCGCCTTCAATTTCTAATGTTGTTTCAAATGGAGTACAGAAGTGCCAACACAGTCACAATCAGAACGTTATCAAACGACTGTCTACGAGGACCGGTCGTAATTATGCCCCGACGTTTACAGCATTCGCTGATAACAGCGATTGTGTGGGCTATTTGTGTCTGCATATTGATTTGATGTTCAAATAGTTTTATTACTTAGCGATAGGTAGTAATGTGATAATGGATGTTGAAGTTCTGAGTAAAACCATCTTGACGATTTGATAGTTTGATCAAAACAATAATATTTTTACTTTCATTGTGCGCACAGCTAAGGAGTGGTATTCCCTGCTGTAGTCTTGTGTTTCCCGATAGCTACAAGCTAAGGGTCTTTAAGTCAAGAGTGAATAGGTTACTTCTAGGCAAGCGTGCTTCACCGTCGACCACATCATCGCTTACCATCTGTTGAGATAGTGTTCAAGCGTGAGCAAAAAGAAAAAAAATATAAAAAGTCTTTTATATTCTGCGGCTTCGCTCTCGTTTTTTTTTATGGAAAGCTGCCTACAGATAAAGAGCTAGTAGAGCAGTAATAGTGTGGTTTTCTTTTAGTGTATTTTATTAATCACTTTAGTAGTTCCAGAGATTAAGGTGGTACCCCGAGCAAAACGCCACGCAAGCCGTTTTTTGTGCTGTTTTTAGGAGCTATCTACTCGTTATTTAAAAAGAAATATCAATTAATAAAAATACATTAAATTTCTACATAATATTGATTCTAAAATGGTAGATTTAGTTTTTTTTTAAATGTTGTATATATTTCACTAATCTACTTCCAAAAAAACATAAAAATGAGAGATAATTATTGATATTATGCATCTCCTCTTAAAGTGTTCATTGATTATTTTTTGTACTAACACTAATGGATAGACAATTTAATAACGAACATTTTTGTAGAATTACTATTTTCAAAAGACCAAAATTCGATTTTATAAAGATTTTATTCTAAAATCTGGGCGTATTCACTACTGTAATTCATGCGCCACCAGTGCCGCTAGACCAATAGGAACGCTCATATCTCATGCCGATTTTTTGGTCAGGGTACCGTCTTAAGTCCCAAAACAAACAACTTTACCTCTAATTCTAATACTAGCTTCTGCCCGCGTCTACGCTCCCGTGGCCCAAGGAGGTAATTTTCGAGATAAAATGTACCCTGAGGCCAGGTACACTGCGATAGAAAGAAGAACATTAAAAAAAATTTTTTATTTTTTAACATACTATTTTCGTATTCTTCTCAGCAAACACTTTCATTTGTTACCCATATTATGGCAGTGCACTGAAAAAGACTAGTCCGCCATCTTGGGCCGTCTGCCACATTGGATTTAGAATGACGTCGCTTAGCTAACCATGCATTGTCATCCAAAATAAACGTGTATGCAAATTTCATCTAAATCGGAAAATGGAGGATAACTGCTTTAAAATTCAGTTGCAAGATTTGACCCGAACACACATACATACATACATTGCAAGTTAAATAAAAGCCTGTTAAAAGGACCCCGTGCGAGACAAAAAAATGCTCCTATCTCAAAATCATCATATCCTTTCTATTCAGAAAGAATAATATACCAATAACCATCTAGGGAACTCAATAACCCATTCATAAGAATACTGTAGGTTATTCATGCCCAAATTAGTTGGCCCTTTGACCTGACCTACTCCTTTTCGCTTTTTATTTTGGGCTGGTATAACTTTGAAATAGGTACGAGAATAGTTAAAGATTTATTAAAATAGAAATATGTTACTATTCTTCTGCAGAGCAAAGGTCTCTTTTCAACCAGAGAAGGCACGTGTCTTAATCGTCAAGATTACTCAAGGCGGGTTGGCAATTTCAGACTTATATTAAAGCCCGCGGCTTCGCTCCTGTCAACTGCCTACCCTATTCCTAGCTACGTACCCTACCTACCTACTGATTTCTTTTAAACCCCCGCCGGAAAAAGAGGGGTGTTATAAGTTTCACGTGTGTTGCTGTGTATCTGTGTGTCTGTGTATCTGTGTGTCTGTCTGTGGCATCATAGCGCCTAAACGGATGAACCGATTTTTATTTAGTTTTTTTTTTGTTTGAATGGTGATTTTGTCGAGAGTGTTCTTTGTTTGAATAAAATCGGTTTAGCCGTTCAAAAGTTATGGGCGTTTTACTGTTTGAATCGGGTTGTTTTCGCAAGTTAAATATATCGGGGGTTTTTGATATTTTGAAATTGTACTTGTCTAGCGTTATTCTTCCGCGGCCGCCATTTAGAAAATGACGTCATAGCACAACGCCATCTATCGAATGTGGAGTTCAACTTTGCGGGTATTTAAATTGCGTGTGTTGTGATATTTCGCTTCTTCACGTAAATTGTACGAAACCAATGTAGATAACTTGTATACATTAAAATTGTGCGTAACTTGAAGTATTATTAAGTTTTTGTTTCATCGCAATCGGTTCACTCTCTCAAAAGTTAGTGTTTAAGAAGTAAAATGTCACAACAAACTCAATTCAGATACTCGGACAGTTGAACTCCGTATTCGATAGATGGCGTTGTGCATTTGATGTCATTTTCTGAATTACGGTGTTAAAATTCTCCGCAGAAGAAATACACTAGAAGGTTGGTAGGTCTAGGTAGGGTAGGGTAGCAAGGAAAGTGATAGCATAGGCAGGTAGGTAAGTAGGGTCGGCAGTTGACTGGAGCAAAACCGCGGGTACAGCAAGTTCAAAATAATACTGCATGTATTCATGCCCAAATTAGGAGACCCTTTGGCCCGACCTGGATCTTTTTCACTTTGTGGGTGGTTTTAAAAAAACATAAATCCAAAATAATTTGTAGTTAAGATGGAGCGCAGTTCACCAGGTCATCTACGTATTGTGCTCGTAGTTATTTACAAACGAAATTGTTTGGAACCACGTTCATTGACTTTGTTATGAAAGTTAACATAACAAATAGGTTGCCTATTTATAAATGTTTGGATGTTTAAAGTATCTTTTATCTTCACTGGTCTTTGTCCGTTTGTGTAGAGATCTCTGCATGTATGTCAATATTTTGTTGTTTTTAGTCTAGAGTGAATAGTTTACTTCTAGGCAAGAGTGCTCCACCGTTGCACTTCAATATCATCGCTTACCATCAGCCCCCCTAGCCAAGTTACAAACTTTTCGTAAGTATCGAATCTCTTTCTACCATCGTTAACGCCTTTTATTTGTGTAGTTTGACCACGTGACGTTCAGATGTGTCATTTCCATACATTTATTCATTTTCTACTAGCGTTATCGATTGTATATTGTCAAGTTGGCTACAGGTGCTTGTGAGATAGTGGTCAAATGCGTGTCTATCAATAATTACGTAGAAACTAGCTTCCTCCGGAGGTTTCGCCCGCGTTTATGTCGGTAATCGTCCTATAGGGATCGCAGTCCCGGGATAAAAAGTGAACTATGCCCTTCTCTGAGGTGAAATACGTGTTTTTAGAATATAAAAAGAAAGAGAAGAAAAGAAAATATATATTCGACACAGACACAACACAACAGCAACAGTTTTATTACAAACAAGGTTCAAGAAGAGCTCCGATGGGCTTGCCCACACTGATAGGGTTACCAACTCAGCATTTGCTGGGTGTCGGACACTCGGCGCTTATTTTCAATTGGCACCCCGCTAGTGACGCACGTTTATGTTTTTCCTAATATGTTGGGGTCGACTTCTAGCCCTACCGGATGCACTAGAATACCAGTATATGGAGCGACGGCCTATCTGTCCAATACTACAACACAGAAACTGAATAACACTATATCCAATAGCAAGACTAGGGACAGCTTCTTTGGCTTCGGACCGTAACGTCTTCAAATGGCAGCAGGCATCAACGGCTTAACGTGCTTTCTTGGGTACGGAGAAGTCTCACTATGAATATGGTCACCCATCCACGGACCGACCTCGACGAGGGTTGCTTAACCTTGAAAATCTACCCATGCGTTGCCTCAGGACATAATAACTGCATTATGTCCTGAGGCAACGAAACTCTTCTTCCTAGCACTATCCCGCTTTAGTTAGGGTCGGTTCTCCTACGCAACCTTCACCAGGTCATCAGTCCACCTGGTGGGAGGCCTTCCAACGCAACGTCTTCCGGTTGGCGGTCGCAGAATTTTTCTGCCCCATCGGCCATCCGTTCTGCGAGCAATGTGCCCTGCCACTTAAATTTGGCAACTCTTCGGGCTATATCGGTAACCCGTATGTAAGTTTTCTGATGAGGCCCGCTGTGAGCGACCACGTCTCAGAGCCATAGGTTATTACTGACAACACACACTGCCCACTGGTCACACATAAACCAAAATACCAAACCATTTTTTTTAAGTATCATTCCAACACGGCCAGTCGGACGAAATTGCCTGCTCATTTGACATGCATCAGTCGTCCATTTCCGCCAATTTAGCATACACACTCGAGTTGAATACAAAACAGGGCGTTATCTATACTTGTATGTCGCTGTCTAGGTTACCAAAGTTTCCTTAGTTATCCTCCTGTGTGTTGGGAGTGGCTTGGGAGTTAAATAACTTCTAGAAGTGGTTACATTTCAATGTATAAGGGGAACATCCTGGATAGCTGGTCGAGTCAAAGCTCCAGAGCCTTGAACATCGTCGCCGAGTTGCCAGCTTGTCGGTTTTTTATCGGTTACATTTCGGGGAGTGTGCGATGGAATTGCACGATCTAATTCCGCCTAGCCCGTTTCATCATCGGACTACCAGACGTACGGCGATGCGCCATCGGTACATGATGGACATCCCACCCATACGCACTAAACGGTTTTCGAAATACTTTCATTATGCGTACAGCTAAAGAGTGGAATTCCCTGCCGGAGTCTGTGTTTCCCGATAGCTACAACCTGGAGGTATTTATGTCAAGAGTGAATAGGTTACTTCTAGGCAAGCATGTTACACCTTCGACCACATCATCGCTTTCCATCAGGTGAGATAGTGGTCAAGCGCAAGCCTATCTATAATAAAAAAAACCGGCCAAGTGCGAGTCGGACTCGCGCACGAAGGGTTCCGTACTTGGTAAATTGCGGTTTACGATTTATGACGTATTAAAAAAAAACTACTTACTAGATCTCGTTCAAACCAATTTTCGCTGGTAGTTTACATAGTAATGTACATTACATATTTTTTATCACTCTCTTATTTTAGAAGTTACAGGGGGGGGGACACACATTTTACCACTTTGGCAGATTCTCTCGCGCAAACTATATTCAGTTTAGAAAAAAATGATATTAGAAACCTCAATATCATTTTTGAAGACCTATCCATAGATACCCCACACGTATGGGTCTGATGAAAAAAAATATTTTTAGTTTTAGTTTCAAGTATGGGAACCCCCAAAATTTATTGTTTAGTTTCATTTTTGTGTGAAAATCTTAATGCGGTTCACAGAATACATCTACTTACCAAGTTTCAACAGCATAGTTCTTATAGTTTCGGAATAAAGTGGCTGTGACATACGGACGGACAGACAGACAGACAGACAGACAGACAGACATGACGAATCTATAAGGGTTCCGTTTTTTGCCATTTGGCTACGGAACCCTAAAAAACTAGGTCTTTGAATATTTTCATCATTGTTTTATCTTAGATTGTTATTGACCAGAAAAAAGATAATCAAAGTCTTAGGTTTTTGATCTTCTGGATTATCTGTGTTAATGGCTTGTAATAGAGCAGTGGCAACGGCCGCGACTTACAATTTGTAGGTCGTGGGTTCGAACCTAGGCAGGCCCTTTACTTTGTGTAACTTCTGCTCTCAAAACGGTGAAGAAAACATCGTGAGGAAACCGGCAAGTCCTAGAAGCAAAAATTACCCGCGCAAATTTCTGTTATAATGATTATTTTCTGAGCGAAACAGACCATCACCAACCACAAAAAAACAACATACACATCAAAACAACATACAATTACTCGAATACTCTAAAAACTACGTTAAATCTAACGCTGTATTGTTGACTAAACATCTTCAAAGGCGCTAATAGAAGTTTTCGCATACACTCGTTAATTTGCAAGTCTTTGAACTGCAGCACAAAGAAATGTATTTTTGTCGGAAATATGAGTCAGACTTGAGTCTCGCAGATTTCTGGAAAATGTTAGCATGAGAACACAATAAAGCTACACTAGCTGTGCCCCGCGGTTTCACCCGCGTATAACTTAAAGTAATCACTAAGAGCAGTCTCGGCCACCCGCCCGTCGTCTCCGCCCTCGTTGGATATAATAATATAGTAATGTTGAATAATTTTAATTTCTCCAAAACTGTAAATCCAAATAACATGCTAAAAATACGTAAGTTTATCTTCATAAAATTGTCTTGTTGATGAAGAAATTATCGCTCGTAACGATTATTATGCCTACCTAATAATATTGCCCAAAAATACCTATTTTTTTCAATAAATTATTGACTCAATTTTTTTTGTGCACTGCCATGATACGGGTATTAAATGTAAGGGTTTGCTGATTAGCTTGTTTTCAAAAATATTTTTAATTAATAATTTTATTATATCTGTGGTATCAATCAAACATGCTCGAATTCGCACGGGACACTTGACTTTTTCCGACATTTTCAACAAATATCGTCATATTTCGACCAATTTACACAATACCTTGACAAATTATACACCTAAACCTTCCTCATGAATCATTCTGACTATTGGTGAAAACTGCTTGAAAATCCGTTCAGTAGTTTTTGAGTTTATCGCGGTTAGACGCGGCGGTGGACTTTCTTTCATAATATGTAGAGATTTTGTTATTATTTTAAATTCATATCCCTCTACCGACACAAAAGGTCGCTTTAGAACACGCTAGATTTTGATCTTGAACAAGATAACACTAAAAAACTAAAATATTATTGTTTCTCCATACATATTCGAAACGTCTTACAAATTATTTTGCAATATGCAAACACATTGATAAGACTTTTGTGTCGTTATCTCAATAAATTGTGGCAGACGTGTGTCTGATAAGAAAGTGCAATGAACTCTCAAAGTCAGGGTTGATAATGTGAAATGCGAAATTTTGGATGAATGTATGTTTGTTACTCAATCACTCCAGAACGGCAGAACGGATCTGGATGAAAGGATAATGGCAGAACCCCATACATTGTTTTAAAATCAATCTGCCTAGCCTTTTCCCAACTATGTTGGGGTCGGCTTCCAGTCTAACCGGATTCAGCTAAGTACCAGTGTTTTACATAGAGCTAACTGCTAACTGGGTAACACGGTACCCCTTGGCTAGATTGGTGTCAGATCTCAAGCTTCTGACTACTCGTAACGACTGTCAAAGATCTTCAAATGACAGCCGGTACCAACGGCTTAACGTGTTTTCCGAGGCACGGAGGAAACTCGGTATGTTGCAAATGGTCACCCTCGACCGGCCGACCTCGTCAAGCGTTGCTTAACCTTGATGATCGACCCGTGCGGCTGTTATTATTTAGACACGACTCCTCAACCCCATACATTGTTTTCGAAAATTTTTACGACTCTAAATGAAAAATATCTAGTTTATTTCAGGGCCATGTTCTGAATTAGTTTGTGCAAGAATTATTGTTCAAGAACGCCGAGAATAATAGATATTCAATCATAAACTTTTACAAGTTATGTCTGGGTAACTTTTAAAAAAGTGGTTTAATAGGTAACTTTGTCAACAACCACGATTATATTTTTTACTTAGGATCTCGCTTTTTTGGCTTTCATTAATTTAATGTAATTCATTTATTTCTCCTTCCTGCAAGTACACCTACACTTAGACTTAAACTGTATTGTTAATTCATTTACTCCGTTTTATTATTATAACAAATACAATACAATAATGATATACTTACTACAGTCACTACTTGACACTTGGCAGAATAAGTGTAAAATGGCAACACAGCTAATGAGAGACCAGTACCAGTACGATAAAATCTAATATCTTTCATTTATAATGTTTTTTTTTGTCCGTGGTGAATCTGCTAATACTATACTTTGAAAAACGTAGTCAATTAATGGAATTTCTTTCGTATATAACTCACTTTCAGACGCTCAGCTAAGATTTCGCCAATGTTCTTTGGCTTAGAGATAGATTATAGTCTGGAATAGCATTTATGATAGATTTTGATCCCGAGACTATGTTCCCTTGGGATAATTATTAACATTGGCGCGGGTGATGCCGCAGGCAAAAGCTAGTTAAGTATCTCAATAAATTGTGGCAGACATTTTTCTGATAGAAAAGTGCAATGAACTCTCCAAGTCAGGGTTGATAATGTGTCTGGGATAGGTAGACGTTTTGCTCGACGGCGTTTGGTGGCTAGCGTGTAAAATTTTACTGCTGGAAATCTGAAATCCATGCTAATATTAGAATGTGAAAATAACTCTGTCTGTCTGTAGCGTTTTCACGCCAAAACCGCTAAATCCTTGTTGATGACTTTTGCTATAGAAATTGATTGGGCTTTGGAAAAAGGCTATTTGTAGTTCTTCTCTAAGATGCTCAGTTGAATCAAAGGCACAGATATAAATCTAACTAGATGACGCGATTGTATTTACTTCGCGTGACAAAAAACCGAAGTTAAATTACGATCAATAATCGTAATTTGAGCTTTTCATTTAGCTTTATCGGCACCGGAAATCCACCGAAATCTAGAAAAATGCCTAATTATTCCATATTGAACGGTAAAGACTTTATAGAAAAAGTTGACCGAGGCATTGGAAATGTTTTCTTAGGTAAATTAATTTGTTTTTAAATTGTTTGTGAAAACGTGGCATGCTTGGTTTTCATACAGATGGCGGGACTTGCGTTATCTAGTTAGATTTATGTCTGTGGTCAAAGCATATTCAGCTTTGATACATACATACATAAACTCACGCCTTTTTTCCCGGCAGAAACTACAGAACGCCACCTGCTACGATCCTTACATACTTCTTTTGCTTCACACACATTCATACATCTAGTCATACACACACGCCGGTTATGGGTACTGTGCACTTGGCCTTTCTGAAGAACATCACCTATAAGGTTTATGTATGCCTGTCTAGGGCGTCCCCTCCCGGCGTTTCCATTCACGTCTGCCTTGTAATTACCTTTCGTTAGTCGCCTATCATTCATCCTTTCAACATTACCAAACCATCTTAACATACTCTTTTCAGTTTTAGTCACTACATCTTCTTTTAAACCACAACGTTGTCTTGTTACCAGTCAGCTTTGAGCTTTGTTAAAAATCACACTAAATTACTCTAGATTTGAAGGATCCAAGTACAAATTATTTTAGGTTATCTTTCAGAGAGATTCACCAACTCGCATCGGGCCCATGTGTTGTATTACAATATTTACGAGTAAAAATCTCAACAGAACAGTGTGCCACAATATATTTTTGACTTCTCACGTGGATCTGAGACTTAAAACTCGTATAAAACAGGTTCTATTTCATAACTAACATAATTTATAAGCGTAACCATCCCACGAACGAATCGTATGATTTCAAAACTTATGTAATCGAAAACAGGTTTTTTGACGTTAAAAATATTATTTATTAACCTCTGCCCGCGGCTGCGCCCGCGTGAATATCGGAAATTATACCAAGGGAATGTACGCCCGGGATAAAAAGTATCATAATTATGTTCTTCTCCAACTAAGCTCCGATCGAACTCAGTACAAAATTAAAAAAAGTTAATTAAAAAAATCAAAAACCCGACTGCTTCAAGAGCGAACTAAAAAGACGTAAACAATAATTATGCTGTGCAGTCAGTCGGAGGATACATCTAGTTTTGGTCAGCCAGCTCGCGAATATGTATCCTTCGACTGCACAGCATATTTTTTTCTTTTTTACGTCTTTTTAGTTCGCTTTTTATTTACAACATTTTAGTATTTTTTTTTAGAATTAGGTACATATAAATGTTTTATATTTTTGAAATCACCTCTTAAAACACTTTATTTTGATATCACAATATGGCGCCCAAAATCCACCATATTTTTCTTTTCCAATTTTAATGTAGCCAGTTTTAGTTAGTTTTTTATTCTGGCGGGTTTTTTTTTTATTTTCCACAACTTGTTAGTTATTTTTTTAGAATTAGATATATTTAAACATATAAGTGTTATATATTCTTGAAATCATCTTTTAAAACTCTTTATTTTGATACCCAGATGACAGGATGGGGATGGCACAAAAAAAAAAATTGGTGCTCCACAACAAGACGCCCAGAATCCGCCATTTTTTTATTTTACAATTTTAATGTAGCCAGTGACACTCGCAGCGTTAAGACGAATCGATTGACGTAAGACACATCAAAATCGGCCAACGCGTTTGGTCTCTAGAACGCCACATAGGAACGAACATACATACATACATATGCATACATACATGGACTGATAAACACATTACCCTCCTTCGGCAGTCGGGTAAATACTAGTTTTCAGTCGCATCTAGTTCGATAACAGTCCAACTCTAGTTCAAAGACCGCTGATTATGTTGAACTATTACTAAAATCCCCGTCACTAGCGTTCGCCATGAGTCAGACTGGTTCCAGTACCACAAAACATTAGACGACAGCGCTTCATATCGCTAAAATATAACCCGACCAAGTGAAATTGCTCGTTAGTTTTGTATTACACGTATGTTACTTTGAGTTGATTGAATTTGGGATTATTTGTTTTTGATTGAATTGTCGCTACGTAACTTAGTAAATGATAAATGATAATGATAAATGATTTTATTTCTGTAAGTTGGTTTGTACAAACTCTTTTACATGTCGATCATATTTTTTTAAACTAGATGAGGTCGGCGTTTCCTATCTGACTACTCGGAGAAGAAAGGCCGAAACAAACTCAGAGGTCACAGTCTCTTTTAAAGTCCTGACAAAATCTTGGTTATATCATGTGAAGACCATGTAGGCAGATGTCTGAAATGGTCTTTTGAGGAAAGAACCAGCCAGATTGAGTGGACCTGTCCAGTCAGTGCACGCATTTGTCAATAACCGAGCAGCTCAACTCAGAATTTAAGGAGCTCAACGATTCGACGAACAATACCAAAGAAAGGACATTCGGGTAGGCCGCATAAACTACTCAAACTGCCAGACCATGAGTAAAAACTAACTAAGATAAAATAAAAAAATCCACATAGTCTTCACATTCACAATAATAATAAAAATAAAATAATATAATACTTTAAAAAGTAAATATTCTTGTCATTGCAAGAAAACCAAAAAAATATCAAAATTAAAAACGAAATTCACGGTGCAAAATATAAAAATCAAAATTAATTGGAGCAGCTCAATCCCAAGCCTTTTTGTCCTCAACGTAATCTTTAATAGTATAAAACGCTTTCTGGCACAACTTACGTAGAGGATCTTTATTTACAAAATTTTTAGACTCACGTGACGGGGACTTTAGTATTACAATAGTTGCGATAAGCTTCCTCTCGGTTGATATGATGTGACCTGTGATACAGGATAGAATTTGATATGGTCAGGTCAGGTTCGACTGGCGTGGGCCTGACGTGGGCTTGGTTGTTGCTAACTGGCTTTGTCTTAGATGATTAACTTTTAATTATCTGTCAGCAAGCCATAATTGCAACACAGCGATATAGGATCTAGGTCGATGGGGCTGAAAGGTTCTGGAGTGGCGAGCGCGTACCGGAAGACGCAGCGTTGGAAGACCTCGCACTCGGTGGACCGATGACCTGGTAAGGTTGCGGGAATTCGCTGATGCGTGATGCACAGGACCGGTCAATGTTGCAACACTTGCGAAATTGTTCCCGCAAACATAAAAACCGGCCAAGTGCGAGTCGGACTCGCGCACGAAGGGTTCCGTACTTGGTAAATTGCGGTTTACGATTTATTTATTTATTTATTTATTTAAACTTCATGTACAATGGTGATACATAGGCGGACTTAATGCAGCAAGGCATTCTCTACCAGTCAACCTTTGGGTTAAAAAGAACACAACAGTGGTAGGAGTCCAAAATAAAAATAAAAAATGAACAATAATTAAAATTGGATAATAAACTATCTAACTAATAAAATACATAAATAATTTCTAAAACAATAGACTAATAAATATTATAATAAATACTATA
Organism: Orthosia gothica; assembly: GCA_949775005.1. Lineage (NCBI taxonomy): Eukaryota > Metazoa > Arthropoda > Insecta > Lepidoptera > Noctuidae > Orthosia > Orthosia gothica. The sequence goes on along the minus strand of OX459034.1, from coordinate 62,016,624 downwards.
TTCTAAACGAAACAGAAATTTTAATATAATATATATGACGAGGACCGAGCTATGTAAGAGAGGACAAGTAATAGTTCCGGATTTTACGCTTAAATGAAAATTTACTCTCAGCTTTTTTTATGCCAAGGGGAAGCCCGTTCCAGAGTTTTATAGTAGAGACAGTGTAAGAATTCGATACAAACCCAGTGCGGTGAGAAGGAATATGGAGAAGTAAGTTTTTGGAAGCTCGAAGGTTAAGATCGTGAGAACTACCCAACACTTTAAAGTATTGATATATATATAGATTTACGATTTATATATAGATTTACGACGTATTAAAAAAAAACTACTGACTAGATCTCATTCGAACCAATTTTCGGTGGTAGTTTACGTGCTAATGTACATCATATATTTTTTAGTTTTATCATTATCTCATTTTAGAAGTTACAGGGGGGGGGGGGACACATTTTACCACTTTAGAAGTGTATCTAGAAAAAAATGTTATTAGAAACCTCAATATAATTTTTGAAGACCTATCCATAGATACCCCACACGTATGGGTTTGATGGAAAAGTTTCAGTTTGAAGTATGGGGAGCCCCAAAATTTATTGTTTTTTTTCTATTTGTGAGTGAAAATCTTAATGCGGTTCACAGAATACATCTACATCTACTTACCAAGTTTCAACAGCATAGTTCTTAAAGTTTCGGAAAAAAGTGGCTGTGACATACGGACGGACAGACAGACAGACATGACGAATCTATAAGGGTTCCGTTTTTTGCCATTTGGCTACGGAACCCTAAAAATGGTTTTAAATGCCGGTGTCCACCTACAAATAGACAAGTTATTAAGGATACAATATATACTAATAATATTATAAAGAGGAAAGATTTATATTTTCGTATGTTTGTATTTTCGTATGTAACGAATAAACTTAAAAACTACTGGACCAATTTCATAAATTCTTTCACCGTTGGGAAGCTACACTATCTCACGGGAACGTGAACTACGGGGGTGAAACCGCGAGGCGTCCGCTAGTAAAATATAAATACAACAAAAAAACCGGCCAAGTGCGAGTCGGACTCGTGCACGAAGGTTTGTACCATTATCGCAAAAAACGGCAAAAATCACTGTTGTTTCATTTCAACTTTCCAGCTATCACAGTTCATGAGATACAGCCTGGTGACAGACAGACAGACGGACACTGGATTGTCAGAAATAGGGTCCCGTTTTTACCCTTTGGATAAGGAACCCTTAAAAGTGCAAAATAATTTTCGTTTTGTTTCGGAAGCCGGTATATTTGGTACTTTTTTATTTATCGTTTTTCAACATCGACTGCCGAAAGAGTTGCACTGCACTTTTTAGTAAGTTTATGTGAAAGAGTTTTTATTTCTTTCTTTTTCGTTTTAGTACAGTAACACTAAAACGTGAGGCAAGTATAGTTGATAGTGAGTAGTATAGTAAGATACCTAAAGGATTGACAAAATGCTCATAATAATTCAATTTACACATTCGCGCTGTGTATCGCTAAGGAGTTCGGTTGTATATTCCATATCTTGAAAACTGCTGATCCGATTTTGATGAAACTTGCAATATGCCCCAAGTTGAGAGATACCTAATCCAATAAAAAGAATGGTCACGATCAGATAAGTAGTTTTGGAGAATTGCGTGGACAAACACACACTTAAGAAATTTGGCACACGTGTTTGGAAGCCCACATAGGGACATAATCTTCACATAATATTAACATATTATGTGAATATTACGTAATTCCGACAATTTTACATACATATGTGTCGAATTGATAACCTCCGTTTTTTTTGAAGTCGGTAAAAAGTGGTTTTTATTTTCCGGTGTCCACCTACAAAACGGACAAGTTATTACAACAGGATGCAATAAAATATATTATACAAAAACAAAATCGCGTGTTACTTGTTGCTGTTCATGCCACAGCGGATGTTACCGACATGTTGTGATTAATTATAATTGTACCTACTGTACCTGTGTTAATGACAGATTTTCATCTCTCACTCGGAAAAATGCCTGTTAATAACAGAGGTTTGACACTTTTAAGTGTAACCCGACTAAATGAATTCAAAGCAAGCAGCACCAGTGATTTTAATGGACCCACGTGAGACACAATGGCTTTTTACCCGACTGCAAGGAAAGGGTTATGTTTTTCGCGTGAATCTTGTATGTTTGTATGTATGTAATAATTTTTTATTTCCTCATATCTCGCAAACCACTAGACGGATTTACGTGATTATGACGTCGTTAGATACGTCTTGACCGCCCAAGTGTTCTTAGATAGATGACGTTAAAAAAAAAACAAAAACACGACTGATTTTGGGCGCCATATTGTGGGGGTCTCCATTTTTTTTCTTCTATATCCATCGTGTGGGGTATCAAAATGAAGGGTTTTTAGAGGTGATTATAAATATATTTAATAAAACAAGTTATTAAAATAAAAAAAACCCACTGCTTAAAGCGAACTAAAAAGACTTAAACAAGAAGAAAACCATGCAGTGCAGTCGGAGGATACATATGGGTTTGGTCAGCCAGCTCGTAAATAATTATGTATCCTCCGACTGCACAGCATGAATTTCTTCTTGTTTACATATTTTTAGTTCGCTTCTCAAGCAGTTGGGTTTTTTGATTTTATTAACTTTTTTTTAATTGTTTTGAGATTCGTATTATACAACAGGAAACAAGCTACCATGGTGCAGTCGATGCAATCGAGAATATCGAGGATAAGACAGGCACCCAGAGAAATATCTGACACAGCCAATATATATCAACAGAAAATCTGAACAACAATTTTACTAAGGTCCTTCACCACAATAAAATTGTCCTTTTCATCTCTTGACTACACAGTCACGTCCTTGAAAAAAATGCTAACGGCAGTCTTAAAATCCTTAACAAAATGCTTATCATCCTCTCCTCTTGTTATAGAATCGTGGGTCGAGCTCAACTCCGGCGGAGGTCTCGCCGCCGTGGAGAACGAGTACATCAGACTACTGCGTGAGGCGCAGAGGGAGAGCCGGGACTCCTCCGTGAGGCACTCCCGCGCGTCTAGCGTCAAAGGCAGGTCAGTTATCAAGACGACACCTCACCATCATCATTTCAGCCGAGAGACGTCCACTGCTGGAAATAGGCCTCCCCAAAGTGTCGCCACCGCGATTGATCACGTGCGTCTCGCATCATTTGTTCCACCTAGAGGAAAGCCTTCCAACGCTGCAACATCCAGATCGCGGTCGACTATTTGGCTCCATCGGCCATCGATCTGGGAGCAATTTGCCCTGCCCACGGCGAAATAAGTTTGGAAATTGTTCCGAGTATGTCGTTAACCCTGGTTTTCCTTGCCTTCATTTCTGATTCGATCACCCAAGGAAACTCCGAGTAATAACCCTCTCCATTGCTCTTGCTTTAGGTGACTCTAAGCGTTTCGTATCTTTGTGTCATCACTGGTCTTAAACTCGTCATTGTGATATGTTGGACGGGAAGATACCGCGCAACTTCCCGAAAATTTATCAGCCGAGTCGGAATCGACGCTTGACCTCTTTCTCGAAGTTACCTACCTAACTGGACCGTTTGTCCCAGGTAGACATAATCGCCCACAACGAGTGTAGTCTCCGGTCTCAATAGGAGCTAATTTTCCATGGGCATTTAACATGACCTTCGTTTTGTCCATGTGCATTTTAAAACCCACTCTTTCGGAAGCTCTACATCAAATTTCCACTTGTTTTTTTTCTCTTTTTCCTACTCCTTCGTTACACTTTTTTGTGGTTAATTTCGTTGCGGGATCCAAGCCAGTTAAATTCATTCTCCGGGACTTCGTCGAGCTTCATTGCCTCGGCGCTTCTCCGGTAGTCGCCACTGTTGATTCTGGCTTTCAGGAGTTGCAGTGGTTTGGGAATAGTGCGGTGAGATTAACACTTCATACAATTAACAATCAATTTGCCGAGCCTTTCCCGACTGTGTTGGGGGTGACGTCCGAAATTCAGTAACTGGGTAACACGATACCTCTTGGAAAGACTAATATAAGATTTTCTAGCTTCTGAATATCGTAACCGTCAAGATCTTTAAATGACATCCAGAACCAACAGCTAAACGTGCTTTCCGAGGCACGGAAGATCTCGCTGTATGAAGATGGTGACCCATTTATGGACCGACCTCGTCAAGCGTTGCTTAACTTTGAAGATCGATTCGTGCGGCTTTTATTATTTAGCCACGAGCATTCGTCAAATACTGCTTTATTTACAAACATCATCATTATCTTCCTGCCGTTGTCCAAAGTTGCTTGTGGTCGGCGCAACACGTTTTCTTCTTCCATAGCGTCAGTAGCGGATTTAAACATTTGCCGCCAGTAGGCTATTAAAATTTTGCCGCCCCTACTGATCTCTACGATTCGATATCACACACAGTACCCTCCTTTCCCGTTATTAGTATGATTATGTAGTGAACTAGGGGATTGGAATATAGGGATTGTCAATTCCTAGATTATTTTTACAACCCACGGTTTAGTGAAGATTACACAAGAAATATGTAGTTTCTGGGTATATTTCTGTGCTAAGAAAATCTCAATCGTGTACTAACCTATAAGGGCTTATGGGGTCAGGTATGCCTTAAAACTAAACAATATAAACACAGCTTAGACAACATAATTTACATTCGGTAAACGTTGTTAAATATTTTTTATTGCACTTACAGTTTAAAAACATTACGAACAATACCCTATTAAATTATCTGCTGGTCTATTCTGTAAACATCTCTATGGAAAACTAATAATACTACCACTACATTACTAGTAGTGTAGTGTAGCTGTAGCATTATATAAAAAAAAATATCATGTAGTAGTGTTGTACTGCTATATGCTAATTTATTTTTATTGTACCTCATTTACCATAGTGACTATTGTTTTAATGAGAATAAAGATATTTAACCGAGCTGCTATATCCAAGTTTGGATGAATGTGCTCTAAATTCTAAAATGCCTTTTGCCCGTCAGGATCAATGGTTGTCAGATATGAAAACTTCTCGTTAAACCTTTTGTAGGTTTCCTACCGTTTTTCTAACTCGGACACGAGTTTATCTATGAGGACTAAAAATGTGTTGACCCTGAAAGTGTTACTTGCAGTTATTCTAATTTCTTCATCGGGTGTTTCATCAAATCTTTATTTCTTTTCAGTTGTCTTTTTTGGCCCATCTCTTTTGTACATTGCTTATATACGTTTAACTCCATCGCCCTTTTTTCGAAAAACTTGAAATTTTCTCGTTCAGCTTCGTAAAACTTAGAGTGATTTGTAAAGATCGGCAACTGATCAAATCTACGGTAGAAGCCTGAATATTCACTTTGTTCGTTCCTTCCAAAATAACATTCGACAGAACAACCGTACCGCCATTTCCAGTTTCTCTAAATTCAAAAGTATCTCTTGAACGCAATGCCTCCACGCTGCATATGCCTACGCAAATACGTAGTACAAAAAAAATATTTAAATGGTAAAACACTTTGATTGAATTGACTTAATAACTTTAAGGTATTTAATAATGCTTTTTATTCCCTTAAGCCAAAAAAAAATGCCCAGTATTGCCGCCCCTTAAAATCTGCCGCCCTAGGCTCCAGCCTACTCAGCCTGCTGGTAAATCCGCCACTGCATACCGACCGTCCTGTCCCCCGTCACGCTATCACTGACTCCCTTTTCTTTCATATCACTCCTCACATATCAGTCCTTCCTCTTGATCTTATCCTTTTCTTTGCCCTTTCCCTCCCTGTCGATCCATCCATATTTATATTCATAATTATTTTTGTAACCTGCGTTGTGTTGTTTACAAACAGTGCAATCATATTTTCACCAGAATACTAGGAAAAGGTCTCCAGTCTCGACGTACTCGTATACAGATTCACTACAAGTCCATAAAGATGTCTGCCGCGATACATATAATATAATCCGGTAGAACTAGTTTCTCTACCGCCGGTCTTGTTTATAAATAGATTCGGATTGCGACGCGACTTCCCGCGTCTTTATTTGTAAGAGAACTATCCTACGAAGTTTTCACTGAGGTTTCTTTGTTAAACAACCTTTTTTTGCACAAAACTATTGCATTTATATTGGTCTTTTCTTTGAATATCGTCACGGGTATTCAGAAGCCTCGAAATACTGATTCTCTCCAGTCTAGCCAAGACATGTATAGGTCTATTGTTATCCAGTACAGTACTCGCCAAACTTTTTGCCCGCCCTGAAGTTGGCTGTCCAATACACAAGGCACGGCGCGGTGCTGTTTTTACCCGACTGCCGAAGGAGGGTAATGTGTTTAACAGTCTATGTATGTATGTATGTTTGTTCCTATATGGCGTTCCAGAGACCAAACGCGTTGGCCGATTTTGATGATTCATACGTCAATCGATTCGTCTTAACCCTGCGAGTGTCATAGGCTACATTAAAATTGGACAATAGAAAAATGGCGGATTTTGGGTGCCAAATTGTGGCGGGCCCAATTTTTTTTTTCTTCCATACCCATAGTGTGGGGTATCAAAATAAAGGGTTTTAAGAGGTGATTTAAAAAAAAATAACACTTATATGTTTAAATGTATCTAATTCGAAAAAAAACTAACTAAAAGGTTATAAATAAAAAAACTTAATTCAAAAAATCAAAAAACCCGACTGCTTCAAAAGCGAACTAAAAAGTCGTAAACAAGGCAAAAATCATGCTGTGCAGGCGGAGGATACACCAGATTTTGGTCAGCCAGCCCGCGAATATGTATCCTCCGCCTGCACAGCATGATTTTTTCCTTGTTTACGACTTTTTAGTTCGCTTTTGAAGCAGTCGGGTTTTTTTAATTTTTGAATTAAGTTTTTGTACGAGATTTACTAATGCGCAGCCATTGTAGCCAACTTCAGGGCGGTCAAGAAGTTTGGCGAGAAATGTTTCTTGGTCCCGGCTTCCATTTGTAGATGGTTCAACTGCTAGTCTTACCATGGGGTGACGTGACACTTCTTCTTTGACTCAACTTTTGTGCGACCAAAATGTAGCCACCGATAACTCTATAGTTGGCCTTGTTCAAGTCTTGAAAAGTGCAGTTGGTCAGGAAAGGAGCTGTGGCGCATATCTTGTGAAGGGTTCTTGGGATGGGTCTAGGATACCCCATTTTACCAGGTTATCTCTGCAGCGACCAACCTGGGCCCGCAATCGGGTTCAGGGATTTCCAGGCCACTGCTGTTCGTGCCCTTATTGGAGATGCTCTGCCGGAGTGATTTTTTATTTATTAGTTTATCCTCGCACTGGAACGCCTTGCAGCAATTACAACAATGGAGCACATTCTTATAATAAACTCGCTAAAGTCCAGGGCTTCCTCACGATGTTATCCTTCACCGTTGTCAGCAATGTCCAAGATAAACTTAGAAAGTACATATGAATTAAAAAGTCACATTGGTACTTGCCCGGATTCGAACCCACGACCTCAAGCACAAGAGGCGAGGTCACTGGGCCACCACGACATGTGATGAAGTGTGGAGGCAACGCGACACTGGTAGGCCGATAAATCGAGGATACATTTCTTCATGTAAAAATATTGGTATTCAGCTCCATGCATTTAGACCGTAACCCGACCGGTATAGTCAAGAAAACGTTATGCTAATTATATTAGAGCTTCTGTTAAAGGACTCGTCTGGGGAAGCACTTATTAATTTTACCGATAAGCTGTGTCTCAATATCTCAATTTGAAGGGTAGTCTACCGGTGACATTAAAAGCACATGTCTCAAGGTCAGCTTATTAAAGCCCTAGGGCAGGTGTCTTCCAATCGGCAGCTGCAACGACTTTACTGCAGGTGGAACGTCAACCTTGCATTGTTTACTACCAATATTACAACAGTTCAACAGCATTGTTGGTCCTAGCTGGCCCATTATTATTTTAAACTAGCTGTGCCCGCGGCTTCGCACCCGTCAACTGCCTACCCTACCCTACATACCTACCCTACCTACATACCAATTAATTTGCTAGGGTCATTCATCCGCGGACAATCTAAACAACGCATTATATCACAATATATTAAAGAACAATGGCGAAATCTTAGCTGATTTAAATTTGAGCGTCTGAAAGTGAGTTATATACGAAAGACATTCTATTAATTGTCTACATTTTTTAAAGTATAATTCGGGCTGGCACGGTTGGCGCAGTGGTTGAGCGATTGACTGCTGTGCTGCGTGTCGCGGGTTCGGTTCCCGCACGGAACAAATATTTGTATGACCTACAAGTAGTTGTTCCGGCTATGGGTGTTGTGTATGTGAGTTTATATGTTTGTAAACGCACCCACGATACAGGAAGAAATTCCTAGTGTGGGGCAACGTTTTTTTTTTTAAAATAAAAAATAAAAACTGATAAAAAAAGTCATAATATATAAAAAGTTATTTGACTTTTTAGTTAATTTATTTAGCTTAGTGTTGCCATTATATATTTTATCTGCTAAGTGACAAATAGTAACTATATTAAGTTATAATATCATTATTGTATTTATTGCAGTAAATGAGTTAACAATACAGTTTATGTCTAAATGTAGATGTTCCTTGAGGTAAAAATATTGTAGTGCGGTAGAATAAATGAATTACTTTCAATTAATGATTGGCAAAAAGACAAGAATCCAAGTCAAAAAAAATATAGCTTGGTTGTTGACATTTTGATACACGTCAAAGCCGCTTAGTTTAAATAAATATACTCTTTCCAAAGAGTATATTATATATACATTTCATGCTGAAATAACTACGTAAGGGAAATACTAATGCGATATTGCCCTTTTGCATCTATGAAATTGAATACTATTACCTATTAAACACATTATTAAAAATTACCCAGACATAACCTACAAAAGATGACTGAATATCTATTATTCTCGACATTCTCGAACAAAATATCTTGCACAAACTAATTCAGAACATCACCCTGAGTGAAACCAGATATTTTTCATTTAAAGACGTAGGAATTTAATCTCAGCTAAAACAATGTATGGGGACCTGCCATTGTTCTTTATCCAAACAGTCATATCGGAGACAAGTCAAGCAGATATTGTTTAGTAAACTGATTGTGCCATAACTCTTAACTCTCATAACTCTTAGGATTAAGGATTATGTGTGATATATTTAGATGCATTCATGATGTTAGATTTCGCTAATATTTTGTTTGTTTTCCCCTTGTCTAATTAATGTAGCCATATTTGCATGTTTACTTTACATACTACTAACTCTGATTTTATGTGATCAATGAGTCTTCAATCCCACATGATCACTAATAGCTGCACTTGTGTGTAGCTAATTAACATAACCTAACCTAGCTTTATCCATGCCGTGAAACTCTGTTATTGGCTTAAGAGATAATTGTCATCATCTCGCTGTCACTGTGCAGTGTGTGTGTGTGTTCAGTAATTACTAAGATGCTAGTTACGTTGATACAACTGCACTGGGCTGTTCATTGACAGTGAGCTGAACATCTATTCATGTAAATAAGTAATAAGCTGTTGAGTTTTCAAATAAATAAACGCCATTCAGAAAATGACATACAAAAACGACTTGTTTACAAATTTGGGTTTTGTATTGATGAATTATGATAGATTTATGCTCTTGAAGGGCTGAAGGCATTCTCTTCTGACCTGAGTTTGAGTCTAAACATGCAAGTATGCAATAAAAATCAATACAGGCATTAAACAGTTAACGTATTTGAAACAGGATTCTGTCTTACTTAAGTTTATACGATTTTTTTGGGATCCCACCGCACTATTCCCAAACCACTGCAACTCCTGAAAGCCAGAATCACCAGTGGCGACCACCAGAAAAGCGCCGAGGCAACGAAGCTCCACGAAGTCCCGGAGAATGAATATAACTGTCTTGGATCCCGCAACGAAATCTAGTCAGAAAATAATAACGGAGGAGTAGGCAAGAAAACATAATTTTCACCAGTGATATAGCTAGTCTTAAAGGGGCCCTGTATCAGATTTTGTTGTGGGCCCTTCTTACCCGAATACAGCAAAACAAAGGCAAGTTTTTAACCGACTTACCAAAAAGGAGGAGGTTCTATGTTCGAGTTCTTGTATGTTTTTTATGTATTTTCACCGATATCTCTGTAAATTGTGGACCGATTTTGAAAATTCTTTTTTTGTTTGATAGAGTATGTTTCGAAATTGGTCCCATTTTTAACCCCCGCCGGAAAAAGAAGGGGTGTTATAAGTTTCACGTGTGTTGCTGTGTATCTGTGTATCTGTGTGTCTGTCTGTGGCATCATAGCGCCTAAACGGATGAACCGATTTCGATTTAGTTTTTTTTGTTTGAAAGGTAATTTTGTCGAGAGTGTTCTTAGCTATGTTTGAATAAAATCGGTTCAGCCGTTCAAAAGTTATGGGCATTTTACTGTTTGAATGGGGGTGTTTTCGCAAGATAAATGCGTCGGGGGTTTTTTAAATTGTGAAATTTTACTTGTAATTTGGTGAAGATCTGATGAAGAACTTCGAAGATATACAACAGAACTCCGCAATAAATAACGGCAAATCATTCGGGATTGCTGCAATCGCATGTCTGTTTATTGTTACCATTACCATTTCATAACATATCATCACGCCAGTACACTATAAAGGGGTACGCAGATCTCTCATTTCACCGGTTATGTTCAAGTTTCATGTTATTCGGGTAATCTATTCTGGCGTTATAGGTACCTTACTAAACAACTTGCCTATTTTTTAGGAAAGTACAACTAAAAAGGGAAAAATAAAAAAAAAACATTTTTGCAAAAAAAATACTACCGACTTCCAAATAAAAAACTACAAAGTGAAAAATAACCTTTATTTTTGGAAGTCGGTGTCCATATCGCAAAAAAATTGGAAAAAAGACTTCCAAAAATAAAGTTATTTTTCACTTTGTAGTTTTTTATTTGGAAGTCGGTAGTATTTTTTTGCAAAAATGTTTTTTTTTATTTACAAATAAATAAAAAAGCACAATGAAAGCTTAAGCTATCCAAGTCAGGATTCTTGAAACGAAGATCCATCTCTTTTATATAAGTAAAAATTTAGAGCGAGCAAAGGAAACTAGAAAATTAGAGTATCCGCACTCACATAGATTAAGCTGTCATCATAACAAACAGATTTCATCAACTTTATTTATTCATTACAGCCTCTTATCAATTAAAATGGGAGGTTTTGGACAAAATTTTACGAATTGATGCTTCCAAATGTTGGGGCCCCTGTGGATTAGACCCGTATAATTGATACGTCTGATACCGCGGTAGCTACGCCCCTGATTTCCACTTCCCAATATGTATATCAAGCAGGAGACAGAACGAACAAGGCCAACAGGCACAAAAGGTCGTTTTTAAACGATTGACACAACGACGGTGTTTTGGATGCATTGAGAGCTAAGATTCGGGAGTCAGGGTCGTTATCACTAGACCACCTCTTCTTTGCTATCCTATTACAGAATAAAAATGCAGTTGTAATCCTGGCACAAGCCAGCCTGAATACTAAACGCAGAGTCGGCTGTTGACCAACGTCAGCGGTTTCACAATGAGGCGGCCTCATTATGGCTTCTCGCTGCACACAATAGTAATTAACTTTGCGTTTTAAATCGATACAGGTTTAGTTAACTTACTTATAGTTTTAACTGAGTTTTTAACTCGACCTGCTGGTCAACCGTCGCTTTGTTCTTTAGGTCGTACTGACCTACCTGATGGTTCGCCGCGATTTGATTTATAAATGAAAAAAAAACCTGCCCAGTGCGAGTCGGACTCGCGCACGAAGGGTTCCGTACCTTTATCCCAAAAAACCGGAAAAAAATCACATTTGTTGTATGGGCCCCACTTAAATATTTGTTTTATTCTGTTCGAGTCTTAGTAATAGGGTCCCGTTTTTACCCTTTCGGTACGGAACCCTAAAAAGATTACAACGAATTGAGAACCTCCACTTTTTTTGAAGTCGTTAAAAAGGAAATCATTTTTCTTAATAAAAGCTCCACAAATGAGTTAAACAGCCGGTTTCTGAATTGAGAATTTGGAAGTAAATTACATTCTTAACTTTGACATTAAAGTAGTATCAAATCTTACGATTGACAGGTTTCCAGGATAAAGTAGAGTTCGGAAAATATTCAACTTCAAATTCTTAATTCAGAAATTGGGGTAACCTCGCTTGTTAGCCGAGTTTTTATTAGGATATAAGCATTTATACGATGAAGATGATTGGACTGTTGTCATGAACGCACTTATTATCCAATCGATTTCTATTGAGAAATATGACAGCTGACGGAGAAATAAAACAGCTAAATGTAGTTTTTGGCGGGCTTTTTTCGAGTGAAGTTCAGCGGTTGTTAATATTATTTGCATATTGATTCTTGGTGGATATTGTGATATAAAATTGGTGTAGTTTTGTGTCTCATCATTGACAGAAGTGATTTCAGGATAGTGGAGCGGAGAATTTTATTGTAGTATTGACTACCTCCGCAAAGCTTACTGGGAAGGCTGACTCGATACAATTTGCTGCCAAATACTCCAAAAACTATTAGAATCTGTTACACCCGTATTCTAATGCATACTAAAGAATGTTAAAATTGCACTGAAGATTAGGCGGTTTGGTCCAAGACCTTAGCCTGCCCGAGAAGGGCGAACAAAAAAAAAACAGCTCAATGTCATGTCATTGATAATCCTCCTAGCCACATACTGGGGTCCTGTCGTAGATGTGTTTTTACTAGCTTATAATTAACTTGCAATGTATTTATGTAAGTCTTGTGTGTTCGGATCAAATCTTGCAACTGAATTTTATAGAATTTCAAATTAATCCATATTTTTGAAGTGGGAGAAAATCACGTTCAGATTGCGTTACATAGTTTCATAGATACATTTATTTATTTACCTATTTATTTTAGTACATGAAGTACTTGTAGCTAATAAATTCAGACAAAAAAGGAAACCATAGTCTTTCATACATGGAAATTAATTTGAAACTTTGCACACTTATCAAGAGTCTTTCATACATGGAAATTAATTTGAAACTTTGCACACTTATCAAGAGACTTTCATACATGAAATTGTCTTTGTCTTTGTAAACTTTGCACACTTATCAAGGACCGACGATTAAATCATTTGTCCTATCTTCAGAATTAGCGTATTTAACTAAAAATAAATAATAGTTTAATAAAACTAAAAAAAACACGTTTTAATAGAAAACCAAAAAAAAAGTAGAAGAAATTCATTTTCAATAAATTTAAATTTAGAATAGTGTGAAAAACAATAAAAAAAATATTGTGAAAAAGCGTGGGGTGATTGATGTCAATTGTTATAATATTTTATGACGACGTTTTGAAAGAGGTGAAAATCACGTTCAAAGATTCCTTTACATATATTAATAGATACATGCATAATACCAAGCAAATAAAACCGTGTTAAAATGCGTAGTTCCTGCAATTATAAATCCAAGCTTCTGCATTTGACAGCCCTGTCAGTCACGCCATGTTTTCCACAGCCAGATGAGCTCCCGTGTATTTAATAACTAAGTAGTATCACTATTCACCATTGTATCGCGTTACATGCGGTTTGTCGGCGCCACACGCATTTCAACGGCTTTGCTTTTTCATATGTTTTGTAACTTGAGCTTGGATAGGGATGCATACTTCTTCTTTTACGTGTGAGAATGTGGCCACCTCTAGTGTCAGAATTAATGAAGCCGCCTCTGGTGGCACATTGTTGGATCATTGATCATTCGGTTCCCGTCATGATGGTTGAGCTGAGTGGTGCCGATCCATGCGTCATGTTCGTGAACGGGCGCCATCAGTTGGGATTGGTCATAACTTAGATGCCTCGGCTTGTTGTTGTATATTTACCAATGTTACACTTTCAAATACATATGTACTTTCTAAGTTTATCTTGGACATCTCTGACAACGGTGAAGGAAAACATCGTGAGAAAACATGGACTTATAGTTAAGACGGTACCCTGACCAAAAAATCGGCATGAGATATGAGCGTTCCTATTGGTCTAGCGGCACTGGTGGCGCATGAATTACAGTAGTGAATACGCCCAGATTTTAGAATAAAATCTTTATAAAATCGAATTTTGGTCTTTTGAAAAAATAATTCTACAAAAATGATTGTTATTAAATTGTCTATCCATTAGTGTTAGTACAAAAAATAATCAATGAACACTTTACGAGGAGATGCATAATATCAATAATTATTTCTCATTTTTATGTTTTTTGGAAGTAGATTAGTGAAATATATACAACATTAAAAAAAAAACTAAATCTACCATTTTAGAATCAATATTATGTAGAAATTTAATGTATTTTTATTAATTGATATTTCTTTTTAAATAACGAGTAGATAGCTCCTAAAAACAGCACAAAAACGGCTTGCGCGGCGTTTTGCTCGGGGTACCGCCTTAATATGAGGAAATCGCCAACTTGCTTTGAGCGCACGTGGTGATCAATGCTCGTGCCTTCTCTGTATGAGAAGAGGCACGAGCCCTGCAGTGGGACAGTTATAGGCTGGTATTATTAACTGTTTCGAAGATGCATTGACCGGAGCACGTACTACAACCTCAAAAATATACTAACTTGAGGAGTACTACAGTATCTTTCAAGAGAGAACTGTTATCTTAACGACTACAATTGTTTTAAAAGTGTATCTATATATATAAAAATCAATTGCTGTTCGTTAGTCTCGCTAAAACTCGAGAACGGCTGGACCGATTTGAATAATTCTTTTTTTGTTATGTTCGACAGAATACAGGGAAGGTTTAAAAGCAAAAAAAAAAAAAAAAAAATGTTTGGTTGGATAGGGTAGGTAGGTAGAGTAGTGTAGTGTAGGTAGGTAGGTAGGTAGGGTAGGGTAGGGTAGGGTAGCGTAGGGTAGGGTAGGTAGGTAGATAGGGTAGGTAGGTAGAGTAGTGTAGTGTAGGTAGGTAGGTAGGGTAGGGTAGGGTAGGGTAAGGTAGGGTAGGGTAGGTAGGTAGGGTAGGTAGGTAGAGTAGTGTAGTGTAGGTAGGTAGGTAGGGTAGGGTAGGTAGGTAGAGTAGTGTAGTGTAGGTAGGTAGGTAGATAGGGTAGGGTAGCGTAGGGTAGGGTAGGGTAGGGTAGTGTTGGGTAGAGTAGTGTAGGATAGGGTAGTGTAGGGTAGGGTAGGGTAGTGTAGGGTAGGGTAGTGTAGGGTAGGGTAGGTAGGTAGATAGGGTAGGTAGGTAGATAGGGTAGGTAGGTAGAGTAGTGTAGTGTAGGTAGGTAGGTAGGGTAGGGTAGGGTAGGGTAAGGTAGGGTAGGGTAGGTAGGTAGGGTAGGTAGGTAGAGTAGTGTAGTGTAGGTAGGTAGGTAGGTAGGGTAGGGTAGGGTAGGTAGGTAGAGTAGTGTAGTGTAGGTAGGTAGGTAGATAGGGTAGGGTAGCGTAGGGTAGGGTAGGGTAGGGTAGTGTTGGGTAGAGTAGTGTAGGATAGGGTAGTGTAGGGTAGGGTAGGGTAGTGTAGGGTAGGGTAGTGTAGGGTCGGGTAGGGTAGGGTAGGGTAGGTAGGGTAGATAAATGTGTGGTGTTTTTATGGCAAAACAAAGTTTGCCGGGTCAACTAGTCTTTATTAAAAGTAATTAATGTACTTGTGTTAATCTCTTGAAAGTGTCGTGTGAAGACTCTTTTGAGTGATATTACACGTTTTTCTGTTATTGTCGTGTTTACGAGGAATTTTCAAGGTCATTTTCGTAGAAGTTTTGTTTCTGAGTAGTGTGTGAATTTATTGATTGTGTACCCAAACGATTTAAATAAATGTACTTACGTAACGAAAGAAAAACATAAGAATACTGAATCTCGGGATTCCGGGTTCCCGAGCGTTTTCTGGCCGCGAAAATCCCGGGACTGTACTTGGCCAATCTCGGAATTTTCGGGATTGCCACAAACAAGTCTAATTTGTATTCCTTAGTCTTAGTCTTAGCCTTAGTTCCGTTGCGCCTTGAAAATAACTTTGCCTAGATTAATTAAATTAATAGCATTTATTACATAACTACAAAAAACAACCCTTAGATACGCCGTCGCACGATACGTACCTACTAAATTGTAAATATTTTTTTTGTGGTATCTTTTTGATTTCTTGCAAAAGTATAGTTTTTTTTTTTGTAACAAAAACATTTTTTTTTAATTATTCATGTCTATTTTGTTTGAGTCTAATTAGAAACCACATAGTCTAATCCCGGGATGGGCACGGGTTCCCGGGATTACGCTTCAATAATCTTGTAAACCCGGGATTGAAGAACATGCTCGGGATTGTATTCTCTAGCTGGCACTGATACTTATACCGGCAGCCTAATTGCGTAAGTGAATGCGGCATGGCAAAGGGCTTTGACCCCATCAATTGACCAATCACATAGACGGAAATCCATATCGCGTCTTTCATCTCAAATGTAACGGGGATTCTTTGATACCGCCGCGAGAAGTACCCATGGATTTAGTACAGGATTCTGGACCCCCAAGCGTTGGCATTTTTCGTCCACTTTTTTGCGGATTAACTAACTGAAATTTTGTCCTAACCATTCAATTTATTTTTCTGAACTCTACGGAGCTACATTATGGACGGCCGAGTAATTTTTTTTTATCGATAGGCTCACGCTTGACCACTATCTCACCTGATGGTAAGCGATGAAATGGTCAACGATGTAGCATGCTTGCCTAGAAGTAACCTATTCACTCTTGACTTAAAGGTCATTCATCACATTCAGAGCCCGAGAGGTGCAGGTGGCCGGACGCGAAGGACAGACGAGGAGGTGGAGTAGATCCTGACTCAACCTAAAACTCAACTTTGCAATAAAAAGCTAACAGTATACTTTTTCTTCCCTTTCAGTCCTAAGTCTCCGCCCAACAGTCCGAACCTAGAACCGTCCACTGAAGATGAGCTGAAAGGAATCTACATCAACGGCTGGAGGGTGAGTATCCACCTGCATTCAAATCATTAATCAACTACCCCATGGGGTCGACGAAATGTACTGAAAATCGTTTGTTTCTTAGTAAAAGTAGTAAAATAAATTGCACTGAATGAGTTTTTTCGGGATGCTTCCAATGACTTTGCCCGCTCTGGGTGAAGCGGGACTAAAACTCACCCGTGTTCTTTCAGTTGCTTGAGCCAGGGCCGCGGTAACTCTCTTTTAAATTTATTTGCGACCCAGACAGGTATCGACCCTAGCGGACCCCGTCGTGGGACACTACGCGCCGTCGACTCGCGCCTGGTCCTTATCGGACGGCGACCCATTACTTGCCGCCTGTAAGCCCGCGAAATCAGCTTGGTACTCCCAACGCCCAGGGCGTTGCCTGCGGTGGCTGGGGCCGTGAGGGCGTCTCCGTTACGTCTCCCTTATGCGTTCCGCCTCCTCCTTCGCGAGCATTACTGCTTCGCAGAAGGAGTTGACAGCTTCCCATGCCCTCTCGCTGCGTACTATGGCCTGGACCAAGGACGCGTTTCGCCATCACCGCTTGCATCACAAATCATTTATGAATAGTTCGGTGGTTTAAACCTGGGTATATCCCTGGTTTCTGAGTTATGACTTTGAAGTTCAGTATTTGTCAAACTCTGCCCTGAAAGCCTGTCCAAATTTCATGTAACTCCAAATTGACAAATCAGAAACCGGCCTAGCGGCCTAAAGACTAGCGACCCGCCCGGCTTCGCCCGTAACTAATTATATACTAAAACCTTCCTCGTTTCTCACTCGTGCTATTGGTGAAAACCGCATGAAAATACAATCAGTAGTTTTTGAGTTTATCGCGAACAGACGCGGTGGGGGAAATGGTTTTTTTTAATGTTTTGTGGCTGAAAATCACTGTGTGACGCTAGCGACCTCCAATATTATTGAGTCTTCCTATTAAGTTATTATCCTTAGTTACTTACTAAAGAGCCATGTGTAATGTTCCAGGATGAAGCCAACGACTGGGTGTGGGAGTGGAGCAGTAGACCTGATCAGCTTCCACCCAAGTGAGTATATCATTCAATTGAATTATTACTAAACTAGCCTTATTCCCGCGACTTCGCCCCCGTGGCGCACTTCGCAGGACCCGTTATTTATTTCGGGCATAAAAGTAGCTTATGACACTCAGGTATAAAGTAGGTTTCTACTGGTGAAAGAATTTTCAAAATCGGTTCAGTAGTTCGATAAATTACTGCCTGCAAACAAACTTTAGCCCTCTTACAAATAAACGCAGAATAAAGTTATACCAGGTATAAACCTATGAAAATGTATGGGTATACCTTAGTTATACCTGGTATAACTTTATTCCGCGTTTATTTGTTAGACGGTACATCTAAACAATATTATTAGTATAGCTACTTGTACTATTATTTATTCTGTGGAAGACTACTAACAAAGCGTAGTTACAAGGTCGACGTGAGTGGATACGCCGAAGGGGCGCCCTAGAAGGACGGTTTCTCCTCGTGAACAAAAAGAAAAGGTTGTACTATAGGTGCCACTCTGCCTAAACCTTCTGATATAATAGCGTTATGTTATGTTTGATTTATATTATTGAATATTATATAAGACTTTGTGGACTGACTAATTCTTTTGTTTACTTCAATCTGGGTGGATGGTTTCAAATATCTGACGAAATGCGTATCTGTCGGGACACGTATCTGTCAAGTTGCGTGTTTGTCGAGACATGCATCTGTCAAGTTGTGTGTTTGTCGAGACATGCATCTGACAAGTTGCGTATTTGTCGAGACATGCATCTGACAAGTTGCGTATCTGTCGGGACACGTATCTGTCAAGTTGCGTGTTTGTCGAGACATGCATCTGTCAAGTTGTGTGTTTGTCGAGACATGCATCTGACAAGTTGCGTATTTGTAGAGACATGCATCTGACAAGTTGCGTATTTGTCGAGACACGTATCTGTCAAGTTGCGTGTTTGTCGAGACACGCATCTGTCAAGTTGTGTGTTTGTCGAGACACGCATCTGACAAGTTGCGTATTTGTCGAGACATGCATCTGACAAGTTGCGTATTTGTCGAGACACGCATCTGTCAAGTTGCGTGTTTGTCGAGACACGCATCTGACAAGTTGCGTGTTTGTCGAGACACGCTTCTGTCAAGTTGCGTGTTTGTCGAGCTGCGTCTTTGACGCATGCGTTTTTGTCTGGCGAAATGCGTATTTGACCACTTGCGTTTCTAACGACATGCTATTGATCCAATTAGCTAACCGAAAATCTAATGACATATTTATTTGATTATTTTTCTTGGAACCGTGTTGCTTGTATTCTGTCATAAAAAGTAATATTATCAGTCACATCATCAGCCTATTAATGTGTCCACTGCTGGGACACAGGCCTCCTCCCTGTGAGAAGGAATGTGCCGTAATCCACCAAGCAGGCCCAGTTCGGGTTGGTGGATGTCACATGTCTTCGATTTTTTGGTTCTAGGACATGCCGGTTTCTTCACGATGTTTTCCTTCATCGTTTTGAGAGCAGTGGTGAAGCAATAATTTACACAAAGTAAAGCGCTTGCCTGGGCTCGAACCCACGACCTACAACTTGTAAGTCGCGGCCGATACCACTGGGCCACCGCTGCTCATATATATCAGCAATATATATTAGTAATATATTATCAGTAATTCGATATAATCTACCTTGTGCTAAAGTAATAGTCATCGCAACATTAATATTGAGTATTGTATTCAAATGAGCGTACGAAGTAAATCAGCTTATCAATCAATTGAATATTTTTATGTTTATTCATACCGTTGTTAATGAATAAGACCTACGTATTAACCTGTAAGGCTGCAAATAAATATTTTATATGGCTGGGAATCATATTATTGGCTTTTTTTGTTGTTAAAGTAAAATTCTCTATGCTTAAAATATCAAAACCGAAATGTAGAGATCCACAAGAGAACCAGGGTTACCGACATAGCCCGAAGAATTGCCAAACTTAAGTGGCAGTGGGCAGGGCATATTGCTTGCAGAACTGATGGCCGTTGGGCCGAAAGTTTCTGGAATGGCGACCGCCAGATTATATTCTTGCAAAACTATTTCCGTTCGAGATTAACAGACCCCACCTATAGAAGACATTCTTCGCATTAGCTGTTCCCTGCGTAAACCAAACTGTAAAAAACTGTCCTAAGGCCGCAGGCGCAATTTCTCGCATCAACTTTATACTTGTACCTATTTTTACCAGACTGCCGAAGGAGGGGAGTGTGTTTATCAGTCTATGTATGTATGTTTGTTCCTATGTGGCGTTCTAGAGACCTAACGCGTTGGCCGATTTTGATGATTATTATGTCAATCGATTCGTCTTAACCTTGCGAGTGTCTTTGGCTACATTAAAATTGGAAAATATAAAAAGAACATCGAACAATTAACACGCCATATTGCGGGGTCTCGATTTTTTTATCTTCCCACATCGTTTTGGGGTATCAAAAAGAACAACTGTTAATTAGGTTCTAATTTTATGAGTTTTATATCCTGGACATCGGCAAAAAAAACAACTTTATCTGGACTCTATTTGAATTTACTTGTCGACCTCTGGCGAGTTTCAGGTGGCCAAATTTTGGTTGAACACTATTTGTAAAGTAGAAGATTCTAACAGTATGCCTCACGTTTCCAGGGACTGGCGGTTTAAGCACCCTACTTCAGCGCGCGGACCACCTTCAGCCACGTCCTCCATCGAAGTGCTGGAGCAGCAGCTGGCGCCTCCTGTCATGCAGCAGGTAATATACTCCAGCATTATCTGCCTGCCCTTGTCCCATGTTACTTGGGGTCGACGCAACACAAGTCAGAAAAAGTAAAAAAGAAAAAAAATTAAGCCATTAAGCAGCACTTTTGAACGTCAACAATAAAAATTATTCTACCGTCCATTTGGAAAAGTAGTTTGTTATGGAGAAGAACAGCCAAGAAACTCCATTATTTACTCACAACATTTACATAAGTACATACAGTAATAAGTTCATAAATGTGAGGACTATGCACCCAGAATAGCACTACGTATAGGTATAAAGTATTAAAAGCATTAACAGGTAAATTTATTTATTTTATAATTAGGAACATGGTTCTCACATAATTACAAATATTGCTAACATAGGTAAAATACCTAATTCAACAACAACGGAACAGTGTATGAGTCAATTTCTTAAACAAAAAAAAAGGGCAAGGCAAAGAGTTTGACCCCATGAAAGAGTATGAACAATGGAACAATCACATGCGAGATGCAAGACGCGATGTTCGATTTCCGTCTATGTGATTGGTCGATTTTTCATACTCTTTCATGGAGTCAAACCCTTTGCCTTGTCGAATTTACCAGGCTGCAGGTGCTCGGTCCACCTGGAGTGAGGAAATATTTCCCATAGTAATAGGTAATGGTATTGTTTGCAGAGCCACTGCCTGTCCGTCCGGCGCACGTGCCTGTTCAGTCGCGGCGCTATCGCGGCTGTACTGCTCACCAACGTGGTGTCCTTACTGCTCGGCGCCGGCATCGGGTGAGTTCTTTATATAAAGCACTAGCTGACCCCGCGGCTTCGCTCCTCCCTGCCCTACCTACCCTACCTGCCCTACCTACCCTACCTGCCCTACCTACCCTACCTGCCCTACCTACCCTACCTGCCCTACCTACCCTACCTGCCCTACCTACCCTACCTGCCCTACCTACCCTACCTGCCCTACCTACCCTACCTGCCCTACCTACCCTACCTGCCCTACCTACCCTACCTGCCCTACCTACCCTACCTGCCCTACCTACCCTACCTACCCTACCTACCCTACCTGCCCTACCTACCCTACCTGCCCTACCTACCCTACCTGCCCTACCTACCCTACCTGCCCTACCTACCCTACCTGCCCTACCTACCCTACCTGCCCTACCTACCCTACCTGCCCTACCTACCCTACCTGCCCTACCTACCCTACCTGCCCTACCTACCCTACCTACCCTACCTACCCTACCTACCCTACCTACCCTACCTACCCTACCTACCCTACCTACCCTACCTACCCTACCTACCCTACCTACCCTACCTACCCTACCTACCCTACCTACCCTACCTACCCTACCTACCCTACCTACCCTACCTACCCTACCTACCCTACCTACCCTACCTACCCTACCTACCCTACCTACCCTACCTACCCTACCTACCCTACCTACCCTACCTACCCTACCTACCCTACCTACCCTACCTACCCTACCTACCCTACCTACCCTACCTACCCTACCTACCCTACCTACCCTACCTACCCTACCTACCCTACCTACCCTACCTACCCTACCTACCCTACCTACCCTACCTACCCTACCTACCCTACCTACCCTACCTACCCTACCTACCCTACCTACCCTACCTACCCTACCTACCCTACCTACCCTACCTACCCTACCTACCCTACCTACCCTACCTACCCTACCTACCCTAGCTACCTTACCTACCCTACCTACCTTACCTACCCTAACTACCCTACCTACACTACCTACCCTACCTAGATGATGTATTTCTGTTGCCGCTATAACAACAAATACTAAAAACAGAATAAAATAAATATTTAAGTGGGCATCCTATACAATAAACGTGATTTTTTTGCCATTTTTTGCGATATTGGTACGGAACCCTTTGTGCGCGAATCCGACTCGCACTTGGCCGATTTTTTAAATATGATCTCACCTGTCCGTTACACCCTGTATTTATGTTTATTTTATTGTAATGCAAGTAATATATGTGTTGTTCCAGGATGTGGCTGAGCAAGCGAGGCATGTTGCCGCCCAGACTTATAGTGCTGAACTGAATCAAGACTGAATGATGTGGGGGGTCCACGGGCTCTTATTGTGATGCGATACTGCTAGAGAAAATGTTTTAGTTGCTTCAGGTACACAGGGATGGGGGTGCTCTAGCATACACCTGGTTTTACAAAAATATCCGAGGCGAACAGCTAAAATGATTTTCTTCTTTAGTTTTCAAGTAGCATAAGTCGAAAAAGTAAGTTCATTAGTAAGTAAGTTTACGTTAGCATGTCGATGACGCTGTCACGTTAGCATGTCGCTAACGCAAAACCCATGAGTTGCTCTTACCAAAACACACTTAACGCGATAATAGTAGTGGCAATGGTCATATAATAGGGGTTATTAAAACACGAGCGTGGGTTTATCACACGAGGCGAAGCCGAATGTGATAATAATAACACGCGAGTGTTTTAATACCTAATTATATGCCGTGGCATACACTACTTTATCTTCACTCATACAGTTGAAATAAAACAAAAGTGGAAACGGAAAAAATATATGTTTTTTATCTTTAAATCTCAAAAAAGTTGATAGTCTCATTTAAATCGCATCACAATAAGAAACTGTATGTGTTAGTTATAGAAATGTAATACTGTTGCTGCTAGATTATTTAACAACTGCGGTTAAGCTACCCACGCTGAGGTTTGGACAATGATGGGTGTGCATATCTCGTCAAAAAGCTAGAATATTCGATTTAAACTTGACAATATGTCCCCGTTCAGCTACTAACTCGGGAGTTAGTAGCTAAACCAGAAGCAAGCGGGCCTACGAGACAGGTACCTCTGAAGTTAAGCTGCATTTTCTGAGGCTTGAAAAGGATGGGTGTGCACATTCAACTGGAAAGATTGTGAACTGTCTGTCCCGAATGGAGGGGTAGACATTAGAAGTAATATTGAGAATTATGTTACCAATGCTGCCGTCTAATCTTAAATCTTAACTTAATCTGACTAAGGCTGGGTTTCTCACCGCTAAATTATCTCAGAATTAATGAGACAAATTGTCAAGCACGCAGTATCTGCTGTGATTGGTTGAATGAATTTTTAACAGCAAATAACCGGCGATTATTCGTCGATTACGTTAACAACCCGATAATCGAGTGTTGAGAAACCGGGCGTAAATCATATTTAGAGTTTTAGACGAAAACAAAAAACTATCAGTGTTAAAAACTCAAAATCAGTTAACTGTCATAGAGTCACTAGCAATTGGACTGCAGCATTGAAGTTAAGTTACCACCATCGAGGTTTGGAAAATGATGGGTGTGCAAAAAGAGTTTTAAAGCGAGGTACCATAAATTATCTAGCATTAACAGTTACCAGACTGTCTAAGTATGTTGGAAAGAGAAAAAAAAATTAGTGTCTAGGTACAAGTTTTTGTATTTTTCTTACATTTCAACACTCTGCGTTCGGTTTGTTGCTCTTCATGAGGGTAGGCAGGGATTTAGCCGACTTTACAAAATTTTATGAAGGCTAAAGTTACTCGCATAGCCCGAAGAATTGCCCAACTGTTGTGTTGGCACATTCTAGATGGAAAACTCAATATCACTTTGCCCAGGTTTTGAACTCAGGACCTCATGCATGCAGGCTGTTGTACTTTATCTAAGGGCCGGTTTCACCAATAAAAGTAACCGCGATTTGTTAAACTAAGTTTAAGCAAATACAGCGTTCTGATTGGTAGTTTCTCAGTGGTCTTAACCAATTAGAACGCTGTATTTGCATAAACTAAGTATAGTTGAACTAGTCGCAGTTGGTTTTATTGGTGAAATCGGTTCTAAGTCGGCTATATCTCTGCCTACCACAGACATAAATCTAAATTGGTAACGCAAGTCCCTCCATCTGTATGAAAACCAAGCGTGCCAATTTTTCACAAACAATTTATGCCTCGGCCAACTTTTTCTATACATTTTTTACAGCTCAATATGGCATAAAAAGGCAATTTTCCAGATCCAAATGAAAAGCTCAGATTACGACCATTGGTCGTAAATTTTGTCCGTTTTTTGGCACGCGAAGTACGTACAATCGCGTCATCTAGTTAGATTTGTGTCTGTGCTGCCTACCCTCGTTTCTCTCGTTGTCAACAAACCCAACGCCTTAGCAAGGTATGGAACTAATGAATATTTTTTATATTATAGTAGTATGTAAGAACAACACTACAATTGGCTAGATTTTCAGTCGTATTTGTAGATTTTTTTGTACTGATTTGGAGGGATTTGACACTCTATATATATACACACTATGTAGATTTATGAGTCATATTTATATGTTAATGTTTTAAAAACATATAAAACATTTCGTATTTAATAAAAAAATAATAATGATGATTCTTTTGTGGTGATCCGGTATATGATCCTAGATATATTATGATAGTTTAATACCAGTACGTTTTCTAAAAATGAAACCTAGCTAGATCGATTATACGCCCCCGAAACCCCCAGCATACTAAATTTCATGAAAATCGTTGGAATCGTTGAAAATCTGAATGGAAACAGCCGTCTCCGACATTCAGATTATATTTAAACAAGAATTATATGTTTAAAGATGTTAAAAATATCTAGGATCATACCTTAACACGAGATCATTAAGGACAATTTTTCAATGTTTAGAAAGCCAATTCTCTTTATAATTAATCGGTTACATTCCAATACTATTATCGTCAAAACTGAATGCGATTGGACCATTTTAAATATTTTGTAATTTGAATGTAATTGATTTGTTATTAGGAGTATTGGTATACAAGTTTTACCTATTAACGTTAGACATTTTACAAAAGTTTTTACTGTCCGTTCAACCGAGTTTGGAGTACCCGGATCGTATAAAAAGTATTTACCTGTTATCTATACCAATATTATAAAGAGGAATGATTTTTTTGTTTGTTTGTACTGAATAGGCTCCGAAACTACTGGACCGATTTTAAAAATTCTTTCACCTATGGCAAGCTACATTATTCCCGAATAACATAGGCTATAATAAGGGATTGTTTAAATGTCCAAATGGAGTATAGTATAGTGAAAACGATCATTTGAATTGAACAATGTGCGTTTTCTTAGTATTAAAGCTAGCTGGTCTAGCGTCTTACATTTCAAAACAAATATTACATATGAATGACTCAGTTACACCAAAAATATCTACAAATACGATTATTAAGTTTTTTTTTTTATTCTATTTAGTATTATGAGATAGATAGGCATAATACTTATCATAACCTTCGCCATTGAAAAAAAATATCACGTCATTGATTCTGTGATTGAAAAAAAAACTTATTTATTATCTATGGCAGTGTTGCCATGTGTCGGAATCAAATTTCTACCGCAAGCAGCACTGTTAGTTTATTTTATAATGTCAAAAGTTTAAGTTTTAAAAGGAATAGAAATGTTTTTTCTGTTTTTAGAAGAATCGGCTAGATTTTTTGTTTTTTTATTATTGATAATATTGTGGTGAATAGTTGACCGTTGTATTATGGATATGAATTGTTTTATTCAGTTTTCATCTTTTCCCAAAACTTCATAAAATTATTGTCCGCCTATTTTGTCCCACAGCTGGGCAAAGTCTTTTTTATTTCTTTGCAATACTTCATAGTATATTTTCTATTTGAATACCTTTGCCTTTAAACACTTAAAATTATCCCATAGTACATACGTTTCTCCGTATTCGCTACAAAAAATGTGATAGTAAGTTAAAACAAATGCTAAGAAATAAATAAATGTCGCTTTTGCTTTCGGTTATATTCGTGTATCTTCGCCATCGTTCGGGTTCGCTCGTGTGTCTTCGAAAACGCTCAGCACCCGAACTTTTAATTTACTATCATGAAATTGTAAATATATATGTTGTGTCATTTTAATCATTAATGTTTAAGTGCTTATAATATAAGGATATGCATTTTATGAATCTTGTTTTATTTCAAATTACCTACTTGTCTTATGGTTACACTTGTCGAACATTCTTCCATACAAACGTAGTCTGGCGATTACTCCACTGTTTTACGTTCAAAATAAAAAAAATATATATATTTTTCTCATCATTATCTAGCCCTGTATGGAAACAAAAAATATATATTTGAAAGTTATGTGCGTCGAAAGTTCCATAATTCAACACTAATTTTAACGCATCTTTGGGCGAAAATAAATACCATAATAAGAAGGAAAATTGCAATTGCAAAACAGCCACCATACAGGGATAGATTAGTAGTTGAACAATGCAAATAATTTTATTCGAACAAATACATTTAGTAGTTTTTTCATGATATCCATACACCCAAAGGTCTGTTTCTAAAATTTCGTTTGCTCGTTTTCGTTCTAAATCATCAATTTCGCTACAAATTTACCAAAGTGCTAATTCGTAAGCGAACTAGCTTCTTACTGCTCATCACAGCATCTATCTCTGTTGCACGTGTTGTCGGATGAGATAGCATGCATTTTAACCCCGCGCACAAAAATAGTTCATGCCGCCGACTAGGGCAACCTTAAGTTGCTTCGACATACGAGCCGATATCGTTTGCCAGTTGGTGTTGCTTGTTTCCACATTTAGGGAGCAAATACACATGCCTGTAACTTACATAAAAGTGTGCAAGTAGACTGCATGCCATTGTGGGCTATTGGTTTAATTATTGCCCTAGTGAGATAAAAATGGCCCGGACGGCCAAATATTCAAACGGTGATAGATTACCAAATGGCCAGCCACTTCATGAGATAACTAATTCAACGAACTGGCTACGATATATATCTAAACAACCATTTTAAATAATCTGTAATGTTTAACAACTGATTAACATGTTCAACATTTTCAAAATTGATTCAACGGCTTGACCGTTATTGACACACACCGAGACTCAATGTTGCGCGCACTTTTTAAATAATGATACAAAAGAGTTTCTCTGTACTGTCACATACATACATACGGTGCCTACATAGGGCGCCTCACTTTGAATTTGGCTGTTTTTACTTGAGGTTTGCGTTAGCGCGATCGAATTCGAGTAAAAACATACACGAAACTGTGTTCTTTGACTGCACCACCTGCTACCTTGACCATTTTGCCTTTATCACCACGCTATGTCATGCAGTGGTTATTGGCCTTCTAATGTTTTGGGCGCACGATTGGCGCAGTGGTTGAGCGATTGACTGCGCTGCGTGTCGCGGGTTCGATTCCCGCACGAAACAAATATTTGTAGACTTACAGATAGTTGTTCCGGCTCTGGGTGTTGTGTATGTGAGTTTATATGTTTGTTAACGCACCCACGATACAAGGTAGAAATTCCTAGTGGGGCAAGGTTTAAAAAAAAAAAAACTGTATATACGTGCCGCCTGACTGCTTCTAAATTCTATAATCTTGATTGCTTTACTCTGGTACATACGCCGTGATTATGCTATAGCTGCGTAGGAAACCGAAATGTAACTGTAAGCAAGCTCTCTTTTATATTTTACTAAATTCTGCGCGCGGCTTCGCCCTCGTTATTGTCGAAAATTATCATAAAGCCCTACTACCCGAATAAAATTCTACGTGTTAACCGTGGTTATAAACTATCTGCGTACCAAATTTAATCTAAATCCGTTTATCCGACAAGGCGTAAAAGGGTACTTATCAAACATCCCACAGACATATAAGACAAGTAGAAACATCCTCACATTTGTTCGTTCATTTAAGAAGATGGCAATAATTGTTGAGAAGAGGTAGAACTCTGAACTAAGATATTATACTCTAATGCCCAGAACCCTTAGGGTCCTCTTAGGGGATTCGCACACAAAGCAACTATCAACATCTAAAAGTTGCCAGTTGCAACAACTAAAAACTCGCCAGTTTACAATTGCCTTGATTGAAGATGACCAAGACTGGCACAACGGAAGGCGCTCCGTAGGATGGAGAAAGCGTAAAGTCCTTCGTCACCGTTTGTTTGCCGGTGGCGGAAAAACCAAAAAACCGCCTTAAATGACAGGTAGTTGTGGGTTGCCAGTTTTTGAAGCTTAGGGTCCAAAGTTGTTCCATAGTCTGCGGAGTGCCCCAAACATAGACTGAAATCCCATCCAGTATATGTAGAACGTGGCGTGTTAGCAGTTTTGTTGCAAAATTAAGCTTTTAAGTTTAATAATTATAATTTATTTGTTATTTAAACTTAATTCTACATCAAGCTAAAAATAATTCAAAAAGACATCTTAAAACAACCATACAAAGGCGGGCTTATCGCGATCCGCGATCTCATCCAGGCAACCTAGAATGGAAAGAGACAGCCTGGACACATTATGAGGTTGCACGTGCAAATTTTTCAGCAAAAAAATTAGTTTATTATGAAAGTAGGTACAAAAAAAACACAAAAAAAATAGATACTTAAATACATAGATAAACAAATATACAGACAAGAAAACAATTCAGCATCAAATACAAGATTATGATCACAGTGACAAGTAGTGCTCCTTCACAAGTCGTTTAAAAACCGGCAAACGGCAGTGATTGCGCGCGTTTTATAATGTGCGTGTGAACTGAGGGACCACACTGCTAATTCACAAAATAAAAATCGTAGGATTTAGTAGTAGATTTAAAACAATTGTAGAACAAATCTGGGAATTTGTAAACAAATATATTACAAACTACAGCGCTTAAAGTGTGGTCCCTCAGTCCTCACAGACCATCAGCCAGATCTCGGGCAGTATCTGAAAAATTAAGGAGTTGTAACTACAGAATTTTAGTAAAGAATTTGTAAAGATATTTACTAAATAACAGACCACAAAGCATTATAGACAAAAAATATATAACGGCTAACCTGTGGTCCCTCACACCACACAAGACAGATAAATATTTTAGTGAATATTATCGATTCAAATTAATAAACTCGTTCTTTTTCTACATACACTTTTAGTAAGAGACTTGAAACATTTTGTAAAAAAGAAATTGAAAAAAAATATCGACGCAATTTGAAGATAGCGATTAATAAAAGTGGTCCCTCAATCCTCACATCCACTGACATATATGCATGTACTAGCTGCTAGACGAGAGTTATATCAGAAAGACTAGTGTACTTAACTTTTAGTAGAAAGTTTCTACTAAATAATAGTTATCTAAAACTGTTTATTTCTTACCTCTTAGCTGAGATAATATTATTTTTTTTATTCCTACGAAAATAGAGTAGTGTGACCACACAATGAAACAAAATGTAGACAGTACTATTCTACTTCATTTAGTATAGTATTATATGAAACGAAAACAATGTTGAACTGTTAATTTAATGTTATATTACATGGCATAAGTGACTTTAATTTGGCAACTTTAATTTTTGAAAGCTCGTAATTGTAACTAACTTGGTCATAACAAGTGGTACAGTTCCAGTTTCCTTCATCGATGCTAATTGCCTCTTCCAAAATATCTATGCCAAATATTTTAATAATATTTATTTAATTTAATATTTTATTTTATTTTATTTTAAGGGCAAAAACGCAACGTCTCTTTTAATTAAGTTTATTGGCAGGACGTATTTAAACACATTTTTGAGCTCGTGGCTAAATAATAATAGCCGCACGGGTCGATCTTCAAGGTTAAGCAACGCTTGACGAGGTCGGTCCGTGGATGGGTGACCATTTCAACATACCGAGTTTCCTCCGTGCCTCGGTCCCGTTGGTCCCAGCTGTCATTTGAAGATCTTTGATAGTCGTTACGGGTAGTCAGAAGCTTGAGATCTGACACCAGTCTTGCCAAGGGGTATGGTGTTACCCAGTTACTGGGCTGTGGAGGTCAGATAGGCAGTCGCTCCATATAAAACACTGGTACTTAGCTGAATCCGGTAAGATGGAAGCCGACCCCAACAACAATTGGGAAAAGGCTAGGCAGATGATGAATTTAAACACATTTTTGTAAAAGTTGCACTGAAAAATATCTTAGAAGTGAATGTTCAAATATATCTGGCAATCATAACTAACTTCCTTTCTCGTTTAATGGGCTAAAATATTGTAATGCATTTTTTGCTCTCATTAAATAAATCATCGTTTTTAATTTTAGAATTAAGTCAAGCTGGTATATCCAAGGTCGGAGGTTGGTAACAGTAGGTATTTAGATTTTAGGGAGTTTTGAACGTAGGTTATTTTACGTTAGATCTTTTTATTTTAGGTATTGCAATACGTACCCGTTTAAATATATTTTATTTTATTCGGAAAACTTACAGCAAATTTTAACAATTGTGCGTTATTATAATAAGATCAAGACCAATTAAAAGTTTTCACTTATAGTAAACAACTACGAGCCGGACTCGAACACGAAGGGTTCCGTACCATAATCGCAAAAAGCGGCGGAAAAAAACATGTTTGTTGTATGGGAGCACCACTATATTTATTTTATTCTGTTTTTTTATTTGTTGTTATACCGGCAACGGACATATACCATCTGTGAAAATTTTAACTGTCTAGATATCATGGTTCATGAGATACAGCCTGGTGACAGACAGACAGACGGACCGCGGAGTCGGATGACCCCTGCCTGCAAACTGCGATGAAATGTGTGACTCAAGCCATGTCACAGTAGGCCGTGCTCGCCGAGCAGCAACAAGAAAGGCATGTTGCGCATTTAAAATATGTCACATGTTTGACCCTTGCTAGCATTTAGGACAAATTGTAAGACATGATATAATTTATCATGTCATGTCACAAATGTCTTGGGTACGCCCATGCTCGCTAGGCTGGAGTACCTGCAGTTTTTGGGATTCCGAACATCTTTCAACGGATACCACACATATTTTTTTTAATACGTCGTGTTTTGGAGAGGAACTACCAAAGGTGGTTTTGTTCTTTCAGCGTGGATTATGTGGTCTTTTTTTTTTTTAAACTTAGCTTACTTTTTAACGTTTCCAACTTTTATAACCTTACTTATATCATGTTATGGCTTTACTTGTATGCTTAAAATTAAGCCATCATTAAACCGGTTGCAACTGCGTTGAAGATTAGGCACATGAATTCAGCTTTTATCTTTAAACCTTTTCTAAATTCCACTTTTATGTTTTATGTAAACTTAATATTTAAAAATAATTAATACTATATTGACTTTTGCGGTTCTTCCTGGTTTAAAAAAATATGTGTTTTACCTTTTTACTTTTTTATTTTCGGTGTATTTATTTTAAATTTAAAATTATACGTTTCGTTGCGTTAAAAAAAATAGATAACGCTACAATAGGTACTAACGTACTTGCATGAGTAGGTATTGCATAAATTTCGTTATTTTACCTAATCAGCTTACAGATGGGTTTTCTTCGCCGGCACTTTTATTCCTTGGAATTATAATTTCCAAAAATAGTAAAAGACACGCAAGGCGCCTCATACACTTACAATAATATTATGCGAGTAAACAGAGTATTTTCAATTTAACCGGATAATACAGTTTTTTTTAGGAACAACAAAGAGGTTGAAAAATTGCCGCTGAAAAGCCATAGACATTTTTGGAATCAACAAATGTGTATAATAATCCTTAATTAAGTCAAACAAATATAAGTCAAGCACACCGTAGCTGTCAGGTAGCACGTTCTTCTTGGTCAACGTGCCAGCAGCAAAAGAGAGCAAGCAGACGAGCACACGCTATGCAACTCCTTCCATAAACTTCCACCGTCCGCATTTCGCATGGCATAATACCTATGACACCAACTCGCCTATCGGCTATTAATATTATGTGTATTATTATACGTTATTATAATATCTAAATGTAATAATTACTTAAATTAAATTCATTAATATATCGGTTTTATTCGCATCCTCGACTGCAGCCGTAAGTAATTACTTGTTCTCAGTTTCCTGTTTTATTTATCCTAATAAACACTATGCGTACGTAAAAAACCACGGAGCAGATATACATTAAACATAAATTAACAGTTCAACATTGTTTTCGTTTCATTTACTGCTATACTTAATGAAGTATAATAGTACTGTCTACATTTTGTTTCACTGTGTGGTCACACTACTCTATCTATTTTCATAGGATTAAAAAATAATATTATCTCGGCTAAGCGGTAAGAAATACACAGTTTTAGATAACTATTTATTTAGTAGAAACTTTCTACTAAAAGTTAAGTACACTAGTCTTTCTGATATTACTCTCGTCTAGCAGCTAGTACATGCATATATGTCAGTGGATGTGAGGATTGAGGGACCACTTTTATTAATCGCTATCTTCAAATTGCGTCGATATTTTTTTTCAATTTCTTTTTTACAAAATGTTTCAAGTCTCTTACTAAAAGTGTATGTAGAAAAAGAACGAGTTTATTAATTTGATTCGATAATATTCACTAAAATATTTATCTGTCTTGTGTGGTGTGAGGGACCACAGGTTAGCCGTTATATATTTTTTGTCTATAATGCTTTGTGGTCTGTTATTTAGTAAATATCTTTACAAATTCTGTACTAAAAGTCTGTAGTCACAACACCTTACTTTTTCAGATACTGCCCGAGATCTGGCTGATGGTATGTGTGGACTAAGGGACCACACTTCAAGGGCTGTAGTTTTTAATTTATTTGTTTACAAATTCCCAGATTTGTTCTACAATTGTTTTAAATCTACTACTAAATCTTTAGATTTTTATTTTGCAAATTACCAGAGTGGTCCCTCAGTTCACACGTACATGTTTTATAGTCACAGGCAATGTATTCCATAGACGAGTGGCCTGGATAGTAAAACATTTGTCTAGGTAGACAATGAGAAAAGAGAACATCTGATATAAGTTACTATTCTACGAAAATAGCTTCTCACTGTATATTCTATCGTGTAGAGTCTGGCAAACGAAAGTAGAGACTGAAAAAGCGCGGCAAATTTAAAAAAATCTCGGCGTAGCAACCCCAAAACTAGTATGAAATACTTGGAATAACCTAATTTAGAATTAGAAATTAATAATAAATAATTCTAAAGTATCAAATTAGGTTATTCCAAGTATTTCATACTAGTTTTGGGGTTGCTATGCCGAGATTTTTTAAATTTGCCGCGCGTTTTCAGTCTCTACTTTCGTTTTCCAGACTCTAAACATGATAATTATGAATTGGTAGAAACAAAACGCATTTACATTGGCAACGAAACGCAAAACCATAAACATCAAAACTTTCATTATCAATATCATTATCTGTAACAAAAGCTGTCATAGTTTCAATGGCGGACGGCCTCGTATTCTGATCGTAACAAAACATAATTTCATTATTTCACATTTGACCGATCGAACACAATTCAAACGCTACATGAAATTCATTTCCACCGAGTAAACAACAAAAGTGGTGTATAATGTCCACTGTCGTGTCGGACTGTTTCACAATCGGCAGCATAGTAGCAACGCGGACCTGCTATAATGAAAATATCGAGGGCGAAGTGCTTGCTTTCGATCCTCAAACGAAGATGTTGATCCTCAAATGTCCATCATCCAGCGGTAATCCTAAGCGCCATGACGTGAATA
Source organism: Orthosia gothica (assembly GCA_949775005.1). Classification (NCBI taxonomy): domain Eukaryota; kingdom Metazoa; phylum Arthropoda; class Insecta; order Lepidoptera; family Noctuidae; genus Orthosia; species Orthosia gothica. The sequence continues at coordinate 61,982,528 of OX459034.1, read as the reverse complement.
TCGTGAACCTATCGTTGGTCAGTGATGTCCAAATCAAGAAAGAAGTAACTACTGCTCCAGAACCACCACAATCTCTAAATTTGCACAGATTAAATACACGAGTTCGGAATTCAATAGAGAATAAGAGAAGATTAGTAAGTATACACCTTTGTTTTACAACCTCTTTAGTAATTCGCGGTTTTTCCTAATAAAACGTGGTCAGGGTGATGAAATTGTTTATATAATTTGGCCTCCTTTCGGGCTTGGTGTCTGAGACAGTTTCCGGTTCGAAAATGCACTGATTTTGGCTAAAATTTGAATGTCAGCAATCCATACTTCTCTAGTTGTACATAGACGGGTGCAAGTTAGAGAAAGTACAGTTTGTGATGAACGTTGTCAGTTAGGCTAGTCTGCTAAGCTATCCTTGTCATTCTAAGTTTGTGTTTATGATACGTTAAAGGACATCATCAAGATTTCATACCATGTTTGGTCTAAATATGAAAGTGCAGGCCCAAATAATTAAGTTCTGATAGTACTAGTCCGTCCGCCCATGCATTTGTATCCAAAACTGGAGTAAGAGATTGGCAATAAGGCGGCCAGGGTCAAATAATACTACTTAAGTCTCCATGCAATGAGTTGAAAGAGGATGAGCAACATCGCTGGAACTAGATTAGAAAATGGTGACGAGATGTATACACACTGCTCAGGCTGTTCAAGGTGGTCAACAAATGGTTTTCAGAAATGATGAGGGAGGCCTTTGCCCAGAAGTGGGAAATTCAAGGCTAATAAAAAAGTTTTGAGATTTAATAAACAAGTTTTATTGTTTGTACTCATGGTATTTTTTTGGGAATGCAGGTTGTGTATCCGACAATTTTGTTTTAAAAAATATTTAAAACTACATGTACTGGCATGATTTTTCAAAACTAACTTATTAGTTAAACTTTTTTATTGTATCCAAACTTTTAGGCAAAGGCCAAAAATTGGGTAATTCAAGGCTAAAAAAAAAGTTTTGAGATTAAATATAAAGCCACAACAAGTTTTATTGTTTGTACTCATGGTATTTTTTTGGGAATGCAGGTTGTGTATCTGGCAATTGTGTTTTACAAAAAATATTTAAAACTACATGTTCTGGCGTGATTTTTCAAAACTAACTTATTAGTTAATTAAAACAAATGAAACATTGTGACTATACCATATTAATTTAGTTAATAAAATATATGTGGTTTGATCTTAAAACAAAATCAAGTACAGTGGTGCTCCAGCTTTGGTGCCCTAATAAGAAATGCTTAGGGGGACAAGTTTTATCAGAATAAAGCACTTTCTACAGTATTGGTAAAAGGAATACTATAATAGAATAATTTGTTCAGGTAGTCACAAGGGAAAACTCAAAAAAGCTGGTGCTTTATGCTGTAAGCTGGCCAACCTTCTCTATAACTTTGTTTGAGTGGCCAATATTGTCTCAAGACTAATAATACGTGCTTGTAACTGTCAGTTCAAAAGCCTCTTCTGATACAGAGCAGGTACAAGCCATTAATTAATCAGTACCCTTACTCTAGACAGGTGGGCGTTTTTAAACTTGTATAAAGTCCAGGTTTCCTCATAATGTTTAAGCCAAAACCTAGATCCAAATACGGATTTTCTGTCAGCAATAATATGCACATGCAGATACAATACTCAACCCAATAGCTATACTATTCCACCAGTTTCACCCCTTCACTGTTCATCCTTCAGAGACGTTGACTTTAAATAAAAATAAAAATAGCCTTTATTCACTGACTTTTACAGTTAATTTTAAATTTATCCTAGACTGTTTTTTAGTCAGGTTGTCCTTTGACATAGGCCTCCTCCAGGTCATGCCACTTTTTACGATGCCTTGCCGATCTCCTCCACCCCTGTGGGAGATCGTCCTCACACCTCTTTTGTTGCCTGCCTCTGCGCCTTTTCCCGTCGCGTGGATACAACTCAATTACGCTTCTCGTCCACTTTTCTATTCTGCAAGATGCAAGATGTTGACTTTAATTAATAATAAAGAATAACACGATTCCTGACTATAATCTATCTCTGTGCCAAATTTCATCCAGATCCGTGCAGCTATTTGAGGGTGAAGAAGTAACAAACACACTCACAAACTTTCGCCTTTATAATATTTATGTGATATTCTTAACATTGTATAGAGTTGGTCCCATAATTATTGTTTGCCAGTAGAATAATAAGAAAATGGACAAGATTAGAAAACATAAAATACTATCTTTGCGCGGGCAAATGGTAGTATTCTATATTAATGTTTTGAAGCCACAGGGCTACGCCCGTGTAAAAAAGTAAGTGTCATCCCAAGAGAACTCACTACTGAAATAAAAACTCATGTGTCCTTCCCTGGGCCTCAAACTATATCCATACAAAATTTCATCTATATTAGTTCCATCTATATCGGTTGCTAACCATTTCAACATACCGAGTTTCCTCCGTGCCTGTCATTTGAAGATCTTTGACAGTCGTTACGAATAGTCAGACGCTTGAGATCTGACACCAGTCTAGCCAAGGGGTACCGTGTTACCCAGTTACTGGGTTGTGGAGGTCAGATAGGCAGTCGCTCCATGTAAAACACTGGTACTCAGCTAAATCCGGTTAGACTGGAAGCCGACCCCAACATAGTTGGGAAAAGGCTAGGCAGATGATGAGTTCCATCTATATCGGTTTAAGCGTGAAAAGGTAACAGACAGACAGACAGTTACTTTCACATTTATAATATTTGTAGAGTAGCAGGGGTATATATATCAAGCTGATGTCGGCAACTCCAGGTTCAAGCTCATGTTTTGTGCACAAATCGCTTGCACAATCCATCTTAGCTCATCAAGTAAGACCAGATAGCAGGGTGCCTAAAATTTATTCCTACCAGCTGCCTTAATAAATAACGAAAATAATACTTCAATATTTTGCACCGGCTTACCTTTTAAGATAAATGTACCCCATCTAGTATTATTTATGGCTACCTAAGTAATTATTTTCTTGTGGTTGTGTTATTTTTCGTTTGGTTTTGGTTTTCCGTTCGGTGCTGGTGTTACTTAATTGCTAATTCACGCTGCTAGTTCCGCTGAAGGAGAAGGATCTTGCTTTGTCGAAATAGCTGACTCTGCTCATTTTAGTCTTGTTGGTGTTTTTTGCTTTCTCATCGTTTGATGCGATGCGGTGAAATGTAAAAACAAAATCAGAGATTAAAGGCTATTTTTATTTATTTTAAGTAATTATTTTCAGCCTGAATTGTAATACTGCAGAGCAAAGGCCTCAAAAAAGACCTTGCTACTGTAGGAATTATTAATTCATTTGTTTATCCTAATCTAACTAGGTACAGGTTTTCTCACGAAGGTTTCCTTGTCCGTTGTCCAAGATAAACTTAGAAAGTTCATGTAAATTGAAAAAGTCTCTTTGGTACTTGCCCAGATTCGAACCTATGACCTCAAGCACGAAAGACGAGGGCTTAGCCACAGTGTCACCTCAATTATCTATACTTCTATATCTAATATTAGAAAGAGAAAAGATTTGTATTTTGTATGTAACAAATAAAATTAAAAATACTGGACCGATTTCAAAAATTCTCTCACCGTTGGGAAGCTACACTATCCCCGGGTGACAAAGGCTATATACTTTTTATCTCTGTATTTCCACGGGAACGGGAACTACGTGGGTGAAACCGAGCCATCCGCTAGTGTTAAATAAAATTGTGAGGTAATGGAAGTGTAACACGAAGCAACTGTCTTCTGTACTTGAAATATTTTTTAACAAAAGTTGCTTGGACAGCAGCTGCGCAAATATATAGTAGGAGTCTTCGATCAACAATATCCAACTAAATAACGGATCACGTACAAAATGAATGCTAAATTCTGTCTTATGCGTCTCAGGTCGAGAATTATTCTAAATACCCTACATTTACAATACTTACTTATGACAAACTGGACAAAATATGAGCTCTAGTGAGCTGTTATTTACCGAGACGTATTTCTTGCGCCGACCCCAGTACATCTAGTTAGTATTGTTGATCCGAGATAGGAGCGCTAAATAATTCAAATTTTTGCATGATTTTCTTCTTGTTTACGTCTTCTTAGATCGCTTTGAAGCAGTCGGGTTTTTTGATGTTTTGAATAAACTTTTTTTAATTACAGCTTTTTAGTTAGGATTTTTTTTTATAAATTAGGTTCATTTAAACATATAAGTGTATTATATTTTTTTAAATCACCTCTTAAAACCCTTTATTGATGATGATACCACACACCATGGGTTTGGAAGAAAAAAAAATTCCACCACAAACTGGCCTTTAAAATCAGCCATTTTTCTATTTTGCAATTTTAATGTAGCCCGTGACACTCGCAGGGTTAAGACGAATCGATTGACGTAAGAATCATCAAAATCGGCCAACGCGTTTGTTCTCTGGAACGCCATATAGAAACAAACATACATACATACATACATACATAGACTGATAAACACATTACCCTCCTTCGGCAGTCGGGTAAAAAGAGAGAAATAAAAATGAGCAATTTCTATAACACGGTACCTAAAGAATTGACAAAATACCCATAATTTCAATTTACACATTCGTGCTGTTTGCCGCTAAGGAGTTCGGTTGTATGCTCCATATCTTGGAAACTGCTGGACCGATTTTAATGAAACTTGCACTATTCCCTACGCTGAGAAATACTCAATCCAACACAAGAATGATCATCACGATCCGATAAGTAGTTTCGGCGAAATGCGTGGACATACATACATACATTACAAACAAACATACTTACATACACTTATGAAATTTGGGACACTTGTTTAGAAGCCCACAGAGAATAACATAATTATGTGAATATTGGGCAATTCCAACAATATTACATACATACGTGTCGAATTGATTATTTCCTTCTTTTTTATAAAGTCGGTAAAAACGTAAAGAAGTAACTCGAACGACATACATATTGATACACGATACTTAAGTTCAGTAGCAAGGACCTAATATCCTCCTCTCCACTTTCCAGGTATCAGCCCTTTCAGCCTGCCTGGACCCCGAGGGTCAGCGGCTGTTCATGGCGATCGCGCGCGTTATCGACGACGTCTCCTGGGCGGGGCAGAACATCCGCGTCTACAATGAAGTTATCATCACACCCCCATACAAGGTTAGTATTGATTCTTCTGCTTTTTAGATCCTTGCAAAGGTGAGACGGTACTTCACGTCAGAGCAGCTGCTCAACTTGTATCAAGCGCAAGTTCGATCATGCATGGAGCACTGCTCTCATCTTTGGGACGGATCTTCCAAATTTATCGACTACCAGCTTGATGCACTTGAGTCGATTGACAGACAGGCCAAGAGACTTATCGACAATAATGCACTGGTCGCGTCAAAACTTCGATAGTCAATGTTCAACCTGTCGGTTTTTAGGGTTCCGTACCCAAAGGGTAAAAACGTACCCTATTACTAAGACTCCACTGTCCGTCTGTCTGTCACCAGGCTGTATCTCATGAACCGTGGTAGCTTGACAGTTGCAATTTTCACAGATGATGTATTTCTGTTGCCGCTATAACAACAAATACTAAAAACAGAATAAAATAAATATTTAAGTGGAGCTTCCATACAACAAACGTGATTTTTTGCCATGTTTTTGCGATAATGGTACGGAACCCTTCGAAAGCGAGTCCGACTCGCACTTGGCCGGTTTTTTTAAATAAATAAACGTATTTAAGAGATCAGTCGTTGTTCAATCATTGCCTTTCTCTCTGCTGCCAACTAACAAGTAATTTTCTTCTTTTTTGTTGCAGGTTGACAACGTAATAGGCGAAAAAGACTCCAAACCATACAACTACATAAAGAAATTCGTCGAAAGGCATTGGCGTGACGCCCGCGAACACTCAGGGCCTAACTCCAGTCAACACCAGTAGATTAACATTTAAAAAACTCCTTGTGAAGACACCATCTTGAAGTTTTATGTAATACAAAAGAAATCTAAGTTACTCCTTATAATATCAGCTATCTGCCAGTGAAAGTTCCGACGAAATAAGTCCAGTCCTTTCGGAGATTAGCCGGAACAAACAAACAGATAATTTTTTCAATTTTTGTTCCCCTTATATTCCCCTTAGTAAAAAGCTTATATTTTGACATGACAAACAGACACTTAAATTTTATTTATTTGTACAGACTAGTATCTGCTTGCGGCTTCATCCGTATTCAGACATTTTCTTAGGGGAACATATTCCCGGAGTAAAAAGTATCCTTTATTTTCCAAAGTTCCAAAGTATATCTCTATCAATCATATTTATAATATTAGTAATGTTAGTTTTGTAAACTCAAAAGAAAACCTTTCAATTTATGTGATTCAGAAAAGTAAACTCTAACACCTTCACATAAAGTTTAGTTTCCGCTGCATCTTTGTTCCTGTTATGATCTTTCAATTTATATGATTTAGAAAATTAAACTTTAACATCTCCCCATATAGTTCAGTTTCCGTTGCAACTTTGCTCGTATTATGGTCTTTACAATAGCATTAATAATACTGTTAAGTTTGTTTTTGGCAATATTAATATGGCTCTGGGGTCGTTTTTAAGCCAAGGCTGGACCTTGAGCAAGACTGGTTAACCCTTATATCTTCTCTGTATAAGAAGAGCCATATGCACTAAACATTTTGGGAATACTTTCACTGTGCTGACAGCTAAGGAGGGGAATTCCCTGCCAGTCTGTGTTTCTTGAAAGCTACAACCTGGGAGTCTTTAAGTCTCTAGTGAATAGGTTACTTGTAGACAAGCGTGCTTCACCGTTGACCACATCATCGCTTACCATCAGGTGAGATAGTGGTCAAGCGAAAGAAAAAAAAATTCCTTCGGTCGGAATGTAGAACATTTTAGGATCTAGTATTAAAACTTCAAGATGCGTGCCTTCACAAATATATTGTTCAGTCACGACTGAATTCACCAAATAATATTAAAACATCTGTCGAGTTAAAACAACTAATTTTTCTAAATCATCTTCTGCTTATCTGTTTCCCAACAATGTTGGAGGCGGGTTGCAGTCTAACGGGTTGCTAATTACCAATATTTTGCATGGATCGACATCCTATGGTCTCCACAACATATTTGCTGGTTTCTTTTGCATTATGCAAGTTTAAAAACATCTTAAATATACTAATAATTTAGTATTTTTAAAATGAAATTACAGCTACATACATCTCTCTTTATATTAAAGGTATACATAGCATGATTATACCATCCAATGAAATCAGTTGTTTTAACATATTCAATGATATATTGTTGATACAAGTTTAATATGGAATACAATCGGTATACGAAGTTTCGTAAAGCAATGTTTTAACAAAAAAATAACCTCAAAATCGGATAACGACCATAAATAAAACACAAAAAACAAAAACTAAAAAAAATACAGACGAATTGAGAACCTCTCTCTTTTTAGAAGTCGGTTAAAATGTCATTTTGATTCAAAAGTATCTTTATCAAAGCAGGTCTTTGCATAAAGAATCCTATTCAATATAATTTGTTACAAAATCGCATACGACCTTTGACGGTGTGATTTTTCGGGTAGTTGTAAAAATATTTAAAAAATATTAAACATTGTTTTTCGAATCCTCGCTATATTAGATTTGTATCAACTACCGCAGTCGAAATTAACAAAGACATAAGAATTCCAGAAATTATGTATTGTATTGTTTTTGCCCTGAAACCTGTAAAACTATTGTTTTCTTCCTAATATACATTTTAGTTCTTTTTGTGTAACTCCAATGTATTTTGAAAAAAGAGATATAAATATCAATTTTGACTTGTTCAATATATTCTACTAGCTATTGCCCGCGGTTTCGCCTTGATAGTCGAAAATACGCAAAAAATTAAGAACTTTTGAGCGAAAAATATTCTTCAGTCAAAATTGAACTTTATTTCCTAGAGATAAGGTCGTGTTTACATCTGGCGTCGGTTTTTGGAGTGAAGTATATAGTAATACTATTTATATACTGTTGGATTAAGTAATAGTGAAAAATTATTTAAAAAAAATTGAAAAATTGTTTTACTGTGTTTCATTTTTTCATCGTCATATTCCCCCATTGACCTTGGCATTGTCCACGGTAACTCTTCAAGAAAGTTAGATGAAGTAAAGTTGGACCGATAATCTGGTAGGCTGCAGGAATCTGCTGGACACGAGACGGACGGGTCCGGTCAGATATGCAATTGAAAGACAATTTAGTAAAGGATTAATATATTAGACCAGGGTCGATTATTTTTGAAAATAAATATAGTAGGATGAAACCCATTCGAAAAGGAAGCGAATATAACAAAAATTAAGGAAAAATAATTTACGGGCGATCTGAGGTCGGGAAGTGGAAGGGGCACAGATTACCTCCCAATAGATACCGCTTGCCTACTGTTTTGTTTGATTCAGAGTTCACCAAATTTGGCGGAAGGCACGGGTTGCGCGGGGAGTGACAAGTGCGTCGTGATTGGCTGTTCAAGATCACGGTATCTGTCGTAGTGATGGGACATACACATTAAATTTCGATAAAAATATCGATATTTTTCAAACAGAATGGTTTCCACATAAATTACATTTGCTTGTGTTATTTGATGCATCAAACACATAATAACGATGCACAGCATCTCGCCTCGGCTGTTGCATTTTCACAGAAAGACAATTCTTGTTGTAATAGGTAAAATAGAGAAGCTACAACACACACTTAAACATAAACACTGCTAAATTGCTTTTACTTCCGTAGTTCCGTCCGAGTTCCGAATCAAATGACGAATGATGAAAATAAACAAGTCGAGGGGTGAAAGGCTATTTGTTTGAAGCGACATTTTACGAACTTTACAGGAGAGCCATTTAAAGATTCAAAATTTGGAAAAAAAATCGTGATAAAAAAACTATTGCTCTTACTTTAATGGGTATCGCAAATCTTTATTGCAAAAAAATCCCTTAATGTTTTGGTATAATTTTCAATAAAAAAACATGATTGTATGAGTTCCAAGATAAATGTCGCTTAATACAAAATGATCTGTATCGCCTTATTTTTAGAGTAAAGAAAAATGATTCAACTTCCAACATTGTCACTAATCAGCAGCAGGCAAAATAGTTTAAGTGACTTTACAGAACTTATGCAGGAGAAAGCAAAATGATTGAATCGACATTACTCAATAATAATAGGAATAGGCTATTTGGTTTAACTACCAATTGGGTTTTGTTAACGATACAGGCAAGTTGGCTTAAACAACGATGAACATTCTTAATGAGTTGTTTGATGTCTCAGGTTTCGAAAGGAGTTTATATAAATTGGTTGTTGATACAAGATAACAATGACAGATTTATAGTGAGTTAAGAGGTTGTAGTATTGAAATGGGTGAATAATTACTATGTCAGGAATAAAAAAAAAGTTCTGTTAATTAGAATTGTTTTATTACGTATCTATAATTTAATTAACACTCAGTCTCAATGAGATCGTAAGTTTCGTTATATAAAAAATTATAGCACAGCGTAGCATTTTTATAAGTTCCTTCATTGGTTTAATGTTATCTTCTTCAAATTTTTGGAATTCTTTGTCATACTGAAAAAAAATTGTTTCATAGCATCAAAACGAAAGTTTCATCGGTAAATAAGAGTAAGTGTGTTTTGTTTTTTTACGAATTAAATACAGACAGCGATAAAATAAATAAAATTACTTCTAATAGAAGGAACATCATTACACAAACTTCTACCATAGATTCAGTTAATGATTCTAAACGGGCCAGTGCAGCAGTGATAGCATTTTTTGTTGTTTTTGTTGAAGGAAATCAGCTGTTCCATACATTTTGACCGCGTAAGTGTTGCACTTTTGTATGGAACAGCTGATTTTAATATAGTAAATTCCAATCATTTTTATTGGTTTAAGTCTAGTATCATGTACTGAATCTGTGGTAAAAGTTTGTGCCACGTTGTTCCTTTCTATTAGAAGTCACCATTCGACCATGTGTACAGATAATCTGTGTGTGTACCTACCTACTATACAAGGTGTTGTTTTGTATCCTCGTCAAATTCAAGGAGGTAAATAGGCTAATGATTTTCGTCCCGAATCAATAACAAAATGTGTAAGTAATTTTTTATCTCAAACTTTTATTCCATACTTTTTTATTCCCTAAACCACGTTAAGGGGGTTATTTTGAAATACTGACAAACATAAACAACTAAAAAAATAAGCATTTATTAATAATTAACTAAGTACCTACCGTAATTTTAATAATAATTGATCAACAACCACCTGAATTTTGACGAGGATGCAAAACAACACCTTGTATAAAAAAATGTTGAACTATCGACTGAATTTAGCACAGGCATTCCTTAGTTAATTCAGGCGCCTGGTTAAAAAGGATTTATCAAAATATTCACAGAAATCTACGAAATTCTAAGTAAAATTCTAATTCTAAGTAATAAATAATTAATTACCCTTTCAAACTCGATTGTTATGACATTAATGCTGTTATCACCCGAATCACTATTTTTGCTGTTCTGCTTTTCCTAAAAACACAGTCAATGTGGTTATAGTATTGTGGTGAACTTCTTAGTTGCCACATTCAGACTCTTTAGGAGTCTATGCTTTCTAGTGTTTGAAGTTGACATTATATTACCTAATGTCTCGTTATATTTTAAAGTTGAATAAAGCCAACATTTGGTTCTAATTCGATATTGTTATTTCATAACAATTTATTCAACTTTAATTATGCAAAACACTCTTCAATACTAACTGTAACGATGGAGAAATATCTTCGGCCAAATATTCTCGACGTTGATCCGTCATCGCCTACTGCGGCTCAAGAATGGACCCATTGGGTATCTACTTTTAAAAATTTTCTGATTGCGAATGAAGCAGAGATGAAAATTAATGATGCGGTAAAGATGCAACTTTTGATTAATCATGTATCATCCAAAGTTTACAAATACATAAGTGAGTGCACATCATACGAAACTGCAGTAAGTACACTCAACACCATATTTGTTAAACCAATAAATGAAATTTTTGCGAGACATATTCTGGCCACAAGAAAACAGCAATGCCATGAAAACATTCAACAATATCTTCAGCACCTGAGAATTTTAAGCAAAGACTGTCAATTTAAAAATGTTGATGCAGAAAGTAATAAGAATGATTGCATAAGAGACGCCTTTATTTCGGGCATTATTTCGAATAAAATTCGCGAGCGCTTGCTAGAAAATTTTAACCTGACGTTGGATGAAGCTGCTAACCAGGCACAAGCAATTGAAACTGCTGAAAATAATGCGCAATCATTCAACAATCCGACTATTGGTGAATCTCTAGTCATGGCATTGCCAAAGACGGCAAAAGAAGACAAAAATAAACTACTAACACCAGAATACCATTTGAGACGATGCTTTTTTTGCGGCAATAAAGTTCACCGGCGGCAGAACTGCCCAGCGTTAAATGCCAATTGCCAAAATTGTCAAAAAAGAGGACATTTTGCAAATGTTTGTAGGAATCCTAAGACAAACATTAACGCTGCTACTGCTACTGATGCGGGATCTCCGGAAAATATATTCGATGATGTTACGGCTATTGTTGCTCCGGCTAGTTTAAAGAAATCAGTTGTGACCATTGAAGTTAACGGCAAAAAAGCAAACGCCTTAATTGACTCTGGAAGCTCAAAAAGCTTTATCAATTATGATTTTTATTCGAATTGTTCTTTTATGAAATCACAATGTACTGAATCTGTAACAATGGCCCAAACAACTCACACAATCAATTGTGAAGGGCTACTTCAAGCAAACATTGTTCTTAACGGCAATGTTTACGAAAAAGCTTCGCTTCTCATCGTTAAATACCTTTGCGCTGATGTTATCATAGGACATAATATACTGAAAGAACACTCGAAACTTGAAATTACTTTTGGTGGACCTAGAAAACCATTACAAATATGTAGTGTGCTGGCTTCATCTGTTCCACCAGTTCCTTTATTTTCGAATTTACATTCCAACTGCTCACCAATTGCTGTTAAGTCTAGAAAATACAGTAACGATGATCTGATATTCATAGAAAATGAAATAAGTCAGCTCTTAGCAGACGGAGTTATTGAAGAGAGCAGATCACCTTGGCGAGCTCAAGTTCTAATCACCAAAAATGAAAATCACCGCAAACGATTGGTCATAGACTATTCTCAGACCATTAACAAATATACAGATTTGGATGCCTACCCCTTACCAAATATAGAGAAAATGGTGAACGACATTTCAAAATACGACTTCTTTTCTAAAATTGATTTAAAAAGCGCTTACCATCAGGTATGTATAATGGAAGCAGAAAAACAATATACAGCTTTCGAGGCGTGCGGGAAACTATATCAATTTTGTCGTATCCCGTTTGGCGTAACAAATGGGGTCAGTGGATTTCAAAGAGTCATGGATTGGTTAATAAAAGAAGAGTATTTGACAGATACATATGCCTATTTAGATGACGTCACTGTATGCGGAAAAGACAAGGCAGAACATGACAAGAATTTAAATAAAGTCATGGATGCATTTCAGAAGTACAGTTTAACTGTTAACAAAGAGAAATGTACGTTTTCAATAAACACAATTAACCTACTCGGATACAATATTTCGAAAAAGTCCATTAAACCTGATCCAGACCGACTCCAACCACTTATTAGCATGCCAATACCGACTGACAAAACTTCACTTAAACGAGCTCTTGGCATGTTTTCCCATTATTCAAGGTGGATACCAAAATTTTCAAAAAAATACATTGCCTCGTGAATCCAGAATTTCCATTAAATGATGAAGCTATATCTGCTTTTGATGACTTGAAGAATTGCATTGCAAAGTCTACAATATTTGCTATCGATGAAAACAAAACGTTTACAGTCGAAACAGATGCCTCTAATAATGCTATTGCGGCTACATTGACTCAAGAAGGACGCCCAGTAGCTTTCTTTTCGCGCACACTATACACATCAGAAAAACGACATTCAGCCATAGAAAAGGAAGCGTATGCCATTGTCGAGGCTCTCCGTAAGTGGCGACATTACTTGATTGGAAGATCTTTTCGACTTATCACAGACCAACGATCAGTTTCTTTTATGTTCAATCGCACACATACAAGCAAGATAAAGAACGAGAAGATAGAGAGATGGCGATTAGAATTATCTTGCTACAAATATGATATTGTCTATAGACCTGGAAATGAAAATGACGCTGCTGATGCACTGTCACGTATCTGCACTATTCACACGGAATCTAAATTGAAGGACTTGCATAATGAACTTTGCCATCCAGGCGTTACACGAATGTATCACTGGATACGAAGTAAGAATCTACCATTTTCGGTAGAAGATGTCAGAAAGATGACAAATGCATGTTCAGTCTGTGCAGTCGTGAAACCACGTTTTTTAAAAAATAACAGCATTTTGATCAAAGCGACTTCAGCGTTTGAAAGACTGAATATCGATTTTAAAGGGCCAGTACCTTCATCTTCGTCTAACAAGTACATACTGACTATTATAGACGAATATTCGCGGTTTCCATTCGCATTCCCGTGCCAAGACGTTTCCGCTGCGACTGTAATGAAACATTTATCGACTCTTTTCTGCACATTTGGATTGCCAGCTTATATTCATTCCGATCGTGGCTCCGCTTTTATGTCAAAAGAAGTAAAAGATTACTTACACAATAGAGGTATATCAACAAGTCGAACGACAGCATATAACCCACAGGGCAATGGGCAAATAGAGCGCACAAATGGAACAATTTGGAAGACAATACAATTAGCTCTAAAATCACAGGGATTTAAAATAGAGCAGTGGGAAATGGTTCTAAATCAAGCTCTGCACTCAATAAGATCTCTGCTATGTACAGCAACGAACCAAACTCCTCATGAAATGATGTTTGTACACAATAGAAAATCTAATAACGGACATTCGGTGCCAACTTGGCTTCTAACACCCGGTCCTGTCCTACTCAAGAAGCATAACAGAACCAACAAATACTCTCCCATAGTCGAGGAAGTCGAGCTGTTGGAGTCCAACCCAGACTATTCTTTTGTGAGACTGAGCAACGGCCGAGAAACGACCGTGTCTAACAGACATTTAGCTCCAACAGGGTTAGAGAGCGGGGAAGAAGGCGAACGTACTGAAACTGTAGAAACAGAAAGCGACTCCTCATTTGTCTCTACAGAGAGTGCTGCCCCAGATACTTCTTCAATTCTACAGACTACCAGGAATAGAAGACCACCGGCCTATCTGCAGGACTACGACACCTCAAGCTAGAATGCAGCGGGGAAGAATGTGGTGAACTTCTTAGTTGCCACATTCAGACTCTTTAGGAGTCTATGCTTTCTAGTGTTTGAAGTTGACATTATATTACCTAATGTCTCGTTATATTTTAAAGTTGAATAAAGCCAACATTTGGTTCTAATTCGATATTGTTATTTCATAACAATTATGTCAATATAATTGTGTAACATTAATACTTAAATAAAAAACCTGAACAAACCTGTTCATAATTTGTTATTCTTTCCGGATCACTGTTACATTTGTCATCAAATGTATTTAAAATACGTAAATCTTTGTTTTGATCACGATAAGACGAGCTCTCTAAGAGTGTTACTGAAGGTCTTCTTTTCGTAGTGGGCTGTAACCGTTGTGCTTTGTTTTCATTTTCATCACTTATGCGTTCAATCTTGCTTCTCAAATATTTTAGTCTTTTTGGCTCCATTGTGGGCTAAAAAAATAAGTAAACATAAATAACATAACTACTTATACTTAAAGGCGTTAATAAGAGAGAACTGATAAATAAAGCAACATTGTAGGTTTCTATGAACCTACCTACCTACATAGGAACCTACGATCGGCCGCAAGTCACTGATAACAAGACCAGGATAAAAAGACACAATTAGGCTGCGGTATAGTATAAGCTGGCCTGTTGTTCTATAGCCAATAAATTGCATACCTAGTTTAAATTTAAGAATTGGTACACCATTACAAATAATTCAGTAACCGCGTATTTAAACAATAACCGTTATCCACCTATTAAGTAGGCAGGTATTTAGTACAGCAGGCTGTTCGGTAGGAGTACATACTAAGGTAATAATGTACCAATACATCGATAAACAATAAACAAACATTCGCAATCTACTATTTACATTAAAACATAATTAATTCATTCATTTATAGACACAATATTAAAGTAATCATACTTACGTGCTTATTCTATTCGGTCTTATCCCAAACTAAAATAGCGCGCGTCCTGTCTCCCGCCAAACTCACGACTGACTGATGGATGCGCCCGCGCGGGGCGGGACAGTAATAATACGGTTTACGAAAACTTTGCCAACATTTATTTGTTTTAAATTACATAGTTTGTTATTGTCGTATTGTGGTGATATAGAAACTCCTTGGAGTTTCTATGGTTTTATAAAGAATGTAGTTATTTTATCCGTCATTACGACAGCTCTATTCACATATATTTTTGCTGATTAAAACCATTTATTCCAAAGGTTTTATCTTATTTATCAATTTAATCAGCAAAAATAACTTTTAATAATGCACAGATTCTTACGTCCCGATAAATTGGACATTGATCCATCGGACAGCTCCGCCCCGAGGGATTGGGAGTACTGGAAGAGGACATTCGAAAGTTTCCTGTCATTCTGCGGAAAAGATGCAAAAGATGGTAAAACTACTTTAGATTTACTCATAAATCATGTATCCGCTAGAATTTACTCATTTATCAGTGAGTGTACTACTTACGAAGCAGCATTGAGTACACTGAATAATATATTTATCAAGCCAAAAAATATAATTTACGCTAGACACATGCTGGCAACGAGAAAGCAACAGAGTGAAGAAAACATTGACACCTATATTCAAGCTCTAAAATGAATGGCAAAGGACTGCGGATTTGAAAAAGTTGATGCGGAAACAAATAAAAGTGATAGTATAAGAGATGCTTTTATTTCTGGTATTAAGTCAAATAAAATTAGACAGCGATTACTTGAAAATCTGTCGTTATCACTCGAGCAAGCCTACAATCAGGCGATATCGCTAGAAATGGCTGAAATGAGTTCACAGAGCTATAATGTTTCAAATTTGAGTGCTGTTCAAGGCTTAGAAGGAAACAGGGAACCATTAGCAGTTTCTATAAAGCGAAAGTGTTTCTTTTGTGGAGGGCGAGTGCATCCTAGAAAGGATTGCCCTGCTGTCGACGCTAACTGCCAGATATGTGACAGGAAGGGACACTATGCTAATGTATGCCGAGGCAAGAAACTTCATACTGTTGCAGGTTTAGACAATCAAGATACTAATACCAACAGCTCAGCATGTATTGTAGCAGCGTCACCAGATTCCCTCAAGAAAGCAACTGTAACAGCATACATTCAGGGAATTCGTGCTCAAGCATTAATTGACACAGGCAGTTCTACCAGTTTTATAAACGAAGATTTCTTTAAATTGTGTCGCCTAAAAAAGAGACCTTGTAATCAAACAATTTCAATGGCTTCAACTTCACTGACATCTCAAGTAGAGGGACAAACCTGCGTCTCAGCTAAAATTGCAGATCATAAATACGAGGGTCTGAATTTACTAATTGTAAAGAACCTGTGCGCTGATCTTATCATTGGTCATGATATACTAGAGAAGCATTCTTCGCATGAGTTCTCTTTTGGAGGGCCGAAAGATCCGATTAAAGTATGCGGAGTTGCTGCAGCCTCTGTACCAGCTGTACCCTTGTTTTCAAACGTTTCTCCTGAATGCAAGCCTATTGCTATTAAATCTCGAAGATACAGTGAGGATGTTAAGAAATTTATCGACGATGAACTTAGAAAACTTTTGGCCGAAGGAATTATTGAGGAGAGTACGTCACCCTGGAGAGCGCAAGTTCTTATTACGAGAAATACTAATCATAAGAAACGTCTTTTTATCGATTATTCTCGAACAATAAATAGGTATACACATTTAGATGCATACCCACTTCCAAACATGGAGGAATTGGTGTCACAGATATCAAAATATAGTATATTTAGCGCTATTGATTTGCAAAGCGCATATCATCAAGTACCAATCCTGCCGAAGGAGCGCCACTTCACTGCGTTTGAAGCTTCAGGAAATCTCTACCAATTTCGGCGTATTCCATTCGGTGTCACCAATGGAGTTTCAAGTTTTCAAAGAACCATTGACTGGGTCATTCGTAAAGAAGAGCTTAAAGGAACGTATGCGTACCTAGATGACGTAACAGTTTGTGGCAAAAATCAAGCGGAACATGATGAAAACCTTCAGAATTTTTTGAAAGCCGCTCAAAAATATGGCCTTACGCTTAACAAAGAAAAGAGTACCTAAGTTTTCCCAAGATTCTATTAATATTCTGGGATACAATGTAAAGAACCACGTCATTAAGCCAGATGGGGAACGCTTACGGCCACTATTGAGTTTGCCACCACCATGTGATTTGCCATCATTAAGAAGAGCAATAGGAATGTTTGCGCATTACAGTAAATGGATTCCAAATTTCTCAGAAAGAGTTCATGCTCTCGCTCATACACAATTATTTCCACTAAAAGATGAACAGTACAAAGTTTTGAAAAACTAAAATCTGAGATTGCGAATTCTGCTATTCACGCTATTGACAACAATGCACCGTTCACCGTAGAAACGGATGCATCTAATCATTCCATTGCAGCAACTTTGTCTCAATCTGATCGGCCAGTTCCATTTTTCTCCAGAATGCTAAATAAAAGCGAACTTAACCACTCAGCTATAGAAAAAGAAGCTTATGCTATAGTGGAATCGCTAAGGAAATGGCGTCATTTTCTTATTGGAAAACCTTTTCGTCTCATTACCTACTGACCAACGATCTGTATCGTTCATGTTTGATAATAAACTGACGAGTAAAATAAAGAATGAGAAAATACAGCGGTGGCGCTTGGACTTGGCACCGTTCAAGTATGACATTGTGTACCGCCCAGGAAAACAGAATAATGTTGCTGACGCACTTTCACGAGTATGTACATCGGTAACAATACGGACTGAGAAACTAATTTCCTTATATGAAGCCCTGTGTCACCCAGGAATAGTGCGTATGAACCACTGGGTAAAATCGAAAAATTTGCCTTACTCTACTGGAGAGATTAAAAATATGACTAATTCGTGTCGGATTTGTTCTGAAATAAAACCAAAATTCTACAGATCTGCCTTGCCAGATCTAATTTTGAGAGATTAAGTATTGACTTTAAAGGTACCTTCCAATACAAGAAATAAGTACATATTAACGGTAATCGATGAATACTCACGTTTCCCATTTGCGTTCCCATGTGCCGATATGAGTTCTGCAACGGTTATAAAACATCTAAACGAGATATTTATGCTATTCGGGATGCCATCTTACCTTCATTCAGATCGAGGAACTTCATTCGTATCTGCGGAAGTAAAGAATTTCTTGAATTCACGAGGGATTGCTTCAAGTAGAACCACTCCATACAATCCAAGAGGGAATGGTCAAGTAGAACGTTTCAACGGGACCCTCTGGAAATCAATACAATTGGCTCTACGTTCACGCAAACTGGCAATTGAAAATTGGGAACAAGTTCTTCCTCAAGCTTTACATTCCATACGGTCCTTGCTGTGCACATCCACACATTGTACACCACATGAACGAATGTTTACGCATACCAGGCGATCTACGAATGGAGTTTCTATACCCACTTGGTTGACAGAATCAGAACATGTGCTAATGCGAAAATTTAACCGCACTAATAAATATCAACCAGTCGTTGAGGAGGTGACGTTACTCCATGTAAATCCAGATTATTCCTATGTTCGTCTAGCAGACGGACGAGAATCAACTGTCTCAAACCGACACCTAGCACCATTGGGTCAAGATAGTGAGATAATTCAGGAAACGCCTGAAATACTTAACGAGGCAAGAGAATCAGTAGAAACAAGTGAAGAAGACTTCTACGATTCTCGAAGTACGAATGATATAGAAGAGGAACAGCCGACAGATGAAACAGCTCCAACTGCAGAACATCAATTAGTCGAAGCAGAACGCCCGGCTACTGATAATTCAAATACTCAGCGGAGATCGACGAGAGAACGTAGGCTTCCAAGCCGCTACAGGGATTACGTTCTAAACTGAATAGCTGTTCTCATTTAGCCTGGAAGAATGTGGTGATATAGAAACTCCTTGGTGTTTCTATGGTTTTATAAAGAATGTAGTTATTTTATCCGTCATTACGACAGCTCTATTCACATATATTTTTGCTGATTAAAACCATTTATTCCAAAGGTTTTATCTTATTTATCACGTATAAAAATTGGATGGTTTAAAAGACAAACTATTTAAATTATGATACTGGATAAAATGATTTTAATCTAACCACCTGGTATTAGATTTATCTTAAGTGACGTATTTAAAAAATGTGGATACTAACAAACTGTTCAAGCGACTATAGAACCCAGTTTTGAGAACAGAAATATTGTTTGAAGCTCCAAATAGAGTGAAAAACAGTTTCAGCGAAAAGGGTTGAACCGACATGTCTTAATGAATTTGGCTGACGGCAAATTGGTTGAAGCGACATTGCTTAGTGTAAGTAGTCGTAAGCAAAATGTATGAACATTGAGATAATATGTACTACGTACTAGAGAAGCTATCCTAAGCCAAATGCATGCTCCACTCTTGTCAATTTTGACAAGAGTTTAAACTAAAAAATTCGCTGCAGCGCTGAAACAATAATTAGTCGTCTAACAAAACAATATAAACATGCAGCGCTAGAGCGCTTCTAAGGTGTAGTTTTCTCGCGACCAAAAAGACGGAAGCGCCGTGATTTTCATGGCGCTTACGCGTTTCGTTCAACGTTGTCATTCATATAGACTAAATTGCTGACTGACTACAGAAGTGACATAGCATTATACCTAACAAGCTTCATTAGAATTCACACTTTTTCAAAATTTATTATTAGTTTAAATAACCGACTGTTAAAGTATATGATACTTTTGTATTTCTTTATTACAATAAGCGCTTACAATAAGTTAAAAACATATCAAATTGGAATAGGGTATAGACGAATAGGGCTTTTGTATATTTTTAATATTAATTATGTTAATTTAGTTACCCCTAAACAATATAAGTTTAGTTAACTTTTGACGCTTCGATAAATAATTATTAGTCTGATTAATTTTAGCTTCGTACTTCAAGCGAATTCTTGTGTATTTGTTTATGATGGCCCGTATCAAATGTGTTAGGTGATTTAAAGTGCTTGGTTGATCAAAATAATGTTGAAGCAAATATGTAAATTTTTCCTTGTGAATAAAATATTCCAAAGTATTAACAGTAATATAACTGAAATGATATTAAGTACAGAGACACATTCTGAAAACGCCTGCCCGCTTTTGTGGTATATTTATCCTCTGCGCGAAAATGCAACGAACATACATAAGTATGATTGGATGGTAACCAGCAGCCTAATTGTGTAAGTAAATTCGGCAAAGTAAACAATCTGTTTCCTTCCCAAAAACTACTTTTTGCAATACGAAAAGGCGTTTTTGGGAGAGAAACAGATTGTTTCCTTTGCCGAATTCACTTACACAATTAGGCTGCTGGTATCTCCACTGCGGTTAATTTGGATTAATTTTAACCATTTTTCCCTATATTTACGGTCCAAACGTGGAAACCTTAAATAAACAAAATGTAACAAATTATGTCTTACATTATGTAATAATTATTTTTCATCTTTTATCTTTTTCCATTGAATAACCACAGTCAGTTCTTTTCTAAATATATGTTATTATTATTTTCCGCTTTAAAAAGAAACATCAGCTAATTTTACCTACACTTGATATACAAATTGTCACATCTGAATTTTTAGTCTATATGAAAATTGAAACAACATGGCGTCCAGCAAATATTTTGTTAAAATTAAATTTTAAAATTATTATCTAGTTAGCCACCTATGAAAAGTTATTCCTTTGCTCTTCGCCGTATTGGTTGAATTATTAGTGCAAAATCTTAAAACACACGACCGGCATATTGAGTGCGTTTGAACGTTTTTCGTTTAAAAACATAAAATGACTTAAGCGCCCAAGATCTAGCAAGCAAATAAGTGAATTGCGGCTAGAAAACCGCAATTGAACAGAACACAGTAGTGATGGGTGGTGACTTCTCTAGTGCGTAGTACATTATTACCTCAATGTGTATGAAGGGACTTTTCATCTAAAGTTAACAATATCGGTTACGAAACGATTTATCTGCCGAGAATAACGGCTTATACTCCGATTCTCTGTTTTTGTGTACAGCTTAAATCAAATACTAAAAAAATATGGCAAATTTCATGTCGGATCATACATCATGTTTGAAAATTATGCACTAAAATTGCATTGTTTTAAGCGCCATAAAAGTGCTCAGAATTATACGAAACCCGGCTCAACCGACGCAGAAAAATTCGCTGAATCCGAATATGTATATAACATGAGTTATAACGTCCAAAATGCTGCTTCAAACAAATAGCCTTTCACCCCTCGAAGTATAGACACGAAAATATAAATATTATTACAATGTTTAGCATGTGTGACGAGCAAAATTGAACTATAAGATCATACAGACAATAGTTATTTTTCCATGTTAACAAGTCGCTTGGCAAGTCGGAACACGCAAGATTGGCGGACCGCCGGGCGCGGTACGATGTCACGTGCGGTCGTGGTTATGCAATTTTCAAACTAATATCGATTGTAAACAGTGCATATTACAATGTCTTGAGTTTGAATGGCTTACCCTGTTACAGTGTTACAGGGTGTTGAAAGGGTAACCCGTTCGTAACGGGTTAACTGCACCCGTTCGAAGGTGTAACATGTATCAAAGAGTTTTTTTTTGAATCGCTTAAAAAAACCCCTTCAAAAACCCTTTCAACGAGTATCCGGCCGGTCCCTGCTTATGGGTAACAGAAATATCAGTGCATGTCCTTTTAGGGCGTCCTCTCCCGGCGCTTCCACTCACGTCTGCCCTGTAAATAAAATACCTTTTGTTAGTCGCGTTTTTTCGTGCGTTTTTTAGTCAGAGTAAAAATCAGTATCTACCGCATCGTTATTATCAGAATCGTACTGAGCAACAAGTAAAGGTACCGAGGACTTTTTGGGGTATTATTGGAAGCAAAGCAAGAGTTCATAATTTCAGTCGAAAGACATCCCCTACTGGACATAGGCCTCCTTTAAGTATCCCCCATCGACCGGTCCCGTGCGTCTCGCATCCACCAGTTTCCCGCAGTCTTAATCAAGACATCGGTCCACCTAGTGGGAGCCCTTCCAACGCTGCATCTTCTGGATCTTCGGCCCCTTCGAATATCTGTTCTGCAAGTATTTCAAGCGTACGAAACGTAGTAAATCGAAGATAGCTAGGAATGGTGAGCCCTTGCCAGAGCAAGAGTGTGCTCGTTCGCCGACTACTTCCACTCGGTTTATTGGTAGGTGGTGCCGTGCTTGGATGCGACGAGTACGTTACCCCAACAGGAAAGTGACTCCTAGAGAGATATGAGTGGAACGTATAATTCGTGCGTAATCTGCTGTGAATGTGCACCACTTAAAAAATAAGTGCGTGTCGTCGTTTTTAAAAAAAGCGGTAAAATAGGTTCCATAGGTTCATGTATGCTTTTGAAACTTTTTATGGTTATTTCAAGCGTCAAGATGAACTGAATACAGTTTTCAGCAAGCTTATACGTTTTCTCATTTAGGCGCTGCGAATGTTTTTCGGGTTTTCGAAAAAGCGCAATTACTTGAAAATTATAAATATTTTCTTAAATCTAATTCCGGCACAAATCAAGAGCTACTAGTGAGTGTTTATTCTACAGGCGCACGTACAATGGTTTTAGAGATATAGGTGTACCAGAATCTCATGGCATTTTTTATTTTTTTTTAAATTGTGATTTTCATATATTATGGCAATGTCAATTGTCACCTGTCGAATCAAAGTACTTGATGTGTCAACCGCTGCTGAAATTTTTTGATATTTTCTTGAAAGTTTGTTATTTTTGTGAAAATGTCGAAAAACCCACTTCGATCTCATGCGAGACATATTGTTTTCAATGTGTATCATAAAATAAGGGAAGAAGAAGGCGTAAATCAAACTCAATCTTTGGTTTTAAAGTGCGTCGTAGAGTGGACCGGTAAGTTGGACTGACTTGTTTTGATACTTTTAGTTTAATTTATATTTTTCTTACTTAATTTTAATTTCTTTCCATTACTATTATATGGTAAATCGTAGGTCAGGGCACATCGAATGATGGCCGGAAGGAAATGGCAACAGTAATGTAACTGTTACTAATTCTTCGACAAGATATTGATTTTAACGGAGATTGAGAATCTTTGACGTAAGAAAAATATTAAGTAATAATCTGCGCCCTGCAGTGGGACGTGTATATAGACGGGAGTTTTTGGCGGGATTTTGTCGAGTGAAGTTCAGTGGCTGTTAATATTATTTGCAAATTGATTCCTAGTGGATATTGTGATATATTATTGGTGTAGTTTTGTGTCTCAACTGTCTCCGCAACTGGACAATTTGTAAAACATTGACAAAAGCGATCTCGGGATAGTGGAGCGGTGTATTTTATTGTAGTATTGACTGCCTCTGCAAAGCTTACTGGGAAGACTGACTCGATACAATTTGCTGCCAAATACTCCAAAAATCATTAGAATCTGTTACATCCGCATTCTAATGCATACTAAAGAATAAATATAAGATCCAAAACTCTTTCCAAAGACGTGGCTAAAAGGTTCTAGCAACCAGGCCATAAAACTTACATAAAAAAATATATATAGACTGATGATGATGAATGACTTTAAGTAACATGATACATTTTATTATTTTTTACAGACTTTATACATAAAGAGATTGGTTTTGAATATGTTAAATGCCAATGAAAAAGAACCATTTTGATGGAGAGATGACATAAAACTACAAAGATACAAGTTTTTGAAATGCCAGTGGAGTTCATGGAATCGTATTCTAGTTTTCTAGTTCTGAATGAGGTTTTAAGTTATTAGTATGATTTAAATGCTAAATAATAAATTAGTACATAAATTAATATTCAATTGATTTATTTTTCCTATGTTAAGAACACGATGTATAACATTATTCGTACACATACCTATAATACTCACAGTGGATCTTTGTGTCTCTGAATTGGTTGCAAGACCCCGCGCAGTAGCTATTTTTGTGTCAATGTTGAAGGTGAAGATAGCATTGTATAACTGTCTCTTTCACTCGCTTATGTATGTCACATAAGCTTACGGAGTTTCTTGTGCATTCTTCTCCATAACAAGCTACTTTCCGAATGCACGGTAGAATCAACTTTTATTCCATGTAAATTTAAATTGTGACATTCAAAAGTGCCGCTTGGTGGCCCGGGAGTGATATGAAGTTTCGAATGACGTTATTGCGACGCACGCTATTTCGAAAAACTTTACGACTGGTACGCCATTTCGAAAACACATTGAATCGAAAACCGCTATATCGAATGACGTTATTGCGACGCACGCTATTTCGAAAAACTGTTGGATTGGTACGCTAATACGAAAGTTTTGGTATCAAAATCTACGGTAACGAATAGCATATTCCAATCTGATTTTGTCTGGGGATCGAATCGCGATACCTCTTGTTTATATCATTTTTCGACACCGACTTCCAAAACGAAAGTTATTTTGCACATTTTAGTGTTTTACTATTGAATTCGTTTAATTTTTTTATGAAAAAGATATTTTTCTTTCTTTTTAACCGACTTCCCAAAAAGGAGGAGGTTTCTCAATACAACCGTATTTTTTTTTTGTATGTGTGTTCGCGGATATCTTAGTCGTTTATGCCACCGTTTTTTTAGGCCACCCTGGTGGCCCAGTTGAAATAAATATCTTTTGTCTTTTTTGTCATCGTCCTATCTCGCTTACTCTATGCAGTATACTCGATGACAAACTGTTTCTTACGCAATGGTTGGCAGGACCAAGTTCAAAGACACAAAGATCCGTTGTGACTACTATAATATAGGTACCTCATGTTCATTAATACTAAAGACATAAATAAAAATTAAACAGTATCAAGATGGTTTGATCCAATTTCCCCAGTATTGCATACAACAAATTTTTATTTCCCCTTTTGCCATGAGATTCTGGTAGACCTATACACGTTTCTGCAAAACGTTACCCCAGCAGGAAATGCAATATCTCGAAAACCTGATGACGCACAAGTTTTATTTTTGGCGCACATTTTCGCACAAATATAAGCTCTCTGTCCATGCACAATATTTCTCATTCCGATCATGCGTTTAGAATTTTCCTGCTGGAACAACGTTACCCTAGCAGGAACCTATTTTTCCGCTTTTTTCAAAAACGACGACACGCACTTATTTTTTAAGTGGCGCACATTCACAGCAGATTACGCACGAATTATACGTTCCACTCATATCTCTCTAGGAGTCACTTTCCTGTTGGGGTAACGTACTCGGATGCGACTGGGTTGGAGCAGCTGTCTCTCAGCGAAGTGGGTGCCTCAAGCTCAAGCACTCGGTTGTGCTAGACGGGGAGCTAACCTTCAATGTTAGGGACTGTAGAACCAACTGTGCTGGTCCGGCCGCACATGCAGTTATTCAATAGCTCTTTACGAGAATGCTCGTATCCGGACGGCTGCAAGTTGACAACTAACATTATATCAACGAAGACTTTGCAATTATGGCATGCTTGCCGGAATTCCGTAACAATTTTTCTGATATTTAAATTCCAGAATTGATAGGAGTAATACCGGAATTCAGATATTCATAAATTTTTCGTACCACTTGCTCAAAAAAGTGACATTCTATGCCACAAAAAGCGAACATAACAATAGTCATTTTTAATCTGTTAAAAACAGGGAAAGAAAATTGTACTGAATTTCATTCATCCTCTAGGGGGAGAATGTGATTTAAATTTGGAATACTTACCGAAATTTATACTGAACTACATCTGTGTTTACACCATTGAGTTTGTATATAAAGCATTATACATCTTTTTGAAAAAGGAATACGCATTTATTATGCAGTTATGATTATTAAATAAAATTACGACAAGTAAAATTTCACAATTTAAAAACCCCCGACGCATTTGTCTTGCGAAAACACCCCGATTCAAACAGTAAAATGCCCATAACTTTTGAACGGCTGAACCGATTTTATTCAAACATAGCTAAGAACACTCTCGACAAAATTACCTTTCAAACAAAAAAAACTAAATCGAAATCGGTTCATGCGTTTAGGCGCTATGATGCCACAGACAGACACACAGATACACAGATACACAGCAACACACGTGAAACTTATAACACCCCTTCTTTTTCCGGCGGGGGTTAAAAACCGACGAGGCCGTATGAGCTTGATGCCTTTGCTTTTCCGACAAAAAATATTAGTCTAGCAATTTGCCGCGTTTTTGTTTTCTTCAAATACATAAACGTTAAGTTTATATTGTGTTAATTTTTTCGCAAATGGTACGAAAAGTAGAGTATTTTCCTCGGTGATAAAGCTGTCTTAGTCTTGGGTGAACTTAAATCCTTCGCTACACTCAGGACTCGTCTGAAATCCCTCGCTTCGCTCGTGATTGAAGTTTTTAACACCCTCGCTACGCTCGGGAGTAAACCTCGAGTCCTTCGTTACGCTCGCGATTTAAATCGTCACCCGCGACAGAAGACACTGCTTTATCCCCTTGGTTAATAATCTACTATTTATTCATACATTTTTAATATTTTGATTATTATTTATGAAAATGTTAAGACTGGAAGGAGACTATGTAGTATGAAATGTACGTGACACGTGATACATACTACGATACAAATATAGGTGTTTTTAATCATTTTATTAATGTTTAAATCTATTGTGTGATAAATTGGGTCCCGCAACAAATTACTGAGACGCCTAACGTCAATCAACTGGAGGGCCTCACCTTTCTTCCGGACTACTGGCCTAGCACTCTGCTTCTCGGCTGGCGAATATGCGTGTCCCACGTGGCACCGTTCCGCCCACGCCAAGGAACATACAATTACCAGCTGCCTCAAACCAACCCCGATCAGCGTACTATACCCCACAGCCGGGATAGTCATATTTAGCCTTAGGGTAGTAGAAAATAAAACAATAATATAAAGGTTGTAACATTTATTCCTACTAAAATCACTACATGATTATAGACGATTATTATTATTAAATAATTATTAAAAACATTTTTTATTGTTTAGTTCGAGAGAACAACACTACGCTGGCTATATTTCTGATACTTTTGCCGAACATTTTTATTATACTCTGTATTAATTTTTTATTGTTTAGTTCGAGAGAACAACACTACGCTGGCTATATTTCTGATACTTTTGCCGAACATTTTTATTATACTCTGTATTATAATGTGAGGTCCATTTCCACCATCATCTTAATCCAGAGTTAGTTGCTAACACTAGGTTAAATAACAAATAATATGTATTATATGATTGGTCGTGTGAGCTACTAACTCGGAGTTAGTAATATAACCCAGGGTAGTGCAAGCGGCCCTAAGAAGGATAGAACGCAAGATTTTCAGTATATATTAATTTGTATATAAGTTGAAGTAACATACAGTTAAACATAAAAATCCGACGACTAATGGCAATATGCATGTATTTTTTTAAATTGATAAATAATATAACTATTAGCTTTAAAATGAATCATCCATATATTATAAATACGAAAGTAACTCTGTCTGTCTGTTACCTTGTCACGCTTAAACCGCTGAACCAATTTAGATGAAATTTGGTATGTAGATAGTTTGAGACCCTGGAAAGGACATAGGATTGTTTTATCCCGAAAATCATGCTTAAGGGCGTGGCAATGGGGGAGGAAGTTTGTATGGTGTACTAATAATTTCTCAAGAAAGGCGGCCCACGCACTTGCGGATTATAAAAAATACGACGCAGTCGCGGGCAACAGCTTGCTAGAAATAAAATTTCAATATATGACAAATATATTTGTTTAAAATGTAATAATATCTCGTTGGTTTTGGATCCATTTTGATTCTGTTTTTACTGTTAATATTCTATTTTAGAATATTGATCGGTAAATTGGTTAAATAACATTATATTTTTTCGTGCATATTACCTATTTCGAATTGTCACCTATGGAAATGAGCTCTTTTAAAAATTTCTACTTTTTCTTCTTGCTGTTGACTGTAATAACTAATTACATATGTATTTTATAATAATACATAATAAAAGTATTCAGTGTGCTATAAATACTTTTCAACCACTACAAAATAGTGTGTTAAAAAAGGCCAAATTGAATTAGCTAGCGATAATCCGAAGAATTGATAGCAATAAAAATAAAAATTTAATGTTTTCATGTCATTTACATGAAAACATTAAATTTTTATTTACCCCTTCAGGAACAAAACTCCTTTTTTTCATCTCCGAATATATATGAATAAAGATCACATTTAACTAACACAATGATGTAAACAAGTATGGCGGCTTTTTGATGATATCCGAACTACGCCAAACGGAACCGAACGTCTCGAGACGCATAACGGTTTTTCGTTACGTGACGATTTTTACCCAGCAACGCGCGGTACGGAATTTCATTCCAAAAATTTACTTACTCATAATTTCAAGTATTATTTTTCCTATTATTTAGCTAATTTAATTTGACCTTATATTCTACATTCAAGCCAGCTATATATTAAACATTGTTCTTTAAACGTTTAACTTCAAAAAAACAGCTACAATCGTTAAAATAGTATAGTTTTACTCAAATATTTTATTTTAGTCGACTAAAACTTAGTTTAGTCGTACTAAACATGATTTATGAAACTAAGCAAAGATTTAGTGTTACTAAAAATGATTTAGTTGACTAATTTCGTTACATAGTTGCTTGGGAACAGTCCCGTCATTCCTCGAAGTTCACCTGAAAGAGAAATAAAAATATTATATCTTCTGCACATAACAAAACGCCTATTTTCCAGTTAGGCAGAACCCAGAGGCGCGAGACGCGCTTATTCATGCATTGTTTGTTAGTGTAACAAATGTTCAAATATTTAACTCTCCAAAGTATTTGACCATTTCTAAGGCAAAGCTTAAATTTTTGAGCTATTATACATAATCATAACTTCTTTTGTTCGGCAGATATGACATGGCAGCTGTGTTGACGTCACTCCAGCTTACACGCTCGTTTTTTTTTCATAGTTTTGTAGCGGCACCGACGCCGCCACTTACGAACGAATGACATGACGTCACACAAATCCTGCATCGCGCAAGTAAAGTTTTCGGCGCGATAAGAACACATACAACAGTCCGACAACAACCGTTGGGCAGTTGCCCGGACCAGACACAACACCTGTCTGGTCGGAGGATCCTCCCTTTTCTATGTAGGTTTGTGGGACTTTACACCCTGTTCCACATGCCCCCAAAGTTTCAACACTTTTTATGTATTATCGTTCAGTTCTTTCCTTCCATGTGCAGCTATTATGCCTTATATTTTTGACTATAGTCCAAAACCCTAACCTCACTGGTTTGCCTGTATTCAATGAGGAAGCTGGGGTGACGTCACTCCAGCTAACACATACTAAACGACTTATATTAACGAAGTTTTTGTGGCCGCTAAATTAAGACTCGGAACCTTTATTCGAAATATTGGCATATATAGAATTATTCTATCACTTATGAGGAAGCTGGAGCTATACACAAAAATGTTGCCTTGAGTGTTCAATCTACGATTATCTATTCAAATTGCCTTTCTCCTCAGTCCATTCCTCTTAGACCCACTTGCACGGCAAAATCAACTCAGAGTTAACACTAGGTTAAATTGACGCTATTCCTCTCTCCTAGATATTGAATGAACCAGAATGTATTTGTGCCCGGCAGGGTCCAAAAATATTTCTGTAACTTAAGATTTACCACCTGAATATGTACATTATGGATGCAACAAATTAAAATTTATTTGAGTTATGTTTTTCGTGCAAGAGGGCCAAAGACCGGGTTTCTCACCGCTAAATTATCGCAGAATTAATGTCACAAATTTTCAAGCACGCGTTCTCTGTTGTGATTGATTGAATGAATATTCAACAGCCAATCACAGCAGATAACCGGCGATTATTCGTCGATTACGTTAACAGCCCGATAATCAAGTGTTGAGAAACCGGGGGTAAGTGTCAGATATCGGTGAGTGTGTGTTAGTTACCTTGCCACCAAGCGGGGTCTTGCGACCGGTCTGTGACGGCTATTATATCATCTTTTTCAAAGCTTAGCTCGTCTGCGTTTTGTGCGGCATAGGGGTACAGTGCGATTACCTGAAAGTTTGTTATTTAACCGTCAGTTAGGTAGTAACTAGTGTTTAAACCAACCACCGACAGTACAGTTTTGCCAGAGTTTAAACCAACCACCGACAGTTCAGTTTTACTAAATTTTAAACCAACCACCGACAGTTCAGTTTTACTAGAATTTATACCAACCACCAACAATACAGTTTTATTAAAGTTTAAACTAACAACCAACAGTTATTTTTTACTAGAACTCAACCAACCACCAACAGTACAATTTTACTAGAGATTTAAACAACCACCAAACCACCAAGAAGTTAAAATATTTTTGATTATTCGTGAAAAGAAAAATTTACTGGAAACTAACTGAAAAACTTCCAGTCTTTTTTTAAATCTGCCTAATCTTTTTGCCCATCTATGTTGGGTTGGCTTCCGGGATACAGCTGAGTGCCAGTATTTTACATGGAGGGACTGCCTATCTGACGTCCACAACCCAGTAACTGGGTAACACTGTACCCTCCACAACCCAGTAACTGGGTAACACTGTACCCTTCATAACCCAGTAACTGGTGGCCCTTTTGGAAAGACTAAAGTCAGATTGCCTGGCTACTTCTTTCTTTTTATCGTAGCCTAAATTTGAAAAGAATACTCCTAAAAACAAGTCTTTTATCATTATGAATTACATTTTCATGAAATCGTAATTTTTTCGTATTTTGTGTTGGTATTAAAAATATAAATTGATTTTTATTTTAAGTAAAAAACTATTTATATATAAAACTGTTGGTTATTTAAAAAGTCGCACTAAAAGTCGTTCCCTTTTTGGTACAGAACCCAAAATTGTCCAAACAATGTAATCTGCAATTACATTGATTTCGTTGAATAAGCGAAGCGTTAGTTTAAGCAAGCAGCATTGCAACATTAATGTTATTTTTACAAGTTCATTTTAAATACTATAACATAACATTACGCCAGTACTCCCGAAGAGATAGGCAGGGCGGCACCTATATAATAGTACACCCACATGTCGCCAGTGAAGATATGAATCAAGAAAGTGTTTTCATTCATCAACAAGAACCCAACAACCATACAGTCCACTACAGTATGGTCCTTCGAGCCGGATCAGTAATAATTAAGTCCCATGTAATAGGGGGCCAGCCTGTTGCCATCAACCGGCCACAAATCCAAAGTCCAGACTGCTACTGAGAAATTCTAGACGCAATCTTTTTTTTTTTTAAATATTTATAACAACTTAAAAAATCTGCTGTCCACCTGTGGACCAGAGACATCACAGATGTTTCAACATCTCAGAGACAAAGCAAAAATGTCTTGTGTTACCTCAGCAATCCACGGAACGACCTCAGTATTGCTTAACTTTGAAGATCGACCCGTCCGAGACTATTGGCCATCTTCTAGATGTCTTCTGGCTGAATCAGGGACCCCCATAGTGAATTTTTGTTAGGGTTCCGTACCTGAAGGGTCCAAACGGAGCCTGAATTTTTGACTTCCCATTGAACATGAATTTTGGTGATAATGTATATATTCTACATTTGGCACGGAACCCTAATAGTATGAAGTCCGACACGCAGTTAGCCGACTTTTTTATTGATGATGATTTGTTCGCGTTTGACCACTATCTCACCTGATGGTAAGCGATGATGTGGTCGACGGTGAAGCACGCTTGCCTAGAAGTAATCTATTCACTAGAGACTAAAAGAGGTTGTAGCTATCAGGCAACACAGACTCCGGCAAGGAATTCCACTCCTTAGCTGTACGCACAGTGAAAGTATTTCCAAAACACTACTACTTAAATGTAATAATTATTATTTATTACCTTGTCGATGACAGTTTCAGCTGGTAAGGTGTCCATTTTGGATAGAACGGGGGTAGTTCTACCGGATGTACGGCCTGAGGATTGGAGGATCTGAAAAATAGTTTGTTAAAAATGTATCTCAAATTAAAAAGTTTTGGAGTGAGGTCCACGAACGGGATGACACTGCATTTGAAGGTCTCCCATTAGGTGGACCGATGACCTGGTGAAGGTTGCGGGGTTCCACGAAACGCACGGGACCGGTCAATGTGGCGACGCTTGGGGGCAGGATCGAAGTTGTCAAAAACGCGACTTTATCCGATCCGACGGTTATAAACCGCATTATTTTTATCAATAGATTATATCCTAAAAAAATTACCGCTTTATAAGGTGTCTATGCCCGGAGCGACGAAATTGCTAGATCGGGCCCCGCTTGGTGGGAGGCCCTGTCCAGAAGTAGACATCTCTCGGCTTAAAATGATGATGATGAAGAGGAATATTCAAAGGCCTTACCTTGACATAGCTGGCAGGGAACCAGCCCACCTGCCTGTTCCTCCCCTTAGCCTGCAGCTCTCCCTCCCACCAGCCGCTGTCGGCTTTCTTCCTCACCACCAGGAGCTGGCCTTTGGAGAGGGATAGCTGCTCGGAACTGGAGAGAGAGAGAGAGAGTGAGAATTAATATAAGCGCGTAAATTACTCTTTTAAGGTAACCAAAACAGTGAACACAAAAGGAGAATGACCAAAAGTGGTACCAAAAAGTCTCACGCATCAAGACCAAAATTTTATAGTAATTAATTTCATAATTGTTTACGACATTACGCGTCGCAGATTTGATTTTTGAATAGGGAATTTAATTTTGAGTTTAAAAGTATGGTTATTGTTTTACTCTCCTCTCTATAAATGACGTTCCGTTTCACATGATATGATTAACGTAACCTTCATTTTTTAAAGTGTCATGACCACTGTTAAAAAATTATACGATTCCAATTCTACATTAATTAAAAAAACTAGAATAGAATCTTATCATTTACTTATAAAATATTAGGTATCATTATTTTATCTATGGTTAATTGGCCGTTCACAGCAGCCGGTTATAAAGATGAAGAACGCAATAGAATCTATTTTTTAATGAAAGAACTAATCAGTAATGGTTTCTTTTGTTTAATAAATAACTATAACGATCATGTATAACGTGTCTATAATAAAATACGTCGTTGATAGTGTCGAACAAAATAGACCTAGTTTTTAGGTTATTTTCGATTTTATGAAAAAACTCCGAAACCCGGGTTTTGTTTTCAAAAATAAGTTTTGTAGGAGTTAAGATGGTCAGTGTAGTCTATAAAAAACAAAGTTTGATTTTGATGCAGCTTGGTACGGGATTCCATACATCGATGAGCATTCTCCTTTTTGGGAACAGCTCACTATAAAAAGTTATGCATTGACCATGCATAACTTTTTATAGTGATACATAAAAAAAATGTCGAACTAAGAACTTCCTCCTTTTTTAGGGTGACGTACCCGAAGGGTCTAAACGGAGCACTATTGCTGTCACTCACGTGGTAGTCTGTCTCTCCGTAGTCTGTCACAAAATTTTGTTCCGAAGATTTTTTTTAATAATGTTTATTATTATATATATATTTTTCAGAGCAGTGGTGGCCCAGTGGTATCGGCCGCGACTTACAAGTTGTAGGTCGTGGGTTCGAGCCCAGGCAGGCGCTTTACTTTGTGTAAATTATTTCTTCACCACTGGTCTAAAAACGGTGAAGGAAAACATCGTGAGGAAACCGGCATGTCCTAGAACCAAAAATTCGAAGACATGTGACATCCACCAACCCGCACTGGGCCCGCGTGGTGGATTACGGCCCATTCCCTCTCACCGAGAGGAGGCCTGTGTCCCAGCAGTGGGAACATTAATAGGCTGATGATGTGATGTGATATATTTTTCTCAAACATGCTTGGAAATTTGAGCATTATTTTGACAACTTTCTTCGAGATAAATCGAAATTGCTGTACTGGCCAAATATACATGCGAGCAGCGGCTGGCAAAAGTTGTTTGAAAATCCATATTTGTCGTGTTTAGCGGCCAAACAAATTACATAGTAAACTCATATCTGTCGTGTAATTTAAAAATGGAACGACTTTTTACTCCGAAACATGGCAACCAAGGAAATACTTATCAAAGATTTAATTTAAATTTCAAACTAACTTGTATATAGAAAGCAGTTTATTGAAAAAAAAACAAATGAACACTTAAACGCGGGAAAAATTTTGTTGTTCGTCATTGATTTTGAAAAGTTTTCGCGCATTATTCGAGAAAAGTACTGTACAAACCTTGGCCACAACTAGGCATTGATGGACCTACGTATGTGTGCGCCCACATTTACACGTTTGTCCATCAATGCCTCTTTTGCTGGCCACTGCAGTAATGTACTATTACTAACAATTACCAATATATTGAAAAATCCGATTTTTCTTTGGTGCGGAACCCTAAATGTGCAGTCCGACACGCAATTGACCAATTTTTTTTCGCCTGCAAGCACTTAATTACCTGGTAGCTGTATAGTTAGCGATAGCCTGCGCGATCTCGTTCTTCCGTCGCCCAGTGACGGAGTCCCGCCCCGAGTCCCTCCTGGCGCCCGAGGCCGGCCGGGGCGCTCCGCCCTCGCCCCGCCCGCCATCGCCAATGATGGACGCCACCTCGGACGAGATAGGCGTGGAGGATTTCTGCTCCTGGAGGAAAGAAGTTAGATAAAGCTCAATTTATATTGCCGCAAATTGGAATAGAACGGCAGCATGAATTTCGCCTTATTGCTCGAGTATGCTCGAGAATTCTGGCGATGCCCTTGAAGGACGTTCAATAGTATCTTCTAGATCTTGACAAGAATAGTTGAGTCCCGCTTCGTGCTACTTCCCGCGGATTCGAAAAAAGACACCAACCCGTAGCTACAGGAATTCTCGGGAATACTCGAGCGATAACAATATCCAAGAGTGGCCAACAATGACCAATAGTGGCTATAAATGACATATAGTAGCTAACCATGACCAACAGTGGCTAAACATGACCAATAGTAGCTAATAATGACCAACAGTGGCTAACAAAGACATCTTAGACGGTGACCTCTGAGTTTGTTTCGGCCTTTCTTCTCAGAGTAGTCAGATAGGAAATGCCGACCTCATCTAGTTTTAAAAAATATGATCGACATGTAAAAGTGTTTGTACAAACCAACTTACAGAAATAAAATCATTTATCTAGTGGCTAACCATGACCAACAGTGGCTAAGGATGACCTCTAGTGGCTAACCATGACCAACAGTGGCTATGTCAATGGCCTATACTGGCTAACAAAGGCCCACTTTATAGGTATGTAAAGTTTCTCTGATATTTAATACATTTTCGTTCATTTGTCCCTTTATTAATATCCCTTCTCTTCTTAATTCAATAATCTTTAATATCTAATTTATATCCAATCATAATATCTAATTTAATTTAATAACCAACTTCAAAATCAATCTAATAATCAATTCTAATATGTAATTTGATAATCAATTTCCTATACCTCATTTAATCAAATTTATATTTATTTATTTAAACAATCAATTCTAATATCCAATATTCAATAGGTATCTAATTTATAAATCAATAATTAATCTTATGATTTAAGATTTAGTGTTCAATTTTGATTTGATACTTGATTTAAATTTCTAATTTGATTCAATATTTATTGACATCATAGCAATATTTGAATGTTTAAATTATTTAATACTTGCTGACCCCCGCAGCTTGGCTAACGTCAACTCGCTACCTACCTACCATAACTACCCTACCCTACCTACCCCACATACTGAAAAAATAATAAACATAAACCATCTACTAAATAGTCCGAACAAAGTCTAAACATTTGGTTTGGATAGGTGAGCCCGTTCTTGAGTTATAAAATTACAACGAAAAGTGGCATTGATTTATATATATATATAGATTACTTAGATTAATCAAGGCACATGAGAGATTGATTTTATTATTAATTTTTATTTTACCAATTCAACAAGTGATTACTTTAAAGAAATGAAATGCATGTATGGAATGAATAAAGCTATTTTTATTTTACTTAATTTATCTCTACGCTTACCAGTATGGGCGGTGAGTAGGGTGCGCTGGGCGGCGCATTGATGGGCAAAGCTGGACCGTGTAGTACATCAACTCTACATCAGCATTATCTTGTAGCGGCTCTACTGCCTCGGGAATGGGCGCTACCACGTCTGTGGTACTAATAATGACCAACAGTGGGTAACAATGATTTCTAGTGGCTAACCATGACCAACAGTGGCTAAAAATGAACAAGAGGGGCTAATAATGACCAACAGTGGTTAAAAAATTCATCAGTATCTAACAATGACCTCTAGTGGCTAACCATGACCAACAGTGGCTAAAAATGACAAACACTGGCAATCAATGAAATCTAGTGGCTAACAATGACCTCTAGTGGCTAACCATCACCAACAGTGGCTAACAATGACTAACAGTGCCTAACGATGACCTCTAGTGGCTGACAATAAACGACAGTGGCTAACGATGACCTCTAGTGGCTGAAAATGAACGACAGTGGCTAACAATGACCAATAGTGGCTGTCAATGGCTTCTAGTGGCTGACTACGCGGTCTCTAGTGACTAACAATGGGCTGTAATGGTTGACAATGGCTTATAGTGACTGACTATTGCCTATAGAGGTTGACAATGGCTTCTAGTGGCTGACTACGCGGTCTCTAGTGACTAACAATGGGCTGTAATGGTTGACAATGGCTTATAGTGACTGACTATTGCCTATAGAGCTTGACAATGGCTTCTAGTGGCTGACTACGCGGTCTCTAGTGACTAACAATGGGCTGTAATGGTTGACAATGGCTTATAGTGACTGACTATTGCCTATAGAGGTTGACAATGGCTTCTAGTGGCTGTCAATGACCTCTAGTGGCCAACAATGCTCTTAATTTTTTTACTTACCTGTGACGCAATGTTGGACCTCTACTGGTTAGCAATGGGCTATTTGTAGCCATGTCATTAGAATAGCTATTTCTTAAATAGCTTTCTTACCAGTATGGGGGGCGAGTAGGGTGCACTGGGCGGCGCATTGCTGGGTAAAGCTGGTCCTTGTTGTAACTCTACATCAGCACTATCAGGTACCGGTTCTGCTGCCTCAGGTATGGGCGCTATGACGTCAGCTGTGGTCGTCGTGTCTTTGGTCACGTAGTTCGATGGGAAGATGCCGGTTCTGGGAAGGAAAATACTGTTTTAGTTTACCTATTATTGGAATCAAATATAACAGCTCACAATGTTAGGACCCATTAATATTAATGATAATTTGTATCCGTGGTGCTAGGCAACTGGGCTTATTCCAGTTGTAAACAACCTTTTGTGCCTATTGGCCTTGTTTGTTCTGTCTCCTGCTTGATATGGAGAGCAGTATAAGTTTGTATGTTTTCCTACTCCTCCGTTATTCTTTTCTGATTAATTTCGATGCGGGATCCAAGACAGTTAAATTCATTCTCCGGGACTTCGTCGAGCTTTATTGCCTCGGCGCTTTTCTGGTGGTCGCCACTGTTGATTCTGGCTTTCAGGAGTTGCAGTGGTTTGGGAAAAGTGCGGTGGGATAGTTTTAGTTTATTTTTTAATGATATTTAAGCATAAGACACAAAGCAGGTATTCGGTACAGGGTGTCACGCCGGATACAGAGTGAGTTTTTTAAATGGGCGTGGATGACCAAATCCGAAACTATGAGGAATAGCGAAAAACACTCAAAGGAGTCACGAGGCCGATTTTGATAAAAACTAAATCTGCATCATTGGATGTTTGAAAAATCAATATTCCTAGCTAGGAATCGAATCGAAATCGGTCATATTCGGCGCGTTAAATTCCATCCCAGCGAGTAAGCGACGTAGACATTTTGCCGCGTCCACGTGGCTAATCATGGCGTCACTGGCTTGTGTTTGCAGTTCATTTATTTTGATGAAGATAATAAAATAAAAAATGACTGATATAAATAGTTATAATAAAGTTTTCTTTATTTTTCCCTCAAAACACGATCCTTGTAAGGAAGTTTCGGTTTCGGCCAAAACTGAGACTGTTGCCGAAATCCGGTTTCGGTCGTAAAAACCAGTTTCGGTCGGACACCACGAAATTGAAACTCTTAGAAAATACGTGCGCGATATCGCTTCAAATCAAATTGTTTATTTGCTTAATACAGGTAGGTACAAACAGGTGTTACAAATATACGTATATATAAAGTACACTGTATCATTACCAAATAAGGTGTGCAAATATTTATTAAATATTATTGAAAATCTATTTAAATAATTATTGAAATAACATTACAAAATAATTACACTCAAAAAATAAAAACAAAAGAAAATAAAATAAATTCAAAATACTACAAATGTCAAAAGGAAAATGATAATAAAAAAAAAATCTTATCAGTGCACTTTAAATTGCGTCACTCATTTCAAGGTCCTTTACAAACGTCAATGGATTGAACAAGCATCTGATGTATTTTATTACCTGATGCCGATCCTGCCGGTCCACCAGTCTCCATCCCTTCTGATGACCTCGATCCTCTCGCCAGCTTCGAAGGTCAGGTCTCCGGGCTCCTGGGACAGGTACGGGTATGCGGCTATGTAGAAGTCACCGCCTTCTGTGAAAATACGTATAGATCAGCCTTATAACGTTCCTGTTCCCACTGCTGGGACACAAGCCTCCTCTCTGTGAGTGGGAATGGGCCGTAATCCACCACGCGGGCCCAGTGCGGATTGGTGGATGTCACATGTCTTCGAATTTTTGGTTCTATGACATGTCGATTTGCTCACGGCCACCTTCTTTTTACCCGGCTGCAAGGAAAGGGTCATGTTTTTCGCGTCTATCTTGTATGTTTGTATTATTCTTTATTACCTCATATCTTTCAAACCACTTGACGGATTTTTATAAGTAAGTAAGTTTCGGCCACCCAAGTGTTCTTAGATAAGTGCCGTTAAAAAAAAGGGACATGACGGCTTTTGGGCGCCATTTTTTGGGGGTGTTGCAATTTTTTTTTGTTCTAAACCCATCGTGTGGCGTATCAAAGTGAAGGGTTTTTAGAGGTGATTATAAAACTATATCCCACTTATGTTTAAAAGTCATTCGAAAAAAATAAGTTAAAAAAGTCAAAAAAACCCGACTGCAAAGATGTAAACAAGAAGAAAATCATGCTGTGCAGTCGGAGTATAAACATTCCCAAAATGGCTGACCACCTCATCCTTCCCCCCCCCCTCCTTCTTTCCTTTTGTTTTTTTTTTATTTTATTTTTAGAGCAGTTGTATTGAAATAATTTACAAAGTAAAGCGCCTGCCTGGGTTGGAATCCACGACCTACGACACGTAAGACGGAGCCGTTACCACTAGGCCTACCTCTACTCAGATTCTATGGTAGTCAAAATTTGGATGGTTTTCGAACCAGTAATCCACGAAGGGTTAATTGGGACAATCCCACCGCACTATTCCCAAACCACTGCAACGCCTGAAAGCCAGAATCAATGGCGATGAAGCTCGATGAAGTCCCGGAGAATGAATTTACCTGTCTTGGATCCCGCAACGAAATTAATCAGAAAAGAATAACGGAGGAGTAGGAAAAAAAACAAATTTCCACTTTCCTCCATATCAAGCAGGAGACAGAACAAACAAGGCCAATAGGCACAAAGGGTCGTTTACAACTGGGATAAGCCCAGCTGACTAGCATCACGGATAAAAATTATCATGGGTCAAAAATATTAATGGGTCCTAACATTATGAGAACCTTAAAAGACGATGAAGATTATTATAAATACTACTTACCAACTACCGGCATGGCACCTCCCAGGTCATTGGTCATTTCCGCTTCCGGCATCTCCGCGATGCCTTCCAGTCCAGTCTTGGTCTCTGGAATGAGGAACGCAACATTACTATAGACTATGGATGCCGTTTTGTAGCTGTTTAAGAGGAAACGGGGGTGGTCTTTTGTCCATACAAACGCTCTCGTCTGTTTTCTCTCTGGTTTATGAACTTAGAGCAATGATTTTTTACAGTAAAATAAATATCAACTTCTTCTATGTCCCTATGTTTTCCTTTTTGGTGATATATTATCCGTATAAGCACTAGAACCCTCTCAAAATGCTCAAAATTGTCTGTATTGAGTCGCTGTCTTCAGAGCCCTAGTGTACAAATTTGACAACTATTAATGAAAAAAGGAAAACATAGGGACATAGTAAATATCCTTCTTATTCAGTTTATGAAATATCTTCTAAATCGGTCCAATATTGGAGGAGAAAACAGACGAGAGCCAAACCTCGAATTTTGACTTTTTACTTAAGAAAATTTGTCGAATCTGCAGTTGTCCTTATCGCACGAATTTGAGGGCGGGGTGAGACGCAAGGGGTCTGCATAATACGTACACAGATGGAAAGGTGATGCGTAGTAGTTGAAAATAATATCGATATACTAGTGTTGTAAACAGTTATCGATAAACACATTTATATTGTTTACATGTGCTATTAGTGAGAAATACAAATAAAAGTATTAAAAAGTATTGGATACAAAATAAATTATTTTTTTAATTAAAGTGGTTGGTCCGTGGATGGGTGACCATCTTTACATACCAAGACCAGTCCGCGTCTCGCCAAGCACGTTAAGCCGTTGGTCCCGGCTGTTATTTTCGGCTTTGACAGCCCGAAAGTCTGACCCGTTTTACCAAGGGGTTGCATATTACCCAGTAACTGGTTGTGGAGGTCAGATAGGCAGTCGATCCATCAAAATACTGGTATTCAGCTGCATCCGACTCTAACGTAGATAGGAAAATGCTAGGCAGATTATGACGACGTGCTTTCTCTCACTGGTTTATTCTTTGGTATCCGACCGTCAATGATTTCTAGTAAAAGGCTGATGCCTTGGGCTTGCCACTAATGTGGTAGAACTTTTCTAATAATGGTTCCATTTTTATGCCATAATGTGTCGTCCGTTTTATTAAAAAAAAAAAAAACGCTTTTGGGACTCCATACAATAAAATAACAGAAATCTCGACGAGTTATGTGTAGTTGGCCTTGTACTTGGTAGAAGTAATTGTGATTCTGTT
Organism: Orthosia gothica; assembly: GCA_949775005.1. NCBI lineage: Eukaryota > Metazoa > Arthropoda > Insecta > Lepidoptera > Noctuidae > Orthosia > Orthosia gothica. The sequence continues at coordinate 61,941,343 of OX459034.1, read as the reverse complement.
TTAATTGTAGGCCCTCCCCGTCACCACATTGATCGGTCCCGTGCGTCTCGCATCCAGCGCATCCCCGGAACCTTCACCAAGTCATCGGTCCTCCTGGTGGGAGGCCTTCCAATGCAACGTCTTCCGGTTCGCGGTCGCCACTCCAGAACCTTTCTGACCCATCGGCTATCCGTTCTGCGAGCAATGTGCCCTGCCCACTGACACTTAAGTTTGGCAATTCTTCGGGCTATGTCGGTAACCCTGGTTCTCTTGCCGATCTCTACATTTCTGATTCGACCACGCAAGGAAACTTCATGCATAGCCCTCTCCATTGCCCTTTCGTGACTGTAACCTTTCTGGTGAGGCCCATAAATAAGCGACCATGTCTCAGAGCCATATGTCTGGCAACACACACTGGTCATAGACTTTCGCCTTGAGACACTGTGGTAAGTTGGACGAGAAGATACCGCAACTTCCCGAACACTGCCCAGCCAAGTCGGATTCAACGGTTGACTTCTTTCTTGAAGTTGGCCCTACCCAACTGGATCGTTTGTCCCAGGTAGACATAATCTTCCACAACTTCGAGTGTAGAGTATCCGACCTTGATTGGAGTGAGTGTAACATGGACATTCAACATCACCTTGGTTTTGTCCATGTTCATCCTAAGACCCACTCTTTAGGAAGCTCTACTGAGGTCATCCATAGTCTCAGCCATGACCACTATATCGTCGGCAAACCGAAGGTGAGTGATGTATTCGCCATTGACATTTATGCCTAGCCCTTTCCAGTCCAGAACCCTGAAGACATCCTCCAGTGCAGCAGTGAACAGTTTTGGAGATATTACGTCTCCCTGTCTCACACCTCGCTGCATAAGGACGGGTTCCGAGGTCTGATCCTGAAGTCGAACTAACATGGTGGCGTTTTTATACAAACATTTCAACACTTCGATGTACCGGTAGTCAATTTGGTACCGATGGAGAGACTGCATTACAGCCCAAGTGTCGATCGAATCGAAGGCTTTCTCGTATTCCACAAACGCTAATCAGAGAGGCAGGTTGTATTCTTCGGTCTTCTGTATAACCTGCCGCAGCGTATGTGTGTGGTCTACGGAGATGATTAGTGATGACCCTTGAAAACAGCTCTAAATCCATTTATTTTTGATGAATTCCGTCTTCAGGTGACATACTTGCAATTTCATAAGGACAGTTTACCTCTATTATCGAGTCTTCACCTACCAGACCATCCGGGCTTGCCGCTAAAAAAGGGTTTGTTTTCATCGATAAACATTCCACACTCTTATACCTATAGCCCCGTGTGCTTGATAAATTGATCGATCGCTTCAGATTCCTTTTCCTTGCCATAATTGGTAGCCATGGTTCCTTTAAATTTGTTATATAATAACGTTTCTCATATTTTGCGAACGTGTTTTCGGTCGCATCTTACATATTCGCCCAAAATTCGATGCCGTAAGCCTCTTTAGTCTTTCAATTTCCCATAAGCTATTGTCGCTTTGGCCCCCACTATTTTTCTTTGAACATCCTTAGTTGAGAGCAATCTTTCAAGAAATTATTTTTCTTTTAATTTATATAAATCCAAAGGCATATCTTCTTCCAACTCTAAGCGACCGTAGTTTTTAACAGGTTATGTACTTAGTTCTTTTTATTTTGCTCGTTCCGTCTTTGGGATACGTCAGTTTTCTTTTTCGGAAAATCTCTGTGATTTTTTTCGAACGCTGCTTTTGTTCTATATTATTTTTTATATATTGGCCCGGACTGCAGCCCTGTATTTTTTTTAATGCGTGCATGAATAGCCCTTCGCTATTCCATGGAGTTACTACTCCATAACATCTTGTCTGATATGACATGAGCCACTTCCTGCAAAGTTAACTCTTTTTCCGCCAATAAATTTAGCAATTACATTATTAAATTGCCCTACAGTATAATATTAGTCACGTCCAGAAAAAGATTTGCTGCGTTTGCTGTTAAGATACACACAGATATTGTTGGATATCTGTCCACAATCCACAACAGCAAAAGTAACGAGTGACTGGGGCGATTACAATAAAATGCGCGAGCCGCGGCCGGGAGCGGAGGCACGCACACACTGTCAACTTACACACACATTGATAGGGCGGCCGGGCGCCACGCGCTCGCAGTTCGCAGAGCGACAGCGATAGTTTTTTCAAATAACTATTTTTCAAAAGTCTCTCCGCCCGTATTTCCTCTTAAGGTCTTTATACGTAAGGTAGGACGCCTTCAGGCTAGGTGGAGTGAGGGTCTTCGCAGGGTGGCTAGATGAGAATTGCAAATGATTGGAGAGGCCATTTTTTATATTTTTTTGGGGTTCCGTACCCAAAAGGTAAAAACGGGACCCTATTACAAAGACTCCGCGGTCCGTCTGTCTGTCACCAGGCTGTATCTCATGAACCGTGATAGCTAGACAGCTGAAATTTTCACAGATGATGTATTTCTGTTGCCGCTATAACAACAAATACTAAAAACAGAATAACATGAAGATTTAAGTGGGGCTCCCATACAGCAAACGTGATTATCTTGCCGATTTTTAAGACAATGGTACGGAACCCTTCGTGCGCGAGTCCGACGACTCGCACTTGGCCGGATTTTTTTCTTTTCGCCTCCCTTTTTTTTTCTTTTTTTTTTTTGGGTGGGAAATCATCCAATGACGTCTCCCGCTCTGGGTGAAGCGGGAGGGCGTGTCAGACTTTTACTGACTATAACCCACCCGTGTTCCTTCAGTTGCTTGTGCCAGGGCCGCGGTAACTCTCTTTCAAATTTATCCGCGACCCAGACAGGCATCGGCCCTAGCGGACCCCGTCAACTTTGCTGACATCTCTTTGAGGCGCGCGTGGAACACTACGCGCCGTCGACTCGGGCCTGGTCCTTATCGGACGACGAGCTACCCATTACTCGCCGTCCGCAAGCCCGCGCCTACGGTGGCCGGGAATCGGCTTGCGACTCCCGACGCCCGGGGCGACTCCTGCGGTGGCTAGGGGCGTGAGGTCGTCTCCGTTGTGTCTCCCTCACGCGTTCCGCCTCCTCCTTCGCGAGCATTACTGCTTCACTGAAGGAGGTGACAGCTTCCCATGCCCTCTCGCTCCGTAACATGGCCTGAACCAGGGCTGGACGCGAGAGGTCGCCACCGCTGATCGCCTCTACGAGGACACGGCGGTGCTCCGCCCAAGCGGGGCAGACCTCCACCGTGTGCTCCACCGTGTCCTCCAGGCGATCCACACAATGGTGACAGCCGGGCGTTTCCTCCCGCCTTATCCTGAACAGGAACCTCCCGAAGCAGCCGTGTCCGGTGAGAACCTGCGTCAGGCGGAAGGTGAGGACGCCGTGGCGCCTCTCAAGCCACTCCTCAAAGAGGGGCCATATCGCCGCAATTGTGGCGTGCCCAGCACTGGGTTGCGACAGTCGCACTCTCCATGTCGCCATGAGATCCTGCCGGAGCTCTGTCCGCCGAGCCACGATTTGTCGCGGCAACGGAGTTTCGTCTTTTCGCCTCCCTAGTATTTTTTACCGTATCGTGGGTATATTTGTTCCGTGCGGGAATCGAACCCACGACAAGCAGCACAGCAGTCGATCGCTCAACCATTACGCCAACCGTGTCGTCGAATGGCCTATGCCCAGCAGTGGGCTGCTGCAGGCTAATGATGACGATGATGATGGTCTTTAGAGACTGTAAATGACCTTTTGCGAGTGTTGCTGGCGTTCAGTAGCTATTTGCTGGCGAAGGCCGCTAATGGAAATAACAACAATGGCTCCAAATTGCTGTCCTGGCGCTTGATGACCAATTGTGGCTGACAATGTATTTTAGTAGTCGTCGAGTGTGGCCAATAGAGGCTGATAATGGCCCAAATGGCTGTCACTGGACTTTAGTGGCTTCTTCTTGTCTAGTGCCTGAAAATGGCCTCTAATGGCTCTCAATGGCAGTTAGTGGTCATTAAGGGCCTCTAGTGTCCGACAATGTTTTTTTTTTTACATTTACTCACCGACAGAAGACAAGGCTCCTCCCAGGTCATTGTTGAGTTCGGCCTCCGGTACCTCGGCGATGCCTTCTAGTTGAGTCTTGGTCTCCATGGGGTCAATGACATCAGCATAGGCGGCAGGAGCGTTAATGTCTTCCACGTAGGATTCCGGGAACCAGCCCGATTGACCTAAAATACAAAAAAGATGCTGTAAAAGGAATTTCTGGAGGGCATTTAAAAACTTTATTGTTTTGTGTCTTTTTTTTTATAAACGGAAAATAAATTTATTAAAGCGTAAGAGAGTATTTCCCGATAGCTACAACATGGGGGTAGTTTAAGTCTCTAGTGAATAGGTTACTTGTAGACAAGCGTGCTTCACCGTCGAACACATCATCGCTTGCCATCAGGTGAGATAGTGGTCAAGCGCGAGCCTATCAACAATAACCTCCTCCTCCAATAATATCCTTGCGCAATGACATAATATTAGTATTTACATAAAAATATGTATTTATGTAAGTATATTTTATTTAATTCATCATAAATTATTTTAAAATTGTAAACTGGATCCAGCCTTCTATAATGTCATCTTTCTCTGTCACTCTAGGGTTTGCTGTAAGAGAGAGAACTCAACAGTGAGTTAAGCTCGCCTTTGTACATGTACTGTATTATCACATTGTATGTTATGTTGTTTTTGGTGTACAATAAAGAATAAAAAGATAAAAAAGAACGGTTTAAGGGCTCCCACACATAACTGCGATGCGATTTCTTTACATTTAGTACGTGCTAGCTCGCAGATATTTGCGATGCGATGCGAATTCGCAGTTTTGTGTGGGCGCCTTTAGCGGTTACGCACTATACCCGATAAATGTCCATGAAATTTCGGTTCCAAAGTAGTCGTAGTACTTCTTGTAGGAAAGCTTACGCACTACATCTGAACTCTATGCTTCATAATTCAGAAACTTTTGAACTCTGAACTCAAATCACGGACACGGATCCGATGTAGTGCGTAGCCGCCCTAACTCTAACGGCAAGATACAGAGACCGGCCTTTATGTTTTGACCGAGCACTGCCAAAATAGAGAAAACGACGTTTTCTAAAAGTGAAACCTAGCTAGATCGATTTATCGCCTCCGAAAGGACCTGCTTAAGCAAATTTGCAAAACAGGATTTTAAAAAAGGATATGTAAATTTCATGAAAAACTTTGGAGCCGTTTTCGAAATTCTGTTATTATATATACAGGGTTACTGGTTAAGTCGACCTAGATCCATTAAAAGGTTATAGTTCCCATCATTTCTGACTAATTTGACTACGAAACACCCCAGCCTAAACCTAACCGTTTTTGAGATATTGGACTTAGAAGGTTTTTTAAAAAAATATGCCAATTTCTTAAGAATTGGCATTTTTTTTACCTTCTATGGCCTTTTTTTTTCTAATTCCGATTTTTGAGTACTAGAGAAGTTCGTTTATTATTCTAAATGCAAAAAGTCTAAATATCTGAACCATAGGAGTCATAGTAGAGGACTGAAAGTGTAAAAAAGAAATAAATTTATAAAAACATTTTTTTTCTTTTAGCAATTTTTTTAAAAAAATGTATGGCAGTTGTGCTGCAGATATGCTAAATAATATCTTTGTTCTATTAGCTATCCAACAAGGTATAACAAGCTAGGGGTCTTATCACAATTCTTAGAAAAAGCTTTAATAAAAAGCTCACATGTAGAGACAAAAAATGATAAAATGAAAAAATGGGACTTAAGATCAAACTTATCACCTGGGTCAGAAAATGAAATAAAACAATCCAAATAGTTATAAAACAACATTTACATGTGTACATATATACAAGAAATTCTCGTTTAAAGGTAGGAACCTTGCTCTGAGACGTGGTCGCTCACAATCATGGGCCTCTTCAGAAAGCTTACAGTCACTCTAAGGGCAATGGAGAGGGCTATGCTCGGAGTATTCTTGCGTGATCGAATCAGAAATGTAGAGATCCGCAAAAGAACCAGGGTTAACGACATAGCCCGAATAATTGCCAAACTTAAGTGGCAGTGGGCAGGGCACATTGCAAGCAGAACGGATGGTCGATGGGACCGAAAAGTTCTGGAGTGGCGACCGCGAACCGGCAGACGTTGCGTTGGAAGGCCTCCCACCAGGTGGACCGATGGCCTGGTGAAGGTTATATTAACTATAACGTTTATAATGGTGAGTAGAATAATTTATCAAATATTAAAATTATCATCATTTCAACCGAAGGACGTCCACTGCTGAACATAGACTTCTTCCAAGTGTCGCCACCTCGATCGGTCCTGTCTCGCATCCAGCAGATTCCCGCAACCCTGACAAGATCATCAAATATAATAATACTAGCTTCTGTCAACGGCTTCGCCCGCGTGAAAGTCGAAAATAATCCCGAGGGAACATATTCCCGGGATAAAGAGTATCCTATGTGCTATTCCTAACTATAATCTATCTCTGTGCCAAATTACATCCAGATCCGTCCAGCCGTTCTCGCGTGAAGAAATTACAAACATAAAAACACACACAAACTTACAAACTATCGCCTTTAGACTAAATTACCTCTAGCCGTGCCCCATCTCCAGCCGGGTTCCGCATCGCCTCGAGGTGTTGGTGCGTCGCTCACCTACAAAAATAAAAACACTTTTACATATTTTTTCATGGAAATCTTTCTAATTGTAGGCCAATTTATTTGCCATGCTGGCAGAGACAGAAAATTGGAGGGAAATGGCCTTCATTTGTGAGACTGATGGCCCAGAAGGAGGCCGCCGAGCGGGATCGTGAGAATGCCGATAATGCTTGAAGAAGAAGGCGTCGGGGAGGCAACCGCCTAGATGCCTAAAAAGCTGAAACGGGCCGGACCCGAAGTCGACTTCGGGAAGAAGACTTCTGGAAAACGGCAGCACAGTGAGGCTCAGGGGAGGCGCTTCTTTCAGCCTCACCAGGGATGTGCCCGGAACGAGGTTGAGAGGGTCAGCTTAATGCACGAATATCATGTGGATCTGCGGCAAGTGGGCATGTGTAACTTGATTCTGGCCCGTCCTCTGTCAGATGAGGCAAAATCAATTTATAAATTAGTTAAATTAGCTATTAAGCGTCGATAAGTTATTTTTGTGAGGCCTATGAGGGTGGCATGATCATGTCTGATCAAACCCTCTATAAAATAAATAAAAAAAAAAAAAAAAAAGGAACTCACCAAGTCTCCAGGCTGTAGGCTGAGTTCATCTGTGGTGCGCGCAGTGAACTCGTACACGCAGCGCCATCTAGGGGCGCTGGCTGTAGACACCGCTTCAGTTGCTGTTGACAACAAACATGTTACTTGGAATGGGCGAAAAACTGTCGTGATGGCCTAGGGAACCATACTGTTAATTTCTCCCGCTAGATGTCTCACTGTATCAAGGAGAAAAAAAAATACCTTCTATACTGTATATGGTTAATTGACTGTTAGAAACACTCATGCGCATGTTTCATCCCTTTAACCTTTTGGTATTTTTGTCCAACCACTAAGTCAATATTACACTACACTATACTAATATTATAGAGGTAAAGTTTGTGAGTTTGTGACGTTGTAGGGGGTAATCTCTGGAACTACTGAGCCGAGTTTGAAAATTCTGTCACCAGTAGAACGCTACATTATTCCTATAGGCTATAATTTGTTTAAAAAAAAAGAGATCCTTATGAAAATTGCAATAATGTAATCCAAAGTAGCAAAATTTTGCTTCAAAAATCATTATTTGGCGTGCGCTGAGAAAACTATTGATGATACATAAAAACTTTGTACTACATGAATAAAGTACTCATTATTACCTACAAAAAAGTCTTCGAGAGAATATATCTAACTATCATACTTAAGTCACAATATAAAGAAACAAAATAATAAGAAACAAAAGCTGTGTTTACATTTGTATTGTAGTATTAATTCTTATTCAAATAAATAGTGTAACAAATTGGTAGGTAGGGTAGGGTAAGGTAGGTAGGGTAGGGTAGGTTAGGTAGGGTAGGGTATGTACGGTAGGGTAGGGTATGTACGGTAGGGTAGGGTATGTACGGTAGGGTAGGTAGGGTAGGGTAGGGTAGGTAGGGTAAGGTAGGTAGGGTAGGTAGGGTAGGGTAGGTTGGGTAGGGTAGGTTGGGTAGGGTAGGTTGGGTAAGGTAGGTTGGGTAGGGTAGGTAGGGTAGGTTTTCGATGTGCAAAAACGATTTTCCTACAGAGATTAGCCACATAAACCACCTAAGTACTTTTAAAACGAAACTAGGTGCAACATTGAAAAAAAAATTACCTACCTAAAATCAGGATTGCAGTCAGACAAAACAAATCCATAATCAACACAAAATAAGGTTGAATTTAACACAATTAAATAATATATCACTGTATAAAAACACGAATGTAGCCACGCTGATTAAGACTCTCGTTACAAAGAAATAAGGTTTAAAAAACATCAGCAGTTAGTATAACATGACAACTTTAAATCGGACCCTACAGTGATTTCTCAACATCAAATTTTTACAATGGTTATTTTTTGTTCGCTCGATTATACCTTGTATTTTGCTGGAGTGACTTTCGGACCGCCAAAACACAGATACCGGGTAAAACTGAGTGTCGGACTTTCCGACTTAGGCTTAGTGCGACTTTTTACTAGTGCTCGATCAATCGCGTTAACTTAAACGTCAATTTGTATTGGAACTAGATAACCGCCGTCTGGTAAGTAAGTAGAAACCTCGTTTTTGTATACACAGGCTCAAAAGTCGAAAACGCTCATTGAGCGACAAAACAGCTCGCATTGGGGCTTCTTTCAAACGACCACAACGCGAATTTCGGGCTGTGACACTTTTAAAACCAGCCACAACGCGGCATAAAGAAATGTTAGAATAATTTCGTCGATGCCATCTTGGATTTTGATTTCGACCGACGCATTTATTTAATGCCACACCACGTTGTGGCCGGTTTTAAAAGAACCATACTCTGAAATTCACGCTTTGGGCTTTTTTAAGAAGCCACAACATCGATCTTTGAGCCTATCATACATTGACAAGAGAAAGTTAACACTAACGCGAGCGAGTACGTTAAAAAAAAACTCGCACTTATACCTCTGACTACCCGTAACGACTGTCAAAGATTGACTAATGACAGGCGGGAGACCTGGACCAACGAATTAAACGTACTGCCCGAGGTACGAAGGATTTCCGTAGGAAATAGATGATCATGGTAAATGATCAATGAACGGTTACATTTGAAGTCGTCTAACTATAACGCTGTTAAGTATGGCAGCTGATAAAGGAACAATAGCTTTGGAAACGAAAAAATAAAAGAAAGTTACACAGTTTCTCAAATTTCACGCGTAGATTAGTAACAAAAGTACATATTTAGCACCAACACAAACATTGGTGACAACCTATTAATAAAGGTAATAGGGATAATTTCTGTCTAAATAAAAAAAAATATTTCGTACGACATCAGTCTTTTAATATTCCCACTGCTGGGACACAGGCCTCCTCTCTGTGAGAGGGGATGGGCGGTAATCCACCACGCGGGCACAGTGCGGGTTGGTGGATGGATGTCGCATGTTTTTGGAATTTTTGGTTCTAGGACATGTCGGTTACCTCACGATGTTTTCCTTCACAATATTGAACAAATATTTTTTGCTTCATCACATCAATATAAAAAAAACAAAGATTTCAGGCGTGGGAGCTTGTGACGTCACGTGTAAGTAAAATGTGTACTGAAACATGACGTCACATGAATTTTCAACGCACTGTATCGTCGTTATTTTTGGTTTACATGACAACATAAAAAATACGTGTCTAATATTTATTATTCAAGGAGTAAGTTTTTAAAACTTGATGTGGTCACGGCCTCCAGTATTGGGGCTCCATGGCACTGAGGTTTGCTGTTAGAGACTCCTAAATATTACACAAGCTTTCCTAATGTATTTGTGTATAATCACTAAATATTATAATACTAGCTGTGCCCGCGGATTCGCTGCCGTCAACTGCCTACCCTACCCTACCTTACCTACCTACCAGCACAGAATATTATTTATTCTAGAGTGAAGAATATAGACTTCATACAAAAAAAAGTAAAAGCAGTTTTGCTGCGCGCCATCTAGTAGCACTCCAGAACACCACATCGAAACGAAAACATAAAAAAAACACCTATAACTGGGACTCGAAACCGGCACCTTGGGCGTAGTAAGCCACCGCGTTTATTATTAGGCTATCCAGACGGACAGTAGCAGCGGCCAATTTACGCACCACATTGCACACACGTCATCATCATCATTGAAATTAATAGTATGATGATCTATGACCTAAAACCTCATAAAACGACGTATAGAGTTGTGCCTATAGTTCTCGCCAAACTTCTTGGCCGCCCTGAAGTTGGCTACAAATCTCATACAAAAACAGCACCGTTTTGTGCCACGCGAATCGGAAATCCATCTTTAGGGCGGTACCATACTTGACTTGCTACCTAACCTATCTACCGTAGACAGAGACACCAAGTTGTTTTCTCTGTCTACGCTATCTACCTACCATTTTTTTTTCTAGTATAATTCTTCCACGGAGAATCTTAACAACGCCATCTATCGAATATGGAGTTCAACTGTCCGAGTATCTGAATTGCGTGTGTTGTAATATTTTATTTCTTGAACACTTTAAATTCATCTAACTTATGATAGAGTGAACCGATTGCGATGAAACAAAAACTAAGTAATACTTCAAGTTACGCATATTTTTATGTATAAAAGGTAATCTACATTGGTTTCGTTAATTTTACGTGATGTGTGCACAAACAGATAAACAAACAAACAGACAAAAATTCCAAAAATGTTGGCAATGAGTTCTGTTGGTTATCCTTTAACACCCAGGCTATTTTTTTTTGGAAACATTTTCGATGTACAAAAACGATTTTTCTACAGATTTGTTATATCTCCCTTTTGTTGAGTCCCCCGCCGCGTCTGTACGCGATACACTACTGCACGGATTTCCATGCGGTTTCCACCAATGGTTTTTGTGTATAATTCGTCACGGGCGAAGCCTGGGCGGGTCGCTAGTAAAGTATATGAATAAGTTTGATAATCGTATGTTTTGGTAGTGAAAAAAAGAGCATGAAATATGCGAGTGCGTTGTAATTTACGCGTTGTCCTACACTGCAGCAGCGTTGGAACATTCAAAACGTATAGTTGGCTCTGCAAACCATTGAGCAAGAAACAGTTTGTCCTCGAGTATACTGCATAGAGTAAGCGAGATAGGACGATGCGACAAACGTAAGCGAGTGAAAGAGACAGTTATACAATGCTATCTTCACCTTCAACATTGACACAAAAATAGCTACTGCGCAGGGTCTTGCAGCCAATTCAGATACACAAAGATCTGTTGTCAGTATTAGAACATCACGCCAGTATTCCTGAAGGGCTAGGCAGAATTGCATCTATAATTCACCTGCCTTTCACCAGTCATGTTTTGTTTTGTTGTGCAGCGTTGGTGTAGGGAATTAATTCAAACAAATGTCACAGATAATATAATAATAGCATACAGATGCCTCATCCCATACAAAGAAACCGTGCCGACGTAACTAACGTTTCTCGTCTGATTAAACCGATTATTTTTTGTACATCGTTCGCGTTCGGTTCCGTTACACGGCGATAAATGATGTTAGCAGTGACTTGCAAGTAAAAGGATTTACTCGGTGCATGAATTTTTTTTTTTTAAATACAGTAAAGATTTGTTTTATAGTTCTTTTTTGCACGTTTTTACAGTTTCATTGCACCAAAATGTATAACAATACAAATTTAAACAATTGAGTGGAATACCTAAGACATTTAAAACCGCGCCATCTCTTGCAAATGATCCGTTCAAATAATCTTTGAATATTCTATAATTTTGTGCTTAGGAGAGTTAAACAAGAACATACAACTTTTATGTTCAATTCCAGAAAATGTTAATTTTACACACAATTCAATAACAACTCGGTGCATGTCGAGCCATCTAGTGAGATTTATTTGAACCAAATTTTCTTTCTTAGCGCTGGGATCCCGTGCCAATAATAAGATGAGACGATATAAAATATGTATTAGGAAATCAATAGCTTTGACATAACATCACCCTTGTATTTATCTAAGGGTTAGGCAGAGGTTAGGCACTAGTTTTTGTTTTGTTTAAAAGACTAAATTTAATATTTTTACAAGCTTTTATATAACTTGCAATGTATGTATGCAAGTGTATGTAAGTTTGGATGACAATGCATGCTAACCATGCATTGTCATCCAAACTAAACGTGTATGCAAAATTTCTTCTTAATCGGTGGAGGATAACTGCATTAATATTCAGTTGCAAGATTTGACCCGAACACTCACTCATTAACATTTTAGTTAAATATCTTGCCTGCACCAGTACACAGCACAATGTGTTGGGTAATCTATACTAATATTATAAAGCTGAAGAGTTTGTTTGTTTGAATGCGGTAATCTCAGGAACTACTGGTTGGAATTGAAAAATTCTTTTTGTGTTGGATAGTCCATTTATCGAGGAAGGTTATAGGCTATATAACATCACGCTACGACCAATAGGAGCGGAGCATAAATGAAAAATGTTACAAAAACGGGCAAAATATTCCTTTTTGAGAGCTTCCATTGCGTGCGCTGCGTAAATGGTTTAAGTTACGCAAATATCATGTATGATGGAATTGTTTCTCTTTAAAAGTTCTAAAAAAAAGTCCGAGACACCATATGTCTATCTTTTAAGGTTGACTCACAATAGCAACTTTTATGTTCTAAATTTTAATTAGATCAACGCTGCCCGTAGAAACAAAAGTTGGTTGCATTCGTATAGTAGTATATTATTTCTTATTCTAATAAATAGTTCAACAAGTTGGTAGGTAGATAGGGTAGGGTAGGGTAGGTAGGGTAGGGTAGTGTAGGGTAGGGTAGTGTAGGGTAGGGTAGTGTAGGGTAGGGTAGTGTAGGGTAGTGTAGGGTAGGGTAGTGTAGGGTAGTGTAGGGTCGGGTAGGGTAGGGTAGGGTAGGGTAGTGTAGTGTAGGGTCGGGTAGGGTAGGGTAGTGTAGGGTAGGGTAGGGTAGTGTAGGGTAGTGTAGGGTAGGGTAGGGTAGGGTAGTGTAGGGTAGTGTAGGGTCGGGTAGGGTAGGGTAGGGTAGGGTAGTGTAGGGTAGGGTAGGGTAGGTAGTGTAAGGTAGGGTAGGTAGGGTAGATAAATGTTTGGTCTTTTTATGGCAAAACAAAGTTTGCTGGGTCAGCTAGTTTACTATATAAAGATGCTACTGACCTGTGGTAGCCGGCGCGTCGCCCCAGGGCTCATCAGCGGCGGGCGGCTCGCCCCACGCGTCGTTGGACGTCGTGCCCCAGTCTGCTTCTGTATATAACATATGAAAGGAATTTCACTACAATTCGGCAAAGATTTTAAAGATTTCTCGAATAAAGTCGGTTGCCATCTGTTGCCGAATAGTTGCCCACATACACTAATCGTACCAAACTACAGCTGGAATGGTACTTTCTGCAAGAATATCTCGGTTCATTCCACAAAGTGTAAATATAAGCACCTGGGCGACCGAGCTCTGCTCGCTTGAAAATAGAGAAAACGACGTTTTCTAAAAATGAAATCTAGCTAGATTGATGTAGGGCCCACGAAACCCCCTGCAAACTAAATTTCATGAAAATCGTTGGAGCCGTTTCCGAGATTCAGATTTTATGTATAGATACAAGAATTGCTTGTTTAAAGGTATTAGATAATTTTATTCACGATAACTATAAGGAACACTAAAGTTATCTAGATAAATAATTTTGTACATAGCGCGAACTGTAGTTTTCTTTTATTTTTTTAATAAGGCATTGCATTGTAGCTGTATTTTATGAAGTTTTGTTTATACTACACATAAACCAGTCGTGCCGCAACCGAGCTACATTCTACAGCACGCCGGCAGTCGCAACATTCGGGGGCGGCGCCCCTGTCTACTAAAGTGTCACTTGTTGCAGATTCCTACCATGCTGTAGCCTGTAACCGATGTATGAGGAAGTTGCGGGCAACAGTTGCCGGCAACTAAAAAGTAACTTCCGACTAAAATAGTACATTTCAACACGTTGATGTTGCCAATTTAACATCGAAAGCTACCTGCGAGTGTTAAAATAAAGCCTTTTTAAGCGAGTCATGAACGGTTCTTTTTTCACTACCTGATGAGCTTACTTAATTATATGCAAATAAGTTGCAACAACCATTTATTAGAAACGTTTAGACTAAAAAAACACAGACTATATACACAATCTACGCGCTCATATTTCGAAACGAATTTCTTAGGCAATGTGTTACATAATAGACAAGGTAGTGAAAAATCTTTTTTCGCTTTTGCAGCTCACCTGCACCGCTCCAAGCGCTCTCGGCGGGAGCTGAGCTCCTCGTGAGATACTCCTCCCTGCGCTCCTCGTACAACTTCCACACCCGGGAGCATTTCTCTCCGAGTTCTGTGACAGTGTTACTCAGTTCAGAAAGTTGGGACTTGTTGGTTTCAAGATCGTGTTTCTTGCTTTCGACTAGTGCTTTAGCGGCTTCAACCTGAAGAAAAAGATATTTTTGTAAAAAAAAAAAAACATTCGGAAGTCGGTGTCCTTAAGGCGTATATATTCCCCAATGCCAACGCAGTACTGGCCGTGCGTTCGCTCGGCGCCAAAATATCAATATTGAACCTGCTTTTGAGCAGTTTTGTTTGCAAAATAATATTCTTTGATTTACATATGCTATTTCAGTTATGAAGAAATTGTAGCTATCAATTTGTCTGTGTAAAAATATTTTTAGATATCCAAGTAGTTTTGGAGGAGTTTCAAAAGTAGCGAAAAAATATCGTGTTGTTAATTATTTTTTTAAAGCATTACTATTAGTGAGATGAAAAAAAACATGTTTCAGAAATAATGTTCATGAATCAATTACTAAGTTACTAAGCCGTTACAAGGAGTATGCCCTTAAGTTATTAATTGCCACCGACATCCTAAAAAAATATTAATCTATTATAAATTTCGTATAATAGTGCCAAGAAAAGAAGAAAAGAGTATGTTAAGTTGGTTTGGCCATGTTGAGAGGATGAATGAAAGGCGACTAACGAAAGGTATTTACAAGGCAGACGTGAATGGAAACGCCGGGAGGGGACGCCCTAGAAAGACATACATAGACCTTATAGGTGATGTTCTTCAGAAAGGCCAAGTGCGCAGTACCCATAACCGGCGTGTGTGTATGACTAGATGTATGAATGTGTGTGAAGCAAAAGAAGTATGTAAGGATCGTAGCAGGTGGCGTTCTGTAGTTTCTGCCTACTCCCATGGGAAAAAGGCGTGAGTTTATGTCTGTAGTGCCATTTCAACTATCTAGCTATCACGGTTCATGAGACACAGCCTGGTGACAGACAGACAGACCGAGGGACCGCGGAGTCTTAGTAATAGGGTCCCGTTTTTACCCATAAGGTAAACACGGGACCCTATTACTAAGAACGGAACCCTAAAAAACCAGTGTCCGTGAACCGTATTGCATTTTTTGTCTATACAAGCCATCAATAAATTATGAAACTTCATAGGCGTGCTATGGTCCGTATGGTGTACGAGTCCGTATGGTCCGTATGGTGCTATGCTCCGTATGGTGTCGGACGTAAAGAATCTCACCATCCCATATCTTCCCGTGGGTGTCGTAAGAGGCGACTAAGGGATACACCAGAGGATGGGCAGCAGCGTTCTCTGTGCTCTTCAACAACAAACTGCGATCGCCAACCCGCCTGCCAAGCGTGGCGATTAAGGCAAACCCCTCCACACCAAATGAATAGCACAAAGAGAAAACGGCCCCGAGTGTCCAGCAGCCCGTCTACCCTCGACTACGGTAGCGGTCGAGGCGATGGCGTGGCAAGCGGTGCGAAGAATCCCCGGAGTGAACCCGGCTACCCCAATAAACACCGACGACTGGCCCTGGCAACATACAACACGCGAACACCCCGGGGTGTCCCGACGAGAAGATAGCCGAACTCGAGGAAGAATTGGGCAGGTTGCGATGGAGTATTATAGGGTTATCTGAAGTCCGAAGAGAGGGGGAGGACTCGATAATCCTCAAATCCGGTAACCTGCTCTATTTCCGAGAGGGTGACCGGCAGTCCCAGGGTGGTGTCGGGTTTATCGTCCACAAGTCCCTTGTAAACAACGTTGTGAAGATCGAGAGTGTGTCGACCAGGGTGGCGTACCTTATACTCAGAATATCCTCGAGATATTCGCTGAAGGTCCATGACCATGGCCATGTATGAGGTTATCTCTATAGCCATGCATGGTTTCAAAACTCACTTCACCGTTGTCATGGGGGACTTCAACGCGAAACTGGGCAAACGAGACGAGGATGAGCTGCAAGTGGGGCAATTTGGAGTTGGACGTCGGAACCACCGGGGTCATCTACTGGCCAGTTTTATGGAGAAGGAGGGCCTCTACATGATGAACTCCTTCTTCAGAAAGCGTGAGCATAGGAAGTGGACCTGGCAAAGCCCCGATAGTGCAACAAAAAACGAGATCGACTGCATCATGTCAACCAAGAAGCAAATGTTCAATGATGTCTCTGTGATCAATTCGCTGAAACACATTGCACATTGAACATTAATATCAAGCTTGAAAGGTCTCGACTGATGAAGTCTACGCTCCGTCCAGCACAGATCCGGATCCAAAACCCCGAGAGCTTTCAGCTCGAACTCCAGAATTGTTTCGAGTGCCTAGGGAGCTCCGTGGACGAATACAGCGATGGGTTCGTGGAAGCTGTCCATACGGTCGGGTCTAAGTTTTTCAAGACCCGCCGTACAGATATAAACAAAAAGCTCTCTGATCCTACTCTCAAGCTCATGAAGGAGAGGCGTGAGATGATCCTGCAGTCTTCAGACGATGCGTTAAAATACCGGCAGCTTAATAGACGGATCTCAAAGTCCTTGAAAAGCCATCTCTGCCGCTATAATACTGAGCATATTAAAGACGCAATTGAGCGGAATAAGGGCTCCAAGGTCTTTGCAAGAGATCTGTCTATTGGGCAGAGCCAGCTCACGAAACTGAAGACTGACGATGGCATGATCGTATCCGCCAAACCGGAGCTTCTGAGGGAGATCGAGAAATTCTATGGGCAGTTGTACACGTCAACCAGTAAACCCGTCGCGAATCTAGTAAAAGACCCTAGAGCTAGATTGACCCGTCACTATACCGAATAAATTCCGGACGTCAGCCTGTACGAGATTAGGATGGCTCTTAAACAGCTTAAGAACAACAAGGCACCGGGTGTTGTGAACTCCTGAAGGCGGGTGGAAAACCAATACTTAAGGCCCTTCAGAAGCTGTTTGGTGCCGTCATACTCGAGGGGAAAACGCCACAGGCATGGTGCAGGGGTGTGGTGGTACTCTTTTTCAAGAAGGGTGACAATGCCCTATTGAAGAACTATAGGCCCATCTCACTGCTTAGCCATGTCTACAAACTGTTTTCAAGAGTCATCACGAATCGTCTCGCGCGCAGGTTTGACGATTTCCAGCCTCCCGAACAAGCCGGATTCCGAAAAGGCTTTAGCACCGTAGACCACATACATACGCTGCGGCAGGTTATACAGAAGACCGAAGAGTATAACCTGCCTCTCTGTTTAGCGTTTGTGGACTACGAGAAAGCCTTCGATTCAATCGAGACTTGGGCTGTACTGCAGTCTCTCCAACGGTGCCAAATCGACTACCGGTACATCGAGGTGTTGAAGTGTTTGTACAAAAACGCCACCATGTCAGTCCGACTTCAGGATCAGGCCTAGGAACCTATCCTTCTGCAGCGAGGTGTGAGACAGGGAGACGACATATCTCCAAAACTGTTGCCGCTGCACTGGAGGATGTCTTCAAGGTTCTGGACTGGAGAGGGCTAGGCATCAACGTCAATGGCGAGTACATCACTCACCTTCGGTTTGCCGACGACATAGTGGTCATGGCTGAGACCATGGAGGACCTCAGTATAATGCTCGATGACCTAAGTAGAGCTTCCGAAAGAGTGGGTCTTAAAATGAACATGGACAAAACCAAGGACATGGTGAATGCCCATGTAACACCCACGCCTATCAAGGTTGGAGACTCTACACTCGAAGTTGTGGAAGATTATGTCTACCTGGGACAAACGATCCAGTTGGGTAGGGCCAACTTCGAGAAAGAGGTTAACCGTCGAATCCGACTCGGCTGGGCAGCGTTCGGGAAATTGCGCGGTGTCTTCTAGTCCAACTTACCACAGTGCCTCAAGACGAAGGTCTATGACCAGTGTGTGTTGCCAGTGATGACCTATGGCTCTGAGACGTGGTCGCTGACAATGGGCCTCATCAGAAAGCTTACAGTCACCCAAAGGGCAATGGAGAGGGCTATGCTCGGAGTATCCTTGCGTGATCAAATCATAAATGTAGAGATCCGCAAGAGAACCAGGGTTACCGACATAGCCCGAAGAATTGCCAAACTTAAGTGGCAGTGGGCAGGGCACATTGCTTGCAGAACGGATGGCCGATGGGGCAGAAAAGTTCTGGAGTGGCGACCGCGAACCGGAAGACGATGCGTTGGAAGGCCTCCCACCAGATGGACCGATGACCTGGTGAAGATTGCGGGGATTCGCTGGATGCGGCACGCACGGGACGGGTCAATGTGGCGACACTTGGAGGAGGCCTATGTCCAGCAGTGGACGTCTTTCGGCTGATATGATGATAGGCGTGCTAATGTCAAAATTAAAATAAATGGTTGGAAAACGTACAATATTTTGTAAAGACATACCTTATCACGCAGTTGTTTCAGAGTAATCTCCATCATATTCAGTTTCCCGTCTTCGCCCGCGCCTTCGGAAGCTTTAGCCTGTTCAAATAAGATGAAATATGTGAAATAGTATATTATGCAACTAGTGAATATAGGATGGATTTAAAGCGAGGGCTATAGCTGAATCACGAGCAAGTGAAGGATTCTAACAACTGAATCACGACCGTAGGAAGTGATTCATATGTCATTCAAGATGGAAGATGGATTAAAGATAGATTATTGAATAATTGTATATGTATTATTTTTACATCTTTTTTAGGGTTCCGTACCCAAAGGGTAAAAACGGGACCCTATTACTAACACGCCGCGGTCCGTCTGTCTGTCTGTCTGTCACCAGGCTGTATCTCATGAACCGTGATAGCTAGACAGTTGAAATTTTCACAGATGATGAATTTCTATTGTCGCTATAACAACAAATACTAAAAACAGAATAAAATTAATATTTAATTGTATAACGCCTTAGTTGTGACCCGTTATATGTAATAATAAATGTGTTAGAATCCTTAGCGACGCAAGTGATTCATGGCCCTCGATATAAATTAGTTTTATTCAAGAGTTGCATACTATACTTTATACCATGACTACGAGAAAAATAAATATTTAAGCGAAAAGCACAAGGAGTTTGTATGTCGAGTATTTTTGGGCAAGGAGGTTGTATAGCATTGAGATGAAGTATTAGAATTATTTGAATTCAGAACATACTTGTTCTAAATTCAAATAATTAAATTAATTGTAAGCTAAACAGATGATGATGATTACCTTAGCGTCCAGTTCTGCTTTCTCCTTGTTCAAAGATATTTGCTTCGCGTTGAGTTCCTTCACTCTGGCTTTGAGTTGCTGCATTTCTGCCATACTGGCATCGCGGTCGGATCTGGAACAAATATTATGTTTTTATAAAGGTAAGGTTTGGTAATATTGCCTCATTGGGGTAATTTTACAACATTGGGGTAATATTTCCACATTGGGGTAATTTTACTACATTGGGGTAATATTCCCACATTGGGGTAATATTGCAACATTGGGATAATTTTACAACATTGGGGTAATATTCCCACATTGGGGTAATATTGCAACATTGGGATAATTTTGGCACATTGGCGTAATTTTAGCACATCGGGGTAATTTTGACACATTGGTTTTTTTTAGCACATTGGGGTAATATTAAAACCTTGGGGTAATTTTAGCACATTGGGGTAATATTGCAACATTGGAGTAATATTGCGGCATTGGGGTAATTTTAGCACATTGTGGTAATATTTCCACATTGGGGTAATATTGCAACATTGGGGTAATATTTCCCCATTGTGGTAATTTTAGCACATTGGGGTATTATTGCAACATTTGGGTAACTTTAGCACATTGGGGTAATATTTCCACATTGGCGTAATATTGCAACATTGGGGTAATATTGCAACATTGGGGTAATATTTCCCCATTTTGGTAATATTAGCACATTGGGGTATTATTGCAACATTTAGGTAACTTTTGCACATTGGGGTAATATTTCCACATTGGGGTAATATTGCCAAACATCGGTGTTATTGCCACTCTGGCCAATGTTGTCAGCTCCGTGTAATGATAATACTAGGGGGTCATTTTCCACATTGGGGTAATACAGACATGGGGTTATGTCGCCACGTACCTCATGCCATCTATGGTACACTTGGCGGCCGCCACACTAGTGCGTGTCTCGCGGATGTCCTTGGCCAGGTTGCCGGCGCGCAGCACGACAGAGCTCAGCTCTCCTGTGAGGTTCTGACTCCTGGACTTGAGGGAGAACACCTTCGTCTGCTCTTCGGTGCGCATGGCTTCGAGCTCGCGAGTTCTGGAATGAAACAGCAGTTTAGCCAATAAAGGTAACGACTGGTGTTAGAAACTGTCCGGTTATGTCCGGACATTTGGTGTCCTACCCTTCTAATCTGTTCAGATTTTTCGCTTGAATGGCAAAATTTTGTTTTTTTTTATTTGTTAAGTTAATAAGGCGTTTATTTACCTACACTGCAAATAAATCCTATGATGTGTCTAAACCACCTACATCTCTTAGACCAAGTTTGTCACCACTAAATTATCGCAGAATTAATGTGACAAATTGTCAAGCACGCGTTATCTGCTGTGATTGGTTGAATGAATTTTCAACAGCAGATAACCGGCGAATTTTTGTAGATTACGTTAACAGCCCGATAATCGAGTGTTGTGAAACTGGGGGTTACTATAATAATAAAGCAATATATACAGCATAAAATAGCGATAAAATGTGCTTTTTTTCACTGTTTTCAGTGAATAAAATGAGCTTTTTAGAGGGGGAATGGTAAAAATACATTTTCTTCATTATTACACCCTTGCGAAGCCGGGGCGGGGAGCCAGTATGTCATAAAGTGAATAGACTATATCAGGCTGAAACATACCTCTTTTTTTCCCACTCAAGTTGACACTGCCTCTCCATTTCCTTACGAGCGGCTTCGCGTTTCTCCTAGAAAAAAAGTTAATAAAATTTGAGCCACGATATTCGTCAGCATCATCTTTATTATCAAACTAGCGGACGCCTCGCGGTTTCACCCGCGTAGTTCCCGTTAAATAGATATTTTAAAATAACAATACATATTCGTGAGCTGGCTGACCAAAACCAGATATATCCTCCGACTGCACAGCATGATTTTCTTCTTGTTTACGTCTTTTAAGTTGGCTTTTTAAGCAGTCGGGTTTTTTGTTATTTTTAATATATTTTTTTATTTACATTTTTTTTTTATAATTATGTACATTTAAACATATAAGTATCATATATTTTTGTGATCACCCTAAAACCCTTCATTTTGATACCAAAAAAAAAATTGGGTCCCACAATATGGCGCCCAAAATCCGCCATTTTTCTATTTTGTAATTTTAATGTAGCCAGTGACACTCGCAGGGTTAAGAAGAATCGATTGACGTAAGAATCATCAAAATCGGCCAACGCGTTTGGTCTCTAGAACGCAATATAGGAACAAACATACATACATACATAAATACATACATACATAAATACATACATACATAGACTGATAAACACATTACTTCGGCAGTCGGGTAAAAAGTAGCCTATGTCACCCGGGGATAGTGTAGCTTCACAACGGTGAAAGAATATTTGGAATCGGCCCCGTATTTTTAAAGTTTATT
This sequence comes from Orthosia gothica, assembly GCA_949775005.1. NCBI lineage: Eukaryota > Metazoa > Arthropoda > Insecta > Lepidoptera > Noctuidae > Orthosia > Orthosia gothica. The sequence goes on along the minus strand of OX459034.1, from coordinate 61,919,389 downwards.
CGTTAAAATACAAATCTTTCCTCTTTATAATATTAGTATAGATTTGAGTGAAAATTTAAAAAAAAAAATGCAGAATATTCCTATCCGTCCATTTCATCATCATCATCATATTATCAGCCGAAAGACGTCCACTGCTGGACATAGGGCTACCCCAAGCGCCGCTACATTGCCCGGCCCCGTGCGTCTCGCATCCAGCGGAACCCCGCAACCTTCACCAGGTCATCGGTTCTTTTATAATAGTAATTTTTTCACATGGAACTGCAGAGTGCAGCAACGTGAAATTTCGGCTATGGGATCTTGAACCAATAGTTATATCTGTCAAAAAACTAAACCGGTTTGACGAAATATCATCATCATCATCAGCCTATTAATGTTCCCACTGCTGGGACACAGGCCTCCTCTCTGTGAGAGGGAATTGGCCGTAATCCACCACGCGGGCCCAGTACGGGTTGGTGGATGTCACATGTCTTTTTATGGTTCTAGGATATGCCGGTTTCCTCACGATGTTTTCCTTCACCGTTTTGAGAGCAGTGGTGATGAAATAATTTACACAAAGCAAAGCGCTTGCCTCGGTTCAAACCTATGACCTTGTAAGTCGCGGCCGTTACCACTGAGCCACCACACCACTGTAATATAGGTACTCATTTTACGATATTTGTTTTATCTTTTTAATGAACTGTGTTTTTTTTGTTGCATATACAATAACGCATCGTCTTCCGGTACTTGTCGCCACTTCAGAACCTTTCGGCCCCACCGGCCATGCGAGCAATGTGCCCTGCCCAATGCCACTTAAGGGCCTACATACCCTTTAGTGCCGTAAAACGGTAACTTTCTAAGGCATACTCCTTTCTAAGGCTAGGTTAAAAGGTTAGAAAAAAAAAATACATTTATTATTGATTCATGTACATAATTTTGAACACTAGGTTTTTTCGTGTAACTTATAGTTTTGCTTTAAAAACATAATTAACAACACGATATTTTTTCGCAACTTTTGGCAACTCCTCCAAAACGACTTGGATATTTAAAAATATTTTTAAATATCCAAGAAACACACAGAAAAAATTATGGCTGGAATTTATTCATAACTAACATAGCATATGTAAATCAAATAATATTTTGCAAACGAAACTGTACAAAAGGAGGTTCAATATTGATATTTTCATCGAGGCCAGTACTGCGTTAACATTGGGGCGTATATAGCGCCTTAAGTTTGGCAATTGGTTTGTTGAACCAATTTTTTTTTGTAATAAATGGAATTATCATATATAAGTTTTCATACAAAACTATTTTTATTTTATTTTTTTTCGCTGTAATTACAAAGTTATATCAAATTGAAAAGATTTTGTTGAATCCAGAACCGAAAACACCTCGACAGTTCCCGAACAAAACCCGAGCCCATGTGACGTCACAACGTTCATTTCTACTCATTGTAGCACATAGCTGATATACTGTTTTGATTTTTAACCGATCTATCTTGTTATTATCGTGAATATATTGATGAAAATCAATTCATAGATCAAAAACATTAAACCATAAAAGTTATCGTTCTTGCTGCATACCATTATGTACGAATATTACAAAAAAAAACCCTTTAAATGAGCATCGCGCAATAGCCAAGTACCTAGCAATCTGTACTAAAGTTTTGAGAAATGTTCTATGTCTAACTAGATTCCAATTAGAATGTGTTAATTATGTTGTTATCTTGTTCTAATTTAATATTAGCACAGGTATTCGATTCGTATTAATCTCTTACTTTGATCATTAAAGACTGAGAAAAGTAGTTTTTTATGGGAACTTTCGTGCAAAGGTGTTGTATAATTACGTAAATTGAAAACATGATTTTTTGTTTATGGAGATATATTCATTATTTTATTCTGAAATGACAGATACAGGCGTAAAACTAATATTTCTGTTTGAATTGTGATAATCGGTCGACGCATTTAAGAGATATTTACTAAAGAATTAGTGGAAGAAAAATCTACCAAGTTAATATTTTCACGTTTTTGTTCTACAAAGTTTTTTAGTATTTGCGAATATATAATGTAGATATTAGTGTTTAATATTATTAAGAGATATGTAAATAATAGAAATTACCCACCATTTTTAGGATTTTGTGCAAAAAGTAAATAAAAATAAAGGCTCCACATATTTCAAGTTATATCATATTTAGTGGTATCTAATGAAGTTTTTTGATATCCAAAGTCGAAGTTTCGCGCCAATCGTGTTTGTTAACTTTTAATTTTACACCAATATTACTTACCCATAAGTGAAAACGATTACGTTATGACAATTATGTATCTAAATGTACCTGGTAAACAACTATAACTACTTTATTTCATAAAATACTAAATCTACTACTATTACTATTTATGCTCAAAATTTTCCAAATCGTCGATCAGGTGGGTTAATTATCGAAATTAGGCTATATGAATCCTTTATATTTACATATACACATGAGTAAATAAAATTTGCTGTTTTAAATAATATTTTTGAACAATTTTTCGGATATTTTTAGTCAATTCACGTGTAGTTGACATTGTATCGTAAAATTCCTTGAACGTTATGACGTCACCAACATGGCGACCAATCGTGGCCCGTTTGTAGTCACTTGGTTCTTTCTAAAATTTTATCGATTTTCAATTGCTTATAATAAATTGAAAAAAAAATATTTAAGAGTTTTTTTAAACGACAATATTATTAATGATATGTAAAGTTTCGAAATACATAAAAAAAATCGTATTTTTTTTTAAATTCAACAACCCAATTCTTTTTGGAAGACGATACGTTGGAAGGCCTCCCACTAGGTGGACCGAAGACCTGGTGAAGGTTGCGGGGTTCCGCTGGATGCGAGACGCACGGGACCGGTCAATGTGGCGACGCCTGGGAGAAGCCTATGTCCAGCAGTGGACCTCATTCGGCTGAAATGATGATACAGAATAATATCTAAACCTACTTTGGTGACTTACTTGTTCTTCCTTCTGCTTCCTCATCAGCTCTTCTTGTTCTCTCTTCTGTATTTCGAGACGCAGCTTCTCCCTCTTTTCGGCTTCTTCTCGCTCTTTTCGCTCTCTTTCGGCCTAGAGACAATATGGTAGTATTATTTTTTTATTTAGACTTTTGTACGCAGATATTAAAGGCGGACTTATCGTCTCAAAATCGTTTTCTAGATTTTAGAACAAAACATATAACAATTCGTGTATTAAAATTGTTCAACAATTTTACTACGAAATAAAATAAGAATAATTGGATATACTCTATACTGCACTTGAAATAACATTATAAATTTTTACAACCCTTTTTTACAGTCCATGCAACCGATTTTGAGTTCTATCCCGTAAATATAAGGATGACATAAAAAGCATAAACCTGTTACCAAAACTTGCTATTTGTCATATCACCAACGCAATAGAAGTCAAAATCGGTTGAACGGGCTGTAAAATGGGCTTATTTAAATGTTATTATCTCAAATGTAGTATACTTAAGTGGGAACTCCATTTTCATAGATTTTAATTTGGTAAAAACGACGAAATATAAATTAACACGAAAAATGGTTACATGATGGATTAATATTATTTGTATTATTTTTTGTTGTCTATAGGTTCGCGCTTGACCACTATCTCTGCTGATGGTAAGCGATGATGTGGTCGACGTTGGAGCACGCTTGTTTAGAAGTAACCTATTCACTATTACTAACATTACCATCTCTTTATATCTTCGAAATGGCTGTCTTTGTTAAATCAAATATGTATCTTTTTATTAATAAATTATCCGATAATAGAAACAGGCCAATAAGGAAACAATATAAAAACAAGCTACATGTAGGTAGTTATGACACCGCCTTATTAAAGAAAAGTGTTTTATGTATGGGCCCGATCATATTTAATAAAATACCTGATAACATAAAAACACAGGCTATTCCAGTCTTTAAAAAGAAATTGACAGATTTGTTGACTAATAAATGTTATTACACGATTTGCGATTTTTTAAACGATGAATACTTAAATTAATCCTGACATTTCTGTACCAATTCCTAACTTTTAATTCAATCATGACAGACTGATACAGACTGATCATGACACATAAATTAACCTAACTAAGATAATGACTGACTTGAATAATAATGATATGGCTATCGACTGGAATACTTCCCAATAATTAATAATGTATATTTATAAACTTTAATTTTAATTATTTTGACATTGTGCTTGTACTATGCTGGTGTTATGCCTGTATTGTTTTAATTAAGTTTGATTTGTTAAATAAAACTGTTTTGCATGCCTTAGTTAAGGTAGAAAGTATAAGGATCACTTAATATTATTATAACATCTGTATATTGTACCTACTTTCTGTGCAAATAAATCATTATTCTATTCTATTCTATTCTAGAGACTTAAACACCCCTAGATTGTAGCTGTCAGGAAATACAGACTCCGGCAGGGAATTCCACTCCTTAACTATCTAATACTTACAAGATATTTTAATACCCACGATAGATCAAGACAAAATCAAGGACAGTATATGTGCTTCCCATTCTAGCAAAAAAAAATGTTATTAAAATAAAAAAACCGGACTGCTTAAGTGAACTAAAAAGATGTAAACAAGAAGAAAATCATGCTGTGCTGTCGGGGGATACATATTTATGAGCTGGCTGACCAAAACTAACAAAGACTTAATTATAAAAATCCGTCTAGCGGTTTATAAATAATATTACATACATGCAAACATACATACAAGATACGTGCGAAAAACATAACCCTTTGCAGCCGGGTAAAAAAATTTAAATCTAAATACGAAGAAAGAGTGCTTTCTACATGTCGAAAAAAATGGTTTTTACCTCAGCTTCCTATATTGTTGGTTGGCATTTAAGAAAAAATTACATAATTAGAACATGGCATACAAAAACTACTGAAACTGACTCTAAAAAGTATGCCTGGCCTCTTCCCAATTATGTTGGGGTCGGCTTCCAGTCTAACCGGCTTCAGCAGATTACCAGTATTTTACATGGAGCGACTACCTATCTGACCTCCACAACCCAGTAACTGGGTAACGGTACCCCTTGTCTAGACTGGTGTCAGATCTCAAGCTTCTGACTACCCGTAACGACTGTCAAAGATCTTCAAATGACAGCCGGGACCAACGGCTTAACGTGCTTTCCGAGGCACGGAGGAAACTCGGTATGTTGAAATGGTCACCCATCCACGGACCGATCTCGTCAAGCGTTGCTTAACCTTGAAGATCGACCAGTGCGGCTGTTATTATTTTGCCACGGGCTCCTACGAGACTCTAAAAGTATGTAACAATAATATTCTCATCTCAAATTGTTATAAAGCAGGCTAGGCAGCTGGGCTTAACCCAGTTGTAAACGACCCTTTGTGCCTATTGGCCTTGTTTGTTCTGTCTCCTGCTTGATATGGAGGGAAGTGGAAATTTGTATTTTCCTACCCCTCCGTTATTCTCAAGACAGTTAAATTCACTCTTCGGCACTTCGTCGAGCTTCATTTCTTCGGCGCTTTTCTGGTGGTCGCCACTGTTGATTCTGGCTTTCAGGAGTTGTAGTGGTTTGGGCAGGGCATCCCCCTCTTGGCATAATTTTTTTAGGCATTGTGTTGTTTGGCATAAGCTTTTCGCATAAATTTTGTCAGCTTATTATTACTTTGGCATAATGCAAAGGTTAGCTAACTGTCATTTACCTTAGATTAGAAGATTATTATATTTGATTAATTCTGATTATTTAAAATAAATATTAAAATAAAGAAATGTACCTCTTCTCGCCTGAAACACAGGATTACCTAGTTCAGGCACATAACACAATGTGAACATGACATAGACTTACGAAAAAAAAAAAAAAAAAAAATTAAAAATTTTATTGCTTATTTTGCCTTATGATTTTAAATAAATATATTATTATTATTATTTGGTCTAATTTGTTTTGCCATAATTTGGAGTTGCATAAATAATTAAGGCATAATATTTATTTGTCGTAATAATTTTATGAACATGAACATTATGTGTAAATATCATTATGCGTTTATAAGATTATGCATAATTATTATTATGCCAACAGAAATATACATTATGGCAAAGCATTTATGCCTAATAACATTATGCGTAATGATCATTATGCCGAATTACGTTATGCCAATGTAAATTATGAGAATATATTTTATGCTTATCACTAGCTGACCCCCGCGGCATCGCTCCCATCAACTGGCTATTTATCTAGCAACCACTACCTACCCTCCCTACCCTACAAACAAACAAACTCTTCAGCTTTATAATATTAGTATAGATGTTGATAAAACTCCTTCGCAAATGAACAAATTTGATTACCATAAAAAAAGGTTATAGTGAGTCAATCTTAAAAGATAGACATATGCTGTCGCGGACTTTTTATTAGAACTTTAAAGAGGAACAATTCCATCATACATGATATTTGCGTAACTTAAACCGTTTACGCAGCGCACGCAATGGAAGCTCTCAAAAAGGAATATTTTTCTCGTTTTTGCAACATTTTTCATTTATGCTCCGCTCCTATTGGTTGTAGCGTGATGTTACATAGCCTATAACCTTTCTCGATAAATGGACTATCAAACACAATTTTTTTTTTTTTAATTCCAACCAGTAGTTCCTGAGATTAGCGCGAACAATCAAACAAACTCTTCAGCTTTATAATATTACCAGCTGACCCAGCAAACTTTTGCCATAAAAACACCAAACATTCATCTACCCTACCCTTCCTATCCTATGTCAGTCTCCTGGTTCTTAGCTACCTCCCCGCCAATTTTCAGCCAAATCGTTTCAGCCGTTCTTGAGTTATAAATAGTGTAACTAACACGACTTTCTTTTATATATATATATATAAGAAAGAAAGAATAATATTTATTTGTGACTCGCACAGGAGACACGAGAAAATAAGCATACACTTAAACAATAATAAAATAAAAACCCTGTGCGAGACCAAAAAGGCTCCTATCTCAGCATGTGCAGCGATATCCAAAAAAGTAATAACGCTGCGCTGATATTCTGATAGGGCCCACTGTTGATGCCACGGACACACTAACGGAAACAGGACTTATATAATAAAATAAAATAGAAGAATATATAAATAACAAACAAAATAGAATAAAACACTGAAGGTGGGTCAAAGTAAGTGTAAGTATAATACAAATATATAAACGCGATGCTCAATGATCATTTGTCGAAACCATAGACAAACGACAGAGCGCGCGGACCAAAGAGTGGTTTATTAAAAATACGGAAAGAATCTATGGTCGGCTGTCAAAAGAAAAATATTATGTAAGTATAGATCAGTAAACCGTTTGGGAATAGTGCGGTGGGATTGTCCCAAAATACTTCCAAACACATACCTTTTCCTTGAGCTGTGCATCAGCTAGCTGCGACCTCCTCCTCTCCAGCTCGGCCTGACCTCGCGCCATGTTCTCTCTTCTCCTCTCCTCGTACGACTTGTTGCTTGTGTTCGACGAGATAGAGTCGCGTCTGGAAAGAACAAAAAAGCATCAATCAAACTGCCTGACCTTTCCAGGGTCTGCTGCCAGTGTAACCGGCTTTAGCTGAGTACCAGTGTTTTACTTGAACCAAAGTTGTCGACATAGCTCATAGAATAAGCAAGCTGAAGTGGCAATCGCGTTTGTATATATGTATTATACTTACACATACTTTGACCCACATTCAGTGTTTCATTCTATTTTGTTTGTTATTTATATATTATTCTGTTTTATTTTATTATATAAGTCCTGTTTCCGTTATTGTGTCCGTGGCATCAACAGTAGGCCCTATCAGAATATCAGCGCAGCGTTATTATTTTTTTTGGATATCGCTGCACATGCTGAGATAGGAGCCTTTTTGGTCTCGCACAGGGTTTTTATTTTATTATTGTTTAAGTGTATGCTTATTTTCTCGTGTCTCCTGTGCGGGTCACAAATAAATATTTTTCTTTCTTTCTTTCAATGGGCTGGACATATAAGTCGTAGATCCGATGACCGTTGGGGTAGACGTGTTCTTGAGTGGAGACCGCGAACTGGTAAACGTAAAGTAGGATGCCCTCAGGGTGGGTGGACTTATGATCTTCACAGGGTGGCTGGTAGCAGCTGGATGACAGTTGCCGAAAATCGAACCAAATGGCGTGCAATTGGAGAGGCCTATGTCCAGCAGTGGACTGCTATGGGCTGATGATGACGTGAAGCGAATGTCTATCTGACCTCCACAACCCAGTAACTGGGTAACACGGTACCCCTTGGTAAGTGACGTCTGGTTTTCTGGGTTTGAACATTTGGCACAGTCCCGGTCACAGACATAAATCTAACTAGATGACGCGATTGTATGTACTTCGCGTGCCAAAAAACAGACTAAAGTTACGACCAATGATTGTACATTGAGTTTTTCATTTAGCATTATCGGCATCGGCAATCCACCGATATCTAGAAAAATGCCTAGTTATGCCTTATTGAGCTGTAAATAATGTATAGAAAAAGTTGGCCCAGGCATTGGAAATGTTTTGTTTCATTGGTAAGTAAATTTGTTTTTAAATTGTGTGTAAAAAAGTGGCACGCTTGGTTTTCATACAGATGGAGGGACTTGCGTTATCTAGTTAGATTTATATCTGGACCACAGATATAAAACGTCGTTTATGCTCACAATAATTTCTAAATTTCAAATGATATAATTATTTATAATTTACTAGCTGACCCAGCAAACTTTGTTTTGTCATAAAAACACCAAACATTTATCTACCCTACTTTACACTACCTACCCTACCCTACCTTACACTACCCTACCTTCTCTACTCTACCCTAACTTACACTACCCGACCCTACACTACCCTATCCTACACTACATTCCCTACCCTACCATAAGTTTTTTTTTTTTCTTCACATAAGCCATCTGCTAATTAGTCCGAATACAGCCAAAAAATTTGGTTTGATTTTTGGGTTTTTGAAATAAAATCAATATATATATCTAATGAATCTGTAGAAAATTCGTTTTTGTACATTGAAAATATTTCAAAAAAAAAAATTGCCAGGGTGTTAAAGGATAACCAAATTCTCCATAGATCTGTCTATGCAGCATTTTTTTACAACTCAAACAATAAATTATTTTTATAAGTATGTATGTGAGGATTTTTAATTGGTTTTCTGTTGACTATGGTTTCCTTCTTTTTGTTTGTTTTTAACCCCCGCCGGAAAAAGAGGGGTGTTATAAGTTTCACGTGTGTTGCAATGTATCTGTGTGTTTGTCTGTGGCATCATAGCGCCTAAACTTAAATCGTATTTTAATTTTAATGAATTATTAATTTCTGTATTTTAATAGATTATTGTTTTTAGTATTGTAATGAATTGTTATTTTGGGTAGGCATTATACTTTTATTTATTTTTTGTATTTTTTTATGGATTATTATTTTTTTGGTATTTTGATGAATAATTATTATTGGTGTTTTTTTTAAATAATTGAAATTTAATTTGATGTATTAGTTATTGTATAAGCTGTTATAATTGTGGGTATGTATAATTTGGTATTTAGGCTAGTTAAGGGTATTTATTGGGGGTGGGTTGGGTATTTATCAAGTGATTTGTTATGATAAGTGCAGTAAGAAAGGGGGCGGGCTGAAAATCAGCGTTGACCAGCGTAGTATCCATGCTGCATACTGGTCAGCATCGGCTGAGCCCGCTCCTTTTGCCATACTGGAAATACCGTGCTTTAAAGCTATCTTGTGTTTTGTTTATGCTGTTACATTCCTTAGTGGCAATAAATGTTTTCTTTCTTTCTTTCTAAACGGATGAACCGATTTTGATTAAGTATTTTTTTGTTTAAAAGGTGATTTTGTCGAGTGTTCTTAGCTAACACATAGCTAGAATAAAATCGGTTCAGCCGTTCAAAAGCGGGCATTTTACTGTTTAAATCGGGGTGTTTTCGCAAGATAAATGTGTCGGGGGTTTTTTAAATTGTACTTGTTATTAGCTGTAAGTCCTCCATGTACTAAAATAAATAAAATGGCACGTTCACTAATAAAGATTAAATAAAAATAATAATAAAAATAATATAATATATTACCTGAAGGTAGGCGGTATCAACTCCAGCGGCAGTTTAGCTGGCACGGGCTCTCCTTGCGTCGCCTTCTCGCACAGGTACATAGCCAGGACGAACTCCTCGCAACCTGTGGGAAAACAAAAACAAAATGTTATTACGACAAATCATTATTAATAGGGATGACTGAGAAGGTTCTTAGATAGAAAAAATAAAAATATAGTAGGTAGGTAAGGTAGGTATGTAGATAGGTAAGGTAGGTATGTAGGTAGGGTAGGTATGTAGGTAGGGTAGGTATCTAGGTGGGTAGGGTAGGTAGGCTAGGGTAGGGTAGGGTAGGAAGGTAGGTAGGGTAGTTAGGTAGGGTAGAGTAGGTTAGGTAAGGTAGGGTAGGGTAGGTAGGGAAGGGTAGGTAGGTATGGGAGCCCCACTTAAAAAAATATTTTATTCTGTTTTTAGTATTTGTTGTTATAGCGGCAACGGAAATACATCATCTGTGAAAATTTCAACTGTCTAGCTATCACGGTTCATGAGATACAGCCTGGTGTCAGACAGACCGTGGAGTCTTAGTAATAGAATCCCGTTTTTACCCTTTGGGTACGGTACCCTAAAAACGATGGACTGTGTGAGGAATGATATGATAGAAAATGGAGTCAGTGATAGCGTGACGGGTGACAGGACGGTATGGAAAAAAACCCGACTGCTTCAAAAGCGAACTAAAAAGTCGTAAATAAGAAAAAAATCATTCTGTGCAGGCGGAGGATACACCAGATTTCGACCAGCCCGCGAATATGTATCCTCCGACTTCGCTTTTGAAGCAGTCGGGTTTTTTGATTTTTTTATTTAACTTTTTTATTTATAACTTTTTAGTTATGTTTTTTTCGAATCAGATACATTTAAACATATAAGTGTTATATATTTTTGAAATCACCTCTTAAAACCCTTTATTTTGATACCCCACACCACGGGATTCGAAGCAAAAAAAATTTGGGCCCCCACAATATGGCGCCCAAAATCCGCAAATTTTCTATTGTCCAATTTTAATGTAGCCTATGACACTCGCTTGGTTAAGACGAATCGATTGACGTATGAATCATCTGAATCGGCCAACGCGTTGGTCTCTGGAACGCCATATAGGAACAAACATACATACATACATAGACTGATAAAAAGATTACCCTCCTTCGGCAGTCGGGTAAAAAGAAAACGTGTTGCGCCGACCACAAGTAACATTGGATAAGGGCAGGAAGGTCTGGTGACGGGGACCATCACGGGACACTGCTCACTTAACAAAAAACTGCCACACAATAGGCATAACGGACAGTCCTCTGTGCAGATGCAGGAAACCGTCGTGCACGTGCTCTTTGAATGCACAGGTGTCACCCAGATTAGATCACCCAGATGTTCTGAGGAACAGGAGCTCTAATTAACGTCTGGTGGAAGGTGGGCTGGTTGGAATAACCATCGAACGGCAGTCATCGCCCACGCACAATGGTCCACCTGAAGGATTAAGTGCGGAAACCAAACGTCCCTAACATAGAAAAACATAGATAGGGCAGGAAGATATTTTTTTTTAATAATTGTTAGGCTCGCGCTTGACCACTATTTCATCTAATGACAATCAATGATGTGGTCGACGGTGAAGCACGCTTGTCTAGAAGTAACCTATTCAGTCTTGCGCATGTTCGATACTCACCTAGCTTCCCATCGGAGTCCAAGTCCGCCAGCGCCCAGATCTGCGCTAAGGCCTGCTGCGCCAGGCGCGACTGCAGCATGATGGACCTGGCCTGGGCGCCGGACACTGCGCCAGTCTTAGCACGGTCTGTGGCGTTGAATAGTTGGGTGTACCTGTAAAGAGAGAATATTATTATGGGCTGGGGATCAGGGATAAAATATTCAAACAGCATACAGATGCCTCATCCCATACAAAGAAACCGTGCCGACGTAACTCTAGTTCTTCGATAGCGTTCGGTTCCGTTCCACGGCTATAGATGGTGTTAGCAGCGATTAGCAAGTAAAAGGGTTTTCTCGGTTCGAGACAATTTTTTTCTTTAAATACGTTGATGATATGATGATATAGATATATGAAATGATATAGTATTTTTTTGCACGTTTCCACAGTTTCATTGTACCAAAATGTGTTACAATACAAATTTAAATATCGAGTGGCATGCCTCAGAAATTTAAAACCGCGCCATCTATTGGAATCAATTTTAAATGATCCGTTCAAATGATCTTTGAAATGTGAATTAAGAGCCCAGTATTCCATAAATTTGTGCTTAGGAGGGTTGATTATAAAAGAACATACAATTTTTCTGATCAATTCTAGAAAATCTTAATTTTACACACAATACAATAACAAATCGATGCATGTCGCGCCATCTAGTGACATTTATATGAAATAAAATTTTCTGTGTTAGCTCTGGGACCCCGTGCTGTAATTAATCACATTTTATTACTCAAACGCTTTCTAAAAAGTTTTACTACTTTGCACTATTTCGCTTTTGGTCGCTCCGGATCGCTTTCAAATCGAAAACCGCGGGCTTTTTACGTAAGGAACAGCAAGTAGCAATAATTGTACAATTATTGCGCGATCAGTTTAGTGACCAGGGCCTGCAGTCTCGACATAGCTAACGATTGTTACGCTAGCTAACATTCGTTAACTCTTACCACAAAATAGTAAGTATACAGAAGGGCCACTCCAGCCGTTTGGAAAATTGACAGCTAAACTTGACAGATTCACTAGGGTTGCTACTATATTGATTCCGAATTAAAAAAAATAGGGTAGGTTGCCCAAGTTACAAACATAAATACATAGATTAGTCTAAACATACATCATATCATGCTTACATGCCTTAGAGGGTAGACAGGGCATCAAATATCCATTTAATATCACGAACACTACAACCCTAGTGAATCTGTCAAGTTTAGCTGTCAATTTTCCAAACGGCGGGAGTGGCCCTTCTGTATACTTACTATTTTGTGGTAAGAGTTAACGAATGTTAGCTAGCGTAACGATCGTTAGCTATGTCGAGACTGCAGGCCCTGGCTACTGAGGCCTTTAAGTGAAGTCTTTTTTTTGACAGTCACTTTTAACAGAAGCTATTTTATCTGTCCGATGATTTATAAAATGTATCGTTTGATGAATTAACCAGCATATGAAAGAGCAACACTTCGTGGAGGCTGTTTTTTTACAATAGTCAATTTGATTACTATTTAGCTCCAATATTCCGATAAATTAATATTCGCAGATGTAAAGAATTTGTGTAAAGTAAATATGGCAGTGAAAATTTGATATTTGCATTTTATTTACATGTATGTCAATGTGTAAAATCAATTAAAACATCTTCGAATTGTCGATTGTTTTAAAAATTGAATCGATAACGCATTAGAACATCACTTAGTAGACAACATTATCTCGTATTTGATCTATGAAACGTAAAAAAGATTTTTCAAATTTAATTTAGACATTGGCAGAATAGTCGACATCGGTGTTTGCCATATAAAAAAAATATGTAATAGAAGATACTTATTGCGGACTTATCACATTCTCATGTGTTTGTAAGTATTTAGTAGTAAACATATAAGCTTCGCTGAGGTAGCCAAAACAGGATTTTTTATACTGTATATAAAAAAATCCTCCACTTTACCGTGATCACTTCTGTTTCAATGATTCAACAAATAGTCCAGTTGCTTAAACATTAGAGACTCAAAACAACACCAATTTGTCATTTACATTTACAATATTCACTAGGAATTTGTTATTTCAATATTTATTCTTATATCATTATTCTAATTTGCGGATAATTAAAGTAGCCACAAAATAACATACGAAAAAAGCCGCCAAAAACTCAAAAACTACTGTAACAACTCAGCCATCAGCGAGCGATTGGCAATCGACCAACAACAAGATGAAAAGTAATCGCAATTTGACAGCCACATTTGCTCGCCGATCGCTGTCGCTCTGCTGTCAAAAACCATACGTAATACGAAATTATCGCGATCACCTTGCGATAAATGCACATTTCAGTTAATAGATTTTTATTGTTAGCAGTGCTGTCGTAAAATTATTATGGTGTGGCTATAGCTCATATATAATGCGGATTCGCGATTGAAGAGCAATTATTTCGCAAAAATAAGCCTTCCAATTTTTTGACGTAAAGCGATATTCGCGCGATGATTGTACAATCACTGCGCAAATATTGTTAATTGCTGTTTCATACGTAATAAGCCTGCCGGTCGCCACTTATTAGCACGAAAAATGTTTCTGGAACACTCCAGAATATTCTAGACACAACGAAAACTTTCTAGAATGTAAGCCTGAGAAAGATATTCAAGAAGAACTTGCCGTTCTCGATCTTTAGAACTTTCCAGAATGTTCGCTTAAAAAAGACTTTTGACTCGAACTTTCAAGAACTTTTTTTACACGTTACCCCACACTAGGAATTTCTTCCTGTATCGTGGGTGCGTTTACAAACATTAAAACTCACATACACAAGACACACAGATCCGGAACAATTATCTGTAGGTCATACAAATATTTGTTCCGTGCGGGAATCGAACCCGCGACAAGCAGCGCAGCAGCCGATCGCTCAATCACTACGCGAACTGTGTCTGTCAAAGATAACTTCTGCTATTCGATACGAGATAGCGCTAATAGTTTTCTTCCTCTCGTCAATATATGACGCTACCTTGTCTTTTTACAATATACTAAGAGATTTAAAATCTGTATTTTTGTAAAAAAAAAAACTCAAAAAAACTAACAATGTAACTGCGAAACATTTTGTCAGGAAATTCAAAATAGTGAAAACACTATATATTATTATGTTAGTTGAGTTACAAAACTTACTTGAGCTTCTGCGGTTGTGGTATCCCCCATTCCACGGTCGCAGGGGGGCTCATGACCCCCATTGGCATTTCTGTGGGGCTTGTCACCAACGATCCTGTAGAAAAAGTTTCATAAAATTACACTTAAGGTTGAACTAGTCGACGGCACGAACTATTTTGTGCGCGGGGTTAAAATGCATGCTATCTTATCCGACAACACGTGCGAAAGAAATAGATGCTGTGATGAGCAGTAAAATAAAATCTAGTTCGTGTACGAATTAACACTTTTGCAAAGGAGATGTTCGATTTTGGGCCATCACTATGTACACTACATAGATAAATAGGAAAAAATAGAGGAATTCCATAAAAATACTAACAAATTAATTTGAAGAAGGGTACAGGAGTAACCAAAATGATAATTTATAGTTTTTTAATAAGATAACCCTATTTTTAGGGCAGCCATGACAGTATTGTTTGACATGACGTCTGACGACTTTGACAGTTTTAACAAGTGACTTCTTTGAGTCTTTCTTTGCTTTGACTTTGAATTGGATATGTTTCGGAGTTTTTAGGGATTGTTTTCCTACTACGGACATTAATTGATTGCTTCTCTATTGCAATTGAATTAGTGTTGTTTTTTAATGACGCAGATATTCCGATGACACGTCAAACAAATGTCATTGTCAAAATGTCATTCTTCGCATACTGTCATTGTCAAAATGACATTTTTCGCCTACTGCTGATCTGACCCGACATGTTTAATTGTAAATTGTGTTGCTCTACTTGACAAAGTTAATTTGAGTTTACATTGAAACGAAGTGAAATTAAATAAAATTAACAATAAAAAACAGTTACTATAATATACAGCAATTTTTTAGAGCTGGCCCAGGCTCCATACATTTCTGGAACATCACCTTTGTATCGAAATGGATGATGATTTAGGACGAAAACGAGCGCGCGAAATTTTATAAACAGACCTTTGGGAGTCTAGATATCATGAAAAAACAACTAAATGTATATATATAAAATAACACTATTTGCATTGTGGAATCTTTATGTCTATGGAATAGAACTCAAAATCAGTTAGCAAAGTATGTATTCTTGTTTGACATTTTATTTTATT
This sequence comes from Orthosia gothica, assembly GCA_949775005.1. NCBI lineage: Eukaryota > Metazoa > Arthropoda > Insecta > Lepidoptera > Noctuidae > Orthosia > Orthosia gothica. The sequence goes on along the minus strand of OX459034.1, from coordinate 61,903,398 downwards.
ATGTTTTGTATTTATACATTTATTGTCATCAAAAATCGTGTTAAGTCTCTCAGCCAATCACGTTGTTGTACTAGAAGCAATATTTTTAACCGACTTCAAAAAAAGTAGGAGGATCGCAATTCGACAAAAATAAATTGTATCTCTACTCAGCGATATTTTCAGCAATTGTTAACAGATTTTAATCATTCTTTTTTTATTGAAAAAAAGAACATATTACAAAAATGAGTTGCTGAAAAAAAAATACAACTAAAAATCTAAAAAAAATAGACAAAAAGAACTCACCAGGCTTTGACATACTGTCACTCCTCATTGCAGCCAGCGGCGTCGATGTCACCGGTTGACTGGCAATACCAACATTCATACCAGACGGGGGACTATTGATCAAGGACCCCAACCCTGAACCACCAGCACCAGGCTGAGAGCCCAACGGAGACTGGCCAGGCAACGACTGAGACGTTTGTGAAACTTCAGGAGGAGACGCAAAAGACCTATTTTGAGCCGGAGGCAGCATAGGTGGAATCAAAGGTTGAGAAAAGGCCTGATCTATTGGCAGATTTGGAATCAAAGGCGGTTGCTGAGCTATCAAAGGATTCATCAGAGGCTGCGAAGGTAACATTGGTTGTTGAGGTTGTCCAGCAACCATTGGTTGCGACCCTATCAACGGTTGCGACGAAACCATTGGCTGTGACATCAAAGGCTGCGATGAAGCCATTGGCTGTGTCATCAAAGGCTGAGAAGCCATTGGTTGAGACCCTATCAGAGGTTGCGACGCAACTAAAGGAGGACCGCTTATCAACGGTTGTGTGTTAACCAAAGACTGTGCAGCCATAGGTTGTCCCGGCTTAACACCTGATATCAAATCTGGTACATTTGGTACCATAGGTTTGGTTGGGGCTGCTAAGGGTGGTATTAAAGGGGGTTGGGCAGACATAGGGGGTCCTACTAGATCGCCTAATAGGGAGTGGTTGCTGGTGGTAGATGTTAAGCCAGAGATTAGGGGTTGTGGTTGGGGCGGGATGGAAGGCATGGGCGGTATCGGTGGCTTGATTGGGGCGGGCGTGGGGGACGCGAATTGCGGCTTTTGGGCGGCTGTGGAGAAAGAAAACATATTTCATATTTAACATTTTTGTGGTAGGTTATAAATGAAATAATTAGAAGTAAAATCTTTTTCAAATAAGCATATTGGACTAAAAACAAGTTAATTTGACAATCAAAAACTCGACTGCTTAAGGGCCTACATACCCTTTAGTGCCGTAAAACGGTAACTTTCTAAAGCATACTCCTTAGTAACGGCTAGGTTAAAAGGTTTGAAAAAAATATATATTTATTATTGATTCATGTACATAATTTTGAACACAAGGTTTTTTCGTGTAACTAATAGTTTTGCTTTAAAAAAAAATACCAACACGATATTTTTTCGTAACTTTTGGAAACTCCTCCAAAACGACTTGGATGTTTCAAAATATTTTTACACAGAAAAATTGATGGCTGGAATTTCTTCATAACTAACATAGCATATGTAAATCAAATAATATTTTGCAAACAATACTGTTCAAAAGGAGGTTCAATATTGATATTTTGGCATCGAGCGGGCGCACGGCCAGTACTGCGTTAACAACATTGGGGCGTATATAGCGCCTTAAGATAAATACTATTCGTTTACAAGTCTGTTTGTCTTACCGGTAGGACTGAGGGAGGCAAGTAGTGACGGCGGCAAGGCTTTCGGAACTTCTATGTTGTGCAGCTTCAAGTTGATTATCTGAAAAGAAGGTTTTATTGAATTTATTGTTCTTCAGTTTTGAAGGAGTGATTGGAGTGAGTATAGTTTTCAGGGTAGCAAAAAACCGGCCAAGTGCGCAGTGACTTCGGATATTTAGGATTCCGTACCAGACCGCAAAATTTTGTTGGTTGTCTTAAGAAAATGAGGGCATTTCAAAGGAAAAATCTGATTTATCAATATGGTTGTATTTGTTAGTAAAATATACGTAATAATAAACATTATCAACAAATTTGAAGTTCAATGGGAAGTTAAAAAAAAAATCGAAACGAAATTTTCAAAAAAAAAGCTGACTTTGGTAGCTTCTCATTCGTTTGTTTTCCAATATTTTTTTTAAACAAAAAACAAAGTATTTATCTACTCAACGAGCTCTAAACATCGATAGGGCAGGGCAATTTTTTTTTTTCGCGACCCATTTTACTTGTATACCCTTATTCGATTAAAACACAGTACGGTGTGCGTCTCAAGGTTGCACCAAATGGGAGTCCAGCTCAGCATGTGTCAGGCAGTTATACCTGACGCTGATATTGCTGCTGGATCCCTGCAGTGACATATGGTCGCTAAGCAGACGTGATATGTTAATGTTGTTACAGTGTTATGCGAAGAGTATTTCACGTAAGTATACCCGCAACTTTAATTTATAACAATAAATGTTTACCAGTGGGAAACGTTGCAGTTCTTAGGTGTGTTGATGGTGTTATAAATACTTTCGGATAGAGTCTGGCAAACGAAAGTAGACACTCGAATTATTTGCAAACTTTTTATATGGCAATGCTATACTAGTGTCAACCTCAGTTTAACAAAACAAGATGGCGTGTTGTTTTGATTTGTTGTGGCCTTTATAATAGCATTTATTCAGTGAAAAATGAATAAAACAATTAAAAGTGGATTACGGGAGATGTTGTTTCGCATAATGTCTGAATATAAAGAAAAACAACAAGAGAAAGACGCCGAATTCAAACAAAAACAAGGTTGTTTACGTTTGGTGTTAGATTTTTAAGTTAGTATGACACTAATAATTTGATACATTGTTTTAATTCATTACTATTGATGCAAAAACTATTTATCTATTATTATTCACATTCATTTTATAATAAATTAAACACCTTCATAATAATGCTTTATGGCTATTTATCATTAGTAGCATTGTTTTTTTTTTCTTTTACAGAAGTTCTGGAGAATGTAGTAGGGGTTAATGAGATAATGGAAACTATTGAAAAACTTACGGAATTAGAGCAGAAAAATAGGATAAAACCCTGAACCAGTACTTGGGTGAAATATCTAGCAGAGGAGTGGCAGAAAATGACTGACCATGTCATACAATGTTGAAAAAAAATATAATGAAAGGGACAGAATTACAGAAAATAATTTATAAATTTCATGATTAATGTACGAAACAGTGATTCCAGTGACTCTAGTAAATCTATGCACTTGGAAGTCTTAGATTCAGATTTTGATTATAGTAGTGAATAAACCAAAATTATTACAGAATACTGTTGTTTTATTTTATTCGGATTGATAGATACGTAATATCTAAAGTATTGCCTGCCTAAACTACCTATAGTATTTTTATTCAGACGAAGTAAAATTAATAATTGTAAAGTATCAAATTAGGTTATTCCAAGTATTTCATACTAGTTTTGGGGTTGCTATGCTAAGATTTTTTAAAGGGCAATGCCCATTTTTGGCCACGAAACGCCCAACAATGTGTTTTAGTTAAAAAAAACGATTTTGTTTTATATTTATTAATCGCGGTATTCATTTAACGAAACAAGATTGCAACATTTTTGCAAAAAATAAAAGTACCGAAAAAATTAAATGAAATTATGTATATCCGGAATTCATTCGTTTGTGGATAAAATAAAAAGTGTTGCCAATTATTAATTTAATTCAAAATATAATGGATTATATTTTATTCAATACATTTTTTATGGTGTAATTATTATAATGCCAATATTATTAGTTTTTTCGATTATTATTACGATGTTATGATAATTAAACAAGCGAATTGCTAGTTAATATACCATAAATTCTTTAGATCATAACAAAAACGCTACTGCACAATTTAACTGTCATTCTTTTATTTTATCAAAATACGTTAATAACAGAATTATAAAAACTAAAAACAACATAATAATAATCTTAAGGGCGCTTTCATTACTTCGTTCGTTGATTAATTCGTGTATTACAAAAAATCGATATCGATTCATGGATTTTTATGTCTATTAAGTGGCAACATCGAATCTGACATTATGACAGCACGGTTATCTGTCATATGTGTAAATCAGTAAATAACTAAATAATCACAACCCGTTTGCATTTGTATTATTTTGTTTGTTTTGTTTGTTGCTGGTAGAAGTGCAATTAAAAAGTATTGTTGCAATTGTATTCTCGGCCGTCAAACGGTAGGATGCGGTGCCCATATTATGACAGTAATATGGTTTTTGGGTTGGGCACGGCATCAGGCTGATATTTTCCCTCCTGCTCAATTTCTGGATGATGTTCTAATTGTTTATGATGCAAATGATGAATAAGATCATTAAATACATAATAGATCTAAAAAAACTGGATAATATATGTATGTATTATAGAAAAATGATTGTTAAAAAACTGTATTTGTGAAATAAAAGACCATTTAATATCTTAACAATCCGGACTTTTTTCTAAACCAATTCCTATACCATTTAATTCTTTAAATAGCATATTATCATTTACATATGCTTTTATATGTGGGCACCCAGGGCCAAAGTGTCTATGGACTGTGGGCATTCCCTTTTGCCGAGCTTTTTCAGTCTCTACTTTCGTTTGCCAGACTCTCAAATGAGTGGCTATGATTAAGAGGAAATACGGGCGGAGAGACTTTTGAAAGATAGGTATTTGAAAAAACTATCGCTGTCGCTCTGCGAACTGCGAGCGCGTGGCGTCCGGCCGCCCTATCCATGTGTGTGTAAGTTGACAGTGTGTGCGTGCCTCCGAAACGCTCCCGGCCGCGGCTCGCGCATTTCTTGTAATCGCCCCAGTCACTCGTTACTTTTATTGTTGTGGATTGTGGACAGATATCCAACAATATATGTTATTCTTAACAGCAAACGCAGAAAATCTTTTTTTGGACGTGACTAATAATACTGTAGAGCAATTTAATAATGTAATTGCTAAATTTATTGGCGGAAAAAGAATTAACTTTGCAGGAAGTGGCTCATATCACATCAGACAAGATGTTATGGATTAGTAACTTCATGGAATAGCGAAGGGCTATTCATGCACGCATTCAAAAAAAAATACAGGGCTGCAGTTCGGGCCAATATACAAAAAAAAATATAGAACAAAAGCAGCGTTCGAAAAAAATCACAGAGATTACCGAAAAAGGAAACTGACGTATCCCAAAGACGGAACGAGCAAAATAAAAAGAACACCATAACCTGTTAAAACTATGGTCGCTTAGAGTTGGAAGAAATATCTTCTTCCTGCCTTTGGATTTCTAAAAATTAAAAGAAAAATTAATTTCTTGAAAGATTGCTCTCAACTAAGGATGTTCAAAGAAAAATAGTGGGGGCCAAAGCGATAATACCTTATGAAATTGCAAGTATGTCACCTGAAGACGGAATTCATCAAAAATAAATGGATTTAGAGCTGTTTTCAAGGGTCATCACTAATCGTCTCCGTAGACCACACACATACGCGGCAAGTTATACAGAAGACCGAAGAGGGGAAAAGTTAAAAAAAAAATATATATATATATAACTAAACTCCCTGAACAACCTGCCTCTCTGTTTAGCGTTTGTGGAATACGAGAAAGCCTTCGATTCGATCGACACTTGGGCTGTACTGCAGTCTCTCCAACGGTACCAAATTGACTACCGGTACATTGAAGTGTTGAAATGTTTGTATAAAAACGCTACCATGTCAGTTCGACTTCAGGATCAGACCTCGGAACCCGTCCTTATACAGCGAGGTGTGAGACAGGGAGACGTAATATCGCCAAAACTGTTCACCGCTGCACTGGAGGATGTCTTTAGGGTTCTGGACCGGAAAGGGCATAAATGTCAATGGCGAATACATCACTCACCTTCGGTTTGCCGACGATATAGTGGTCATGGCTGAGACTATGGAGGACCTCACTACAATGCTTGATGACCTCAGTAGAGCTTCCTAAAGAATGGGTCTTAGGATGAACATGCACAAAACCAAGGTGATGTTGAATGTCCATGTTACACTCACTCCAATCAAGGTCGGATACTCTACACTCGAAGTTGTGGGTGACTATGTCTACCTGGGACAAACGATCCAGTTGGGTAGGGCCAACTTCGAGAAAGAGGTCAACCGTCGAATCCGACTTGGCTGGGCAGTGTTCGGGAAGTTGCGGTATCTTCTCGTCCAACTTACCACAGTGTCTCAAGACGAAAGTTTATGACCAGTGTGTGTTGCCAGACATATGGCTCTGAGACATGGTCGCTTACTATGGGCCTCAGCAGAAAGCTTACAGTCACCCAAAGGGCAATGAAGAATCAGAAATGTAGAAATCCGCACGAGAACCAGGGTTACCGACATAGCCCGAGCAATAGAATTTGGCAAGCCCGAGAATTGCCACATTTAAGTGGGGAGGCACATTGCTCGCAGAACGGATGGCCAATGGGGCAGAAAGGATCTGGAGTCGAGAAAGGATCTGGATTCGGCGACCGCGAACCGGAAGACGTTGCATTGGAAGGCCTCCCACCAGGTGGACCGATGACTAAGTGAAGGTTCCGGGGATCCGCTGGATGCGAGACGCACGGGACCGATCAATGTGGTGACCCTTGGGGGAGGCCTATGTCCAGCAGTGGCTGATCTAATGACGATGATGATGATGAAATAGATTTATGTATGTTTAAAGGCAAAATGTTACAATTAAAACAGAATCACAATTACTTCTACCAAGTACAAGGCCAACTACACATAACTCGTCGAGATTTCTGTTATTTTATTAAGGTAGTCCCAAAAGCTTTTATTTTTCAAAATATTAAGAGGGACGATGCATTATGGCATAAAAATGGAACCATTATTAGAAAAGTTCGATAGATTTGATTTGATTTGAAAAGTTCTACCACATTAGTGGCAAGCCTAAGGCATTAGCCTTTTACCAGAAATCATTGATGGTTTGATACCAAAGAATAAACCAGTGAGAGAAAGCACGTCGTCATAATCTGCCTAGCCTTTTCCCATCTATGTTGGAGTCGGATGCAGCTGAATACCAGTATTTTGATGGATCGACTGCCTATCTGACCTCCACAACCAGTTACTGGGTAATATGCAACCCCTTGGGAAAACGGGTCAGACTTTCGGGCTGTCAAAGCCGAAAATAACAGCCGGGACCAACGGCTTAACGTGCTTGCCGAGACACGGACGGGTCTTGGTATGTAAAGATGGTCACCATCCACGGACCAACCACGGCAAGCATAGCACAACCTGATCAATTGACCCGTGCGGCTGACGTTGAAATAAGTTTAATTTCGCTGATGTACCTAGTAGGCGATCTAGAGATTGCGGATACCTATCCGATATATAATTTACTGTTTTGTATTGAAAACTTTTTGTAATAAACATTTATAGACATGCACTTTATTTTATTTTGTATCCAATACTTTTTAATACTTCTATTTGTATTTCTCACGAACAGCACATGTAAACAATATAAATGTGTTTATCGATAACTGTTTTCAACACTAGTATATCGATATTATTTTCAACTACTACGCATCACCTTTCCGTCTGTGTACGTATTATGCAGACCCCTTGCGTCTCACCCCGCCCACAAATTCGTGCGATAAGGACAACTGCAGATTCGACAAATTTTCTTAAGTAAAAAGTCATAATTCGAGGTTTGACTCTCGTCTGTTTTCTCCTCCAATATTGGACCGATTTAGAAGATATTTCATAAACTGAATAAGAAGGATATTTACTATGTCCCTATGTTTTCCTTTTTTCATTAATAGTTGTCAAATTTGTACACTAAGGCTCTGAAGACAGCGACTCAATACAGACAATTTTGAGCATTTTGAGAGGGTTCTAGTTCTTATACGGATAATATATCACCAAAAAGGAAAACATAGGGACATCGAAGAAGTTGATATTTATTTTACTGTAAAAAATCATTGCTTTGAGTTCATAAACCAGAGAGAAAACAGACGAGAGCGTTTGTATGGAGAAAATACCACCCCCGTTTCCTCTTAAAGTAGTGTTGCAATTTATTTAAATTAAATTTTGAAGATTTTTCGCTATTTGAATTTGAGGTTTGCTGGTCAGGGTCCGAGGGCACTCTGAGCTTGGGGGCCCCGGTGCACGGCACCGTCTAGCCCTCCGATAGCTACGCCCCTGACCACGTCGACAGCGTTAGTGAATACATCATCCATAAATAAACGTACCTTGCAAGCTATGGAGAACTCTCTGAGATCCAGTTTGCCGTCAGCATTGGTGTCTGCTAACGACCAGATTTGTCCCAGAATCGGAGGCGGGAGTTGAGACTGTAGAATAATATTAATCATTAAATTGTAAAATGCTTGCTTCCGATTACAGGTATTGCTTCAAAAAAAAAACGCTAATTACGTCGGCACGGTTTCTTTGTATGGGATGAGGCATCTGTATGCTAGTATTATATTATCTGTGGTACAGGTACAATATAGTATAGTGAAATTACGAGAAGAATAATCTGGAGTGACACTTCCCATGGCGAATAGGCCTATACTCAGCAGTGGATGTCTTTCGGCTTCTACATACCTGTAGCATGAACCTCTTGGCCTGTTCCCCGGTGAGGTGTCCGTTGACCGGACCGAGGTTGCGGAAGTGTTCCGTGAACTTGGCATGCTCGTGCGGCTGCACAATCCATGGGTCTGACGCCATTGTGCTGCAGAAGGGAGGAAAAGATATTACATATTTAATATAGTTTTTGTACACTGACAGCCCTAATGTCTATCTCCTCTCGTTCAGTCCATCCAAAGGTTGTCTGTAAGAGATTGCCCTGTGCGATAAGACCGCCCATTGTACACTTATCTTTGTAAATGTTTTGTCCTGTAATTTTTAAGTGGTGTACAATAAAGTATATAATAATAATAATAATAACTCGATCATGTCGGCCTCTCAGAATGGATGTAGGAACGGGTCTCGCGGTACTAAGGAGCTACTCCTTTTAGATATGGCCATTAGCCAACAGGTTCGGCGTTCCCGAAAGGATCTGTCGACATGTTGGATAGATTATAAGAAGGCCTATGACTCGGTGCCTCATACATGGCTCATGAGGGTGCTAGAATTGTATAAAATAGATACAACTCTACGCACCTTCCTGATGTCGTGTATGAGGCAATGGAGCACAGTCCTTTGCTATCCAGGATGTCGAAATATCCAAAGGAATAGCGAACCTGTAAGGATCGAGCGAGGTATATTCCAGGGCGATAGTTTGAGTCCACTTTGGTTTTGCCTGGCCCTGAATCCTCTAAGCATGCTGCTGGAAAATTCAGGACTAGGCTATCGGTTGAAGAGAGGTGGTCAGGTTATATCTCACCTCCTTTACATGGATGATCTGAAGCTCTTTGCCCCCAGCAATCTTCAGCTGATGGAGCTACTGAAGGTAACTGAAACTTTTAGTAGCGCCATCAGGATGGAGTTTGGCGTGGACAAATGTGCGGTCATGCATGTAAAGCGAGGCGAGATTGTGGAATCCGTGGGAATTCAACTCGCGGATTCCATAAACCTGAGATCCCTCTCTCCAAACGAAACCTATAAGTATTTGGGTATGTCGGAGGCGTTAGGTATCAGCACTACTGACATGAAGCAATCGTTGAGGGAACGCTTCTTTGGCCGCCTGAAAAAGGTTTTTAATAGCCTTCTTTCGGGTGGAAACAAGGTGCGCGCCTTCAACGGTTGGGTCATGCCGGTATTGATGTACTCTTTCGGCATACTCAAATGGACTCAAACGGAACTCGACGCCCTGGATAGGCGGGTCCGTACACTGCTGACTGCATATCGAATGCATCACCCACGATCGTCGGTCATGAGATTGTATATCCCGCGGAAGTGTGGAGGCCGAGGCTTTTTAAATGCCAAGAACCTCCACAACCGCGAGATATGCAATCTCAGGGAATATTTTCTACACGCCGACGTGGGAATGCATCGAGATGTAGTAGCAGTGGACAAGGGACTCACCCCGCTCTCCTTGGCGAATGAGAACTGGCGCAAACCTGTAGTGCTTGACACTAACGACCGCAGGGAGGTATGGCAGAGTAAGGAGCTTCACGGACGCTTTTTCCGGGCCCTACATGGGTCCGATGTAGATCAGTCAGCGTCCGTAGCCTGGCTGCGTTTCGGTGACCTCTTTGGGGAAACCGAAGGTTTTGTCTGTGCAATTATGGACGAAGTTATCATGACGAATAACTACCGGAGATTTATTGTGAAGGATGGCACGGTTGACATCTGTCGGGCATGTCACCATCCGGGTGAATCGATCCGCCACATTATCTCTGGTTGTTCTCGTCTAGCTAACGAAGAGTACTTGCATAGGCACAACCTTGTAGCCAGGATTATCCATCAGCAACTTGCTCTGAAATACACTCTTGTGGCATCGGAGGTGCCGTACTACAGGTATGTGCCCGACCCAGTTCTCGAGAATGGCAATATCACATTGTACTGGGATCGGTCCATCATCACTGACAGGACCATTATTGCTAATAAGCCCGATATAGTGGTGGTGGACCGAATCGAGAGGCGTGCAATGATTGTTGACATTACCGTCCCGCATGACGGGAACCTCGTGAAAGCCGAGAAAGATAAGCAAATCAAGTATCTTGACTTGGCTCGCGAGGTTGTCGACATGTGGGATGTGGACACAGCGATCATTGTACCGATAGTCGTGTCAGCCAATGGCTTAATAGCCACGAGCCTCGACCAACACCTTAGGAGGCTCTCGTTAGGCGGCTGGGTCAAGGGCCTGATCCAGAAAGCAGTATTGCTGGACACGGCTCGTATTGTTAGGAGGTTCCTCTCTCTGGAGCCCTAACCGCCGGTAGCTTGGACCCTGTTCCCGATACCGGTGGGTCTCTATTTTTTATATTTTTAAATGTTTTTTTTTTTTTTTTTGTATGTTTTATAAAAATATTTAAAAATGTAGACAATAAGAAAGAATATGAATAAAGGAGATAATAATACATACATACTTAAACTCACGCCTTTTTCCCATGGGGGTAGGCAGAAACTACAGAACGCCACCTGCTACGATCCTTACATACTTCTTTTGCTTCACACACATTCATACATCTAGTCATACACACACGCCGGTTATGGGTACTGCGCACTTGGCCTTTCTGAAGAACATCACCTATAAGGTCTATATATGTCTTTCTAGGGCGTCCCCTCCCGGCGTTTCCATTCACGTCTGCCTTGTAAAATGCCTTTCGTTAGGAAAAGGATATTGTTTAACAATAGTGTATATTAGAATACTAGCGGACGCCTCGCAGTTTCACCCGCGTAGTTTCCGTTCCCGTGGGAATATAGTGATAAAAAGTAGCCTATGTCACCCGGGGATAGTGTAGCTTTCCTATGGTGAAAGAATTAGTTGGAATCGGTCCAGAAGTTTTTAAGTTTATTTGTTACGTACAAACATACAAATCTGTCCTCCTTATAATATTATACTAGCTGATCCCCGGGGCTTTGCGCCCGTCAACTGGCTGCCTACCTACCTACCCTGCCTAGCCTGCTGACCCTACCCTACAGACCTACCTACTAACTTTTATCTATCATCAATAGTTTTCTCAGCGCTCGCCAAAGAATGAATTTTATAGGCAAGATTTTGCTACCTTGGGTAACATTATTGTAATTTTCATAAGGGTCTCTATTTTATTGAAAATATATTATAGCCTATGTCATTCAGGAATAATGTAGCTTTCGACTGGTGACAGATTTTTTTAAATCGGTTCAGTAGATCCAGAGATTACGCCTTACAATGTCACAAACACACAAACTTTACAATATTAGTATGGATGTTGTGAGTATATAGCCCGTTCCATCACCGGACTACAAGACGTACGGCGATGCATCATCGGTACATGGTGAAAATCCCACCCATACGCACCAAACGTTTTGGGAATACTGATATAAGCATACAGCTAATGAGTGGCATTCCCTGCCGGTGTTATAATCATAGTGTGGAGGGTTAATTAAGTTGTAACATTAAGAGTTTCTTTTTTTTTATTAAATTCAAAACATACAAATAAAAGGACAGTTTATGTACAAAGGCAAGCTTCACCCATCATTGGATTCCCTAACAGCAAACCTCAGTTCAAAAATGTATTTCTGTTGCCACTATAACAACAAATACTAAAAACAAAATAAAATAAATATTTAAGTGGGGCTCAACAAACGTGAGTTTTATGCCGTTTTTTGCGATAATGGTGCGGAACCCTTCGTGCGCGAGACCGACTCGCACTTGGCCAGTTTTTTTTTACAATTAATCTGCTTTTTCCTAACTTTTACTATGTGGCTTCCTGTGTAACTGAATGCATCTGAGTACCAGTATTTTACAAGGAGCAATAGGGATGACGACGGGGTACGAAACAGCAAATTCTAATTAGTAGGCTGGTTAAATTATCAAAAAATATTGGACAGGTATTTTTTTCTTATTCAAATCAATAAAAAATCACCAAGATAAAGTGCATCAAAGTTCGGTAGTGGGGGCTTGTGAAGTAACTTCTATGTAAAAAGTGTACCAAAGCATGACGTCATGCGATATTTTATCGTACTGTATCGTCATTATTTTTTGTTAACGTGACAAAAGAAAAATACGAGTCCAATATTTTTTGGAAATCTAACTTTTTTTTTGTCCTTTTACATCTGCAATCAGCCTCTGGGCTTTAATCAGATTGGTTGTTTCTTCATTTAACAGTTTGAGATTCTTCACATCCTGCGATGCGTCATCTGGTTATGCATCAGTGATATTAGATTGACGCTATTAATTTTATTTTAAGTCTGTAAGTAGAGTTCGAGGACTTCAGTAGTGACACAGCAAGTTCATTTTTGTGTTGCTGGAGTCTTTGTATGTAAGACTTGCAGGATGTGTCTACAACTTCTTTAATAGTGGGGATTTGTAAGTAATCATGTACTTCTATGTTCTTTGTGAACCAAGGAGCGCAGCTCAAGATTTTAATGTTTTGTTTTGGAAGCGTTGTAGTATCTCCATGTTTGAGTGGCTTGCCGAACCCCAGAGTTCTATACCATCTTAGGACGCATTTGTATATCAATAATTTATTTTCTAAGCTAAGAGATGACTGCCTGCCCAAAAGCCAGTAGATGTCTCTAAGTTTTCTATTTACTTGATCCCTTTTGGCCTTAATGTGCTTGCACCAGGTAAGTCTTCTGTCAATGTGCATGCATAGGTATTTGACTGGCAGAAGGGAAGGCGGAAGGGCATTTACATCAAGTGTAACTGTTGGGCACTCCCCTCTTCTTAGTGCGAAGGTAATGTGGACAGACTTGGTCGCACTGACCCTGATTCTTCACTTTTTCAACCATGATCCAATAACATCCAGCTGTTCGTGGAGTTTGTGTGTGGATGCTCTGATATGGTCTTTATCATAGGATAGTACTGTTGTGTCGTCAGCCTAAGTTGCGGTAACAATTTGTTTTGGTAATCTAACTGCCGGACTAAAAATATTTTTTTAGTCATCATTACTATTGGCTATCTGAACCAAGGAACTAGGTAGTTTTAACTTGACATGCATGAGAATCAGCTAATAAGTTTTTTTTGTGCACATGGATGTACTATTCTCAAATTAAATAAAGGTTTCCTGTTAAACAACCAAATGAGAGGTTAAGCTTGCATTTGTACATAAACTGTCCTATTTTAATTGAATGTTTATATGTTTTGTGTACAATTAAGAATAAGAATAAAGCTCTTAATGTTCCCACTGCTGGGACACAGGCCTCTCCTCTCTATGAGAGGTAGCAGGCTATAATAAACCCACCACACTATGATCAAATAAGATACATTTCAGTAAAAAATCTACCAACAGTTTTCTAGAAACAACTAAACCAGTATACTCCTTAGGTTTTCCTTAAGTATTGCGTGTTGAGTCTGATATCTAACCAGGAAAATCTGATAAAGGCTTTATGATACACTTACCTAAACCACTACAGCATTATTTTAAAAAGTATAATTCCAAATTCAAATCCTAAAGCAAATTACGTCACAACTACCCTGTAGCAGTAGCAATACCCACCCTTAAAGATTGTGAGTAGAAAACTAAGAAAAAGTACTTTAAACTAATCTTACATACTTCCTATATGTATATAACTGTCTATCATGCACTGTGCTAGACAATTATCTATCGCAATGACGAATTCTAATCCGAAAACAAATAGTTCCAAACATATTTAGATAATACAACTTTCTAAATGGCAAAGAGGGTGTTTTAACGAATGTCGAGGTGTTATAGATATAATAAATGTGTTTACTTACAAGTCCTGTGTTCTTCTGAAGTGCTGTGGGATATGATACGCCCCTCACAAATTATTTTGTTTGAAAAACACGGAGAGGAAATCGCTGCTTGAAATATTGATCCTGGTTGAACTGTCAGGCAGCGTGTTTCAGCTACCGTAACCTACTAAAAGTAGAGAGAGATAGCGTGATAGATCACCCTGTAAAAAAGTAAGAAGACAGTTTTATGTTTGTTATGAGAATGTGGAACGATCTTGTTTTGGAACGCCGAACAAGTCAGTTTAAGTTTCGTTCTAAAATGTTTAATATTGTTTACAAAAAATCTATTTTGTGTTTTTCAGTCTATCTCATTGGTTTACGTATTTCAGAAGTTAGAGTAGCTTTCAATTGTCCAGTTTTAGAGCTTAATTGGATTTTGCTCTATATTTTAATGCAAAAACATTTTGTTATTTTAGATATACACTCGCCAGTCACCACAAAGGCCACAAACCTTTTATCTTGAATAGAAATTACCTTTCTGAACGAACAATTCAATGCCATTGCCATAACATAACCTGTGTTGACAGATCAGATTGTTGTGCGTTGTTTTATTTTCACTGAATTTCTCGAAAAACCGCATCAAAATGACGAAATCAGTAGCCGACAACGTAAATCCCAACATATACGACAAGGAATCTGAGCGGGAAAAGACAGCCGCAGACTTCGACGAAGACGTTGAAGATTTATTCGACGAGAGAGAGATATTCGATTTAATTCGCAATATCAATGATCCTGAACATCCCTTGACGTTAGAGGAGCTGCGTGTGGTAGAGGAGAGTAATATTACAGTGAATAATAAAGATAATACTGTGTTTGTTAACTTTACTCCGACAATTCCTCACTGCAGCATGGCTACTTTGATAGGTAGGTTCTAGAAACTTCTATCTTTGTAGTGTCACCCCCACAGACTTATAACTAACTAGATAAGTCCCTTCGTCTGTATGAGGAGGGCGCCGGGGAGGCCTCCCTACCCCCTTCCACTTGCCCCAGTCTTGTGATTTTGGCCAAGCCTTTGGGAAGGAGTCCCACTCATCCCTCCTATCTCTTTCTGGGCCTATTTAATTTAATTCGCATAACATCACGCCTGTACTCCCCGAAGTGTTAGGCAGAGGCATACATAAAAAAGCACTTATGTTTAAGACAACAACAGTCAACAACAACCTTGAGGGAACAAAACGCGCACTCGTTTCACATCCTGCCACATAAAATTCAGTAGTTTTCTTATTATTCTATGACTTTAAAAAAAGCCTCAGATCTAAAAGGTAGATAATAAAATTGTCTTTGCAATGTTAAAAATTTCATTAAAAAATATGCCTGGTGGTTTTGGTGTGATTGTCGTTTTTCTGTCTGTGTTTGACATAATTTTACAAATTAATTAGACAATCTATCTGCCTAGCCTTTTTCCTTTCTGTGTTGTGTTCTGCTTCCAGTTTAACTGGATTCAGCTTATTACCAGTGTTTTACATGGAGCGACTGCCTATCTGATCTCCACAACCCAATAACTGGGTAACCCTTGGCTAGACTGTTGTCAGATCTCAAGTAAAAGGTAGTAAACTACCCTATTGAAAAAACTAGCTTGTGTTAGCCACAAGCTAGTTTTTTAATAATAACAGCCGCACGGGACCATCTTCAAGGTTAAGCAACACTTGACGAGGTCGGTCCGTGGATGGGTGACCATTTCAACATACCGAGTTTCCTCCGTACCTCGGAAAGCACGTTAAGCCGTTGGTCCCGGCTGTCATTTGAAGATCTTTGACAGTCGTTACGAGTAGTCAGAAGCTTGAGATCTGACACCAGTCTTGCCAAAGGGGTACCGTGTTACCCAGTTACAGGGTTGTGGAGGTCAGATAGGCAGTCGCTCCATGTAAAACACTGGTACTCAGCTGAATCTGGTTAAACTGGAAGCAGACCCCAACACAGATAGGAAAAAGGCTAGGCAGATTGATTACCATATTGATCAATCTAAAACCCATTCCCTCATATTCCAGGTCTATCAATCCGCGTGCAACTCCTGCGTGCCCTCCCCAGCCGGTTCAAAGTGACGGTGGAGGTATCAGAAGGCTCCCACGTGTCGGAGCATGCGGTCAACAAGCAACTGGCTGACAAGGAGAGGATCGCGGCTGCGCTGGAGAATAAAAACCTGGTGCAGATTATTAACCAGTGTATTGCGAATGGTGTCAGTGGTGGATAGATATTGTAGACTTATATATTTATCATCTTCATCACCATCATTTTAATCAAAAGACGTCCACAGCTGAACATTAAGCCTTAGGATAGGAAAGGATATGAAAAATGGACCCCTTTTCCGGTCTTAGACTCGCATTTGGTCCGTTGTGCGTGCAGGCGTTCGCTCTGTTAGAGGTAATGCGCCTTAAGGTTAAACTAGTCGACGGCACGAACTATTTTGTGCGCGGGATTAAAATGCATGCTAACTTATCCGATAACACGTGCGAAAGAAATAGATGCTGTGATGAGCAGTAAGAAGCTAGTTCGAGTACGAATTATCACTTTTGCAAATTTGTATCGAAATGCATGATGATTTAGGACGAAAACCAGCGCGCGAAATTTTACAAACAGACCTATGGGAATCTAGATATCTTGAAAAAACTACTAAATGTATATTTATAAAAACTTTTTAACAAAAAATCAAACCGACTTCCAGAACAAAAAAATACAAAGCATAAAATAAAATTATTTTCCGAAGTCGGTGTCTTTTTTACCCATTGTTTTCCGTTTTTCGACACCGACTTCGGAAAAGAATTTTATTTTATGCTTTGTATTTTTTTGTTCTGGAAGTCGGTTTGATTTTTTGTTAAAAAGTTTTTTATTTTTCTATTTTTAGTTTTGGTAGGTACCTCCAATTAACATGATTATCATTTATAGCCAAAGTACATCTCATGGCGATTCCAATAAGCCCAAACACGACTAGGATACTTTGTTTTATTTGAGAGTTCCAGTGCCTACCTTCCGGCTTCATCATCAGATCAGTTCGATGGTGCCATTTTCATCAGTACCATTTATGTATAAGTATTTGCTTCATTATAATCGAGATATCTTATGTCCGTGACACACTTAGCATTTAGGAGTTCCAGTGGCCATCTGTGGTCTTCTTTATCAGTTCCACTTCACCAAATGATACTTTTTGAGTGCAAATGATTGCATTGTTGATGAAAATACCAAAATCGCTATATGTTTGCCTATAATATTCGAGGAGTTCCCTCGATTTCTCTAAGATTCCATCATCAGATCCTGACCTCATGACTATGGGACCAACTAGGAAGTATACCCTTTCAAACAAAAGAAGATTTTTTTAAATCGGTCTAGGCGTCTTTGAGTAATCGGGGAACATACATAAAAAAAAAAAAAAAAGAGTCCGACGAATTGAGAACCTCCTCCTTTTTTTGAAGTCGGTTAAAAATAACATTATTTGCATTGTTGAATTACTAATCTGTATGGAGGCCGTTTTGCAATTTTCCTTCTTCTTATGGTATTTATTTCCGCCCAAAGATGCGTTAAAATTAGTGTTGAAATATGGAACTTTCGACGCTCATTACTTTCAAATATATTTTTTTTTTTACATTTTTAACGAAATAATGATGAGACAAATTGAAATCATTTTTATTTTGAACGTACATCGTCAAATAGTGGAGTAATCTCTAGACTACGTTTGTATGGAAGAATTTTCGACTAGTGTAACTTTAATCCACCACGCGGGCCCAGTGCATGATGGTGGATGCCACATGTCTTCGCATTTTTGGTTCTAGGTCATGCTGGTTTCCTCACGATGTTTTCCTTCACCGTTTTGAGAGCAGTGGTGGTGAAATAATTGACACAAAGTAAAGCGCCTGCCTGGGCTCGAAGCCACGACTTACAACTTGTAAGTCGCGGCCGTTACCACTGGACCACTACTGCTCTTTTGAACATAGGCTTTCCAGAACTGTCACCACATTGACCAGTCCCGCATCTAGCGGAATCCTGTGTGCTTAGTGCAAGTTTTACAACATACTTTTTTCAAACTTTAAATTTATGATAGGCTCACGCTTGACCACTATCTCACCTGATGGTAAGCGATGATGTGGTCGACGGTGAAGCACGCTTGTCTAGAAGTAACCTATTCAAACTGGATTTCTCTTTGTACGGTAAATAAATAAAACTTCATGTATATTTTATAATAAATAATGTATATTTCCAAAGCGTAATATAATTACAGATGTAAAATAAAATTAATAATAAAAAAAATATAAATTATAAAATATATTTTTATTTTCACTTGGAATTCTTCTCTTTGGTTTCATTCTTAATGTCTTCATAAGATGTCTGGTTCTGTAACGAAAAATATTTTTTCAGTAAAAAAAAAAACACTCAGGAATTGTACCCAGAACCTCATAGGAACAAATAATGAACAGGCGTTATTTCTCCATGCACACACTACGCAACAATGGAATTTTATTGTATCCTAACACAGTATTCTCTGCTAGACAAATTACAACCTTGTCCCTTTTGAAATAAAGTATATTTCAGAATGACTAATATCAGTTACTAATTTGATGTTGCTGTGCTAACTGAACTTTATGTGTAAGTATTAATGTCCATTTTCCAAATACAAATTTGTTTTTAACATGTTTGTAAAATAAATTTCTATTAAGGAATAATCGACCTTATGTAGCTATACTTACGGCCCACATATCGTTGTCCCACTCGGGGAACAGCTTCTTGAACACGCTTGGTTCCTCTCCCTGCTTCACGAAGACTACCAGAGCTGTGTCTACCGTACGGTCCAAGCCGTCGTCTTCGATGTATTCCTGAAAATAGAAAATCATTTAGGAGTGTCATGCTAAGATCTCGCCTCATCAAATCCGGACAAGTACCAATATAACTTTTCAAATTCATATTGATACGAGCTGGGTTTCAGGGATAAATTATCGAAACAGCAGACTTCAGTTAATCACAGTCTATTACAAAAACACTTCTTAAACAATTCTATTACTTCGCACTAGTTTCTTTTTCCGATCGCTCTGACTCACGACGAACCCGACCGCTCTTTAGCACGGAAGATGTTTCTAGAACGTTTCATACTGATCCAGATACTTCGAGAATCTTCCAGACTTTCGAACTCATTGTTCCCGAAGCGACTAGAAAGAAACTTACAGAATGTTCGGCTCTAACATTCTGGAAAACTCCATTCCACACGAGCTTTCGAGAAGATTAGTGCCGCTATTCAATAAAAGATGGCGCTACTTGTCACTACTAGTTCTTCCTCTCGTCGCTAGAGCGTTGCCCGACGTTTATCTTGTGACAATATGTTAAAAAATCTTTCTACTCGACAGCGTAAAACACGCTATGAATATTGTTGAGTTACCAATATGAAAGGAAAAGAGCTCCGTGCTGTTAAAACCGATATGCAATTAGGGTGATGGTTTCTTCACGACGTTTTCTTTTACCGTTGCCAGCGATGTTCAAGAGAAAAGAAAGTAAATATGTATTGAAAAAGTCACATTGACATTTGCTCGGATTTGAACCAAGGACCTTAAGCTCGAGAGGCGAGCTCTTAGCCACTGGGCTACCATGACGTATACGTCATCCTTCATCATCATCGGCCTATTAGTGTTCCCACTGCTAATACACAGGTCTCCTCTCTGTGAGTGGGGATGGGCCGTAGTCCACCACGCGGGCCCAGTTTGACCCAGTTTGTAATCACCAGCGGGTTTAGTCACGATGTTTTCTGAAGGATATTGGAACTGCTGGAACGATCAGGAGTACAAGAAAACATGGACTTTACAGATATACGTATATTCGGAGACTGGCGCGCGGCTCGTATGTACTACGTCAACTTAATTCTAAATACCCACTATTACAAATATATCACATTTTCCTTCACCGTTATGAGAGCAGTGGTGATGGTAATAATTTACACAAAGTAAAGTGCCTGCCTGGGTTCGAACCCACGACCTACACCTTTTAAGTTGCGGCCGATACCACTGGGCCACCACTGCTCTCCTGGGTTCGCCATCCTTACCTTGACAATGTCACTCTTGGCCATCTTCACTCGCTCGGGAATGTTCTTCCCCTGCCAGACGTACAGCTCCTCACCGGTGTCCAGCACGTAGATACCGTCGTCAGACAGGTCCTGTAAACACAAACAGTAAGACCAGCTTTAGAAGAAGACTTAGACCTCATTAGTGTTTAAGAGAGACTCTAGACAAGAAATCTAAAAAATATTTGGGACCAACATTTTTGACATTTTAAACAGTATCTATCTAGACAAATAAAAAAAATACAAAAAAAACTACTGATTTCCAAAAAAAAAACTGAAGTTAAGTGACACCGGAAGTCGGTCTCTTTTGTAGGTACTAATTGTTTGCGTTATGGACACCGACTTCCAAAAAGAAAGTAATTTTTCACTTTGTAGTGTTTTTATTCGGAAGTCGGTAATATTTTTTTTGTAATTTTATTTTTGACTTTTTGATTTAGGTACCTTATAATGCCAGAATAGAAAACCCGAATATCATGAAACTTGAACATAACCGGTGAAATGAGAGTGTATCAAGGTGAACTGTACACATCTGCGTACCCCTTTAGAGCGTACTGGCGTGATGTTATGTTATGAAATGGTATAAACAATAAACAGACATGCGATTGCAGCAATCCCGAGATATTTGCCTTTCTTTATTGAAGAGTTCTGTTTTATATCCTCAAAGTTCTTCATCAGTTATTCACCAAATTAAAATGGGACCAATTTCGAAACATACTTTTCAAACAAAAAAAGAATTTTTAAAATCGGTCCACAATTGACGGAGATATCGGTGAACATACACAAAAAAAAAAAAAACATAAATTCGATCATAGAACCTCCTCCTTTTTGGTAAGTCGGTTAAAAATATAGCTTGATCTCTGGGACAGCTGTCAGTATCAATACAGTACCCTGACAGTATCAATACAGTACCCTGACAGTATCAATACAGTACCCTGACAGTATCAATACAGTACCCTGACAGTATCAATACAGTACCCTGACAGTAGGTATCAATACAGTACCCTGACAGTATCAATACAGTACCCTGACAGTAGGTATCAATACAGTACCCTGACAGTAGCAATACAGTACCCTGACAGTATCAATTCAGTACCCTGACAGTATCAATACAGTACCCTGACAGTATCAATATTGTAACCTGACAGTATCAATACAGTACCCTGACAGTATCAATACAGTACCCTGACAGTATCAATACAGTACCCTGACAGTATCAATACAGTACCCTGACAGTATCAATACAGTACCCTGACAGTATCAATACAGTACCCTGACAGTATCAATACAGTACCCTGACAGTATCGATACAGTACCCTGACAGTATCAATACAGTACCCTGACAGTATCAATACAGTACCCTGACAGTATCAATACAGTAACCTGACAGAATCAATACAGTACCCTGACAGTATCAATACAGTACCCTGACAGTACCAATAGCGCTTGATAGGCTAACAACATTAACGTGTACGTCAGTTTGACATATGTCGCAGAGATCAAGCTATCTTAAATGAAGTATAGATGCGTAAAATTCTATAAAATATGGTTGTAAATATACCTGCTGTGTATACTCGTCATCCAGATCTTCGAACTTGATCTTCTTTGTGACGCTGACGGTGACAGCAGTCAGGGTGCGCGGGGTGTTGACCTTCCGGTTCACTGCGTTCCGCCAGCCTGAAGGGTCTTCCTTCTCCTCGGGGGCTCCACCTGATGGACAGGGTTAAGAGTATCATACTTAGTCCGCAAAAATAGCGACGATATAGTGCGTTGAAATTTCACGTGACGTCACGTTTTTGTAAAATTTATACGCGCAAGTGACGTCACAAGCCCCCACTCCTGAAATTTTATACGCTGTATTTTTGTATTTTTTAATTATTTGTACAAAAAAAAAAATATCAGACGGACTAAATAAAATTATATTTTTAACCAGAAATCAAAAAAAATATGTATATTCTATTCTATTACGCCTTAAGGGCTGAACGAATTTGTATGGTACTTGGCACACAGATCGGATAGACCATGAACTATCTAAGGCCGCCACTTTCAGGCGGCCTTAAGGGGTAGCGAGTAGGGCAATTGCCCGGTTCCTCGCGAGACAACCCAAAAAGCTTGCTTTTTATTTTTAGGTATTCTAAGAATATGTTATTCTTATCATTAGAATAAAGTTGGTTAACTATTTCATAGTTAGGTAAGTATTAATAAGTGACAAGTTATGCATTTCTCGTCTATCATTACCTAATACGTCACACAAATTGCAATAAATTATTCTTTAAAAAATCTTTTTTAAAACAAGCTTTTTTCGTATTCTTCTCAGCCAACCCTTTCATTTGATACCCATATCATGGCAGTGCACAAAAATTTACTAGTCCGTCATCTTAGGCCGTCCGCCATATTGGCTTTGGAATGATGAATGTATGAAAAACTTCATCTTTCACTTTTTCTTTTCTTCTTTTTTTTTTTTTTTCTTTTTGTTTGTCGGTGGCTTTAAAATTCAGTTGCAAAGATTTGAGCCGAACACACCTATACATACTTACCTAAATAAATACATATATATATTGCAAGTTAAATAAAAGCTTGTAAAAAGGACAAGGATCTCGCAAATATAAGCCGACCCCGGAACCTCGCCTGCTAAATGAGGACATAAGGATACTTGTAACAGCACCACTTACCTAGCGCGTCCCAGAACTCGTCAGGTTCATCTCCCTGCTCTATGGTACTGATGTCCTTCTCCTTGACCACCTTCTCTACGAAGCTGGCGACAGCCTCCTTCTCTGTGTCATTGGATTCCTGTGAATAAATACATATATCTATCAGTATAAGATCACGGCTGTATCACCATGCCTCATCATTTCAGCCGACTACGTCCACAGCTGGACATAGGCGTCCCCCAGGCTTCGCCACACTGATCGGTCCTATGCGTTTTGCATCCATCGCACGCCCGCAGCTTTGACTAGTTCGTCGCTCCACCTAGAGGGAGGTCTTCCAACGCTGCGTCTCCGTCGTCGTTTGCGGTACGCGGTCGCCACTCTAGAACTTTTCGGCCCCAACGGCCATCCGTTCTGCGAGCAATGTGCCCTGCCCACTGCATCTTAAGCTTGGCAATTCTTCGAGCTATATCGGTAACCTTGGTTCTCACCGTGCCTATATTTTCCATAAGGATAAGTAGGTAACCTACTCCTAGCTTATCTACCTTACCCATTGCATTACTTCCCCGACATTTTATGACATTATGATGTAAGTTCCTGGTGATGGCCAGCATTTGAGCAGAATGCAGGTTTTAAGTTCTTAATGAAAAAATATGCTCAAAGTAATCTTGGGAAATCTTGAAGTCTCCAGTCAATAGGTTACTTCTAGACAAGCGTGCGTCACCGTCGACCACATCATCGCTTACCATCAGGTGAGATAGTGGTCAAGCTCGAGCCTAACAGTTATGATTTTATCAAAATATATTGGACATGTATTTTTTTGCTAAGCAAATAATAATAAAATTAAACATTAAAATATTTTTGTAAGACAAGCTTTTTTCGTATTCTTCTCAGCGAACCCTTGCATTTGATACCCATCAGCATCATGGCAGTGAACAAAAAAATAACTAGTCCGCCATCTTGGGCCGTTAGACACTTACCCTCAGTTTCCCAGCTCAAAATTATCGGAAATTAATTCTCCGATAATTTTGAGCTGGGAACACTTACCCTCAGTTTCCCAGCTTATAATTATCGGAGAATTAATGTGACAAATTGTCATGCACGCGTTATCTGCTGTGATTGGCTGTTGAAAATTCATTCAACCAATCACAGCAGATAACGCGTGTTTGACAATTTGTCACATTAATTCTCCGATAATTATAAGCTGGGAAACTGAGGGTTAGGTAACCATGCATTGTCATCCAAACTAAACGTGTATGCAAAATTACATCTTAATCGGTGGAGGATAACTGCTTTAAATTTCGTAAAAACATACGTACAAACGCATTTGCATGTTAAATAAAAGCTTGTAAAAAACCATGGATATCCCTAATAACTGTTACTGTAACGATAGTGATTGAAGTGAAATACAAACGAATTGAAATTAATATTTAATATTGTTTAATGAATTTAATATTGTATTTAAATTTTAAAACTGTATGTTAACTGAAATTAAATTAAGTTTAAGAATTTTTATTGCAATTAATATTATATTTTAGTTGTATGAATGTATAATTTGATTGATATTTTATTTTAATGATAGCGAATGTTTAATTTAATTGATATTTTATTTTAGTGTTTATGATTGTATAATTTAATTGATATTTCATTTAATGTTCATGACAGTATAATTTAACGGATATCTATAATGTTTGATGAATGTTTATTTTAATAATTTAATTTTTTTTATAATGCATGTATTTTGATGTTTTAATTATGATTGGCAATAAATGGGTTTATTATATACCAGGCCCCTCAGAAAGTATTGCGAAAAAAAGTTTTTATATATGGGAGACTGGCCAGTTATAATGTTTTTCGAAAATATGATTATTTATAAGTAAAAATAAGTAAGTTCCAATTTCAAAATTTCCCTCCACATTTTTTGCGAGTTAATTCAAAGTATTGTGTCTCACTGAAATATGGATCTGCGCCGGGAACATTTTAGAGCTATGATTTTATACGATTTCAAGTGTCGCCTGAAACCGTATGAATCGTACGATAGACTTCAAATGGCATTCATGGATGAAGGCCCTTCCAAGGCAAACGTGTATCGTTGGTATAACGAATTCAAGCGCGGTCGACCAACTTTGGGGGATGACGAAAGAAGCGGTCGCCCTTTGACGGCTGTTACCGAAGAAAACGTGCTAGCAGTGAAAAATTTAATCCAAGACAATAGGCGAATTACATATCAGGAGATTCAACACATATTGAAGATTGGATCGGGAAGCGTTCACGAGATTCTACACAGCCATCTTCGCGTGAGGAGGATAGTATCACGCTGGGTGCCGCACAACCTCACCGATGCTCAGAAGCAGGCCCGGGTGGAATGGTGCCGTGATATGCTTAACAAATTTGAAGCAGGCTCGTCTCGGCGTGTTTACGACATCGTTACAGGTGATGAGTCCTGGATTTATCAATACGACCCAGAAACCAAGCGCCAGTCGACTGTTTGGGTGTTTCAAAATGAGCCAACGCCTACCAAAGTGAAGCGATCTAGAAGCGGGGGTAAGATTTTGATCGCTAGCTTTTTTAATTTGACTGGCCACTTGGTATCAATTCCCTTACGGGATCAAAGAAGCATTAATGCCGAATGGTATACTACCAAATGTTTGCCAGAAGTTTTCTCTGTTATAAGCAACAAGCGACCAAACACAGGGCTCCGCGGGCTACTGCTCCACCACGACAATGCACCTGCGCACACCGCACTCAAAACGAGGGACTTCCTGGACAGCACGCCAGTCAAACTCCTGGGTCACCCTCCTTACAGCCCTGATCTAGCACCGTGTGACTTCTTTTTATTCCCAAAAATAAAAAATCAGCTCAAAGGGATACAATTTTCGTCGCCGGAAGATGCGCTGGCTGCGTTCGAGCAGGCTGTAAACGAGGTGTCTGCGGCGGACTGGAAAAAGTGTTTTGAAAACTGGTTTAGGCGCATGAATCTTTGTATAGAGGCTGGTGGAAAGTACTTTGAAAAGATTTAATAAAAATATATGTACGTATAGAACAATTTTTTTTAGTTTCGCAAAACTTTCTGAGTGTCCCACGTATATACCCCTAATAAATAACACAGTTGCTCAGAGCATCAGTTGCAATGGAAAACAAAGTAGAAGTCTGACAGACCCCTCTACTCACCCCAGGGTGGAGGATAGCCATGAGGATTGCCATAAAAAGGATTAGGTAACCTTATCCAACCATATCCGCTAACCAGATTCAGCTGAATATCGAAAGGTATTTTACATGAAAACACCGGAACATTTCACGGAAGACGAAGGTGAAATTATTCAACTCCCTGGTGTTCTCCTTCTTCAGTTATGAGTCCTTAACGGACGGACTCTAAAGCAGGCCGACCGTGACCGGATCGATGCGTTTGAGATGTGGTGTTGGAGGAAGCTATTACCAATCCCTTGGACTGCCTTTCGCACCAATGATTATATCCTTCGGGAACTGATTGAAAAGTTCAGACTGTCCACGATCTGCCTTCCTAGGATTCTGGAGTTTCTTGGTCACATTGCCAGAAAGGATGGACACAACGAACACCACCACCTTGAACGTCCTAGACGTCGAAGTGCAATGAGATGGTCAGACCAACAGACTTATTGCTTAATAAATTCGGCAAGGCAAAGAGTATGAACAATTGACCAATCACATAGACAGAAATCCACATCGCTTTTTTCATCTCTCCATGAGATTGGTCGATTTTTCATACTCTTTGCCCTTTGCCTTTCATTACACAATAACGCTGCAAGTCTGCACATAATTAAATACCAAACTGCACGATGCTTTCCGCGACGCCAAATACAGAGAAAGATGGCGCAAATAAGAAAAAGTTATTTTCACGCAGACCATGCAGTCACAACCCAACCCTCAGTAATCAGGGTGTTTCTGATGCGAGGAGGAGGATTTTACTTGGACCTATCTGACTTTCTTATACCCAGTAAAACGATCTTACCTTGCCGATCCAGACATAAACGGTATCTTTAGTCTCCAGCACATACACGTCATCGTCTTCCAGACTGTCAGCTGTCTCTGGCACCTGGATAGCTCTCATGTCCACGCCCAGCTCTGTGCCTTCCACCTGGAAACATGAGACAATTTTGTAACTAATTAATACTCTATGATGGTTGAGCTGAATGGTGCCAATCCATGCGTCATGTTCGTGAACGGGAGCCATCAGTTGGGATTGGTAATAACGTAGCTGCCTCGGCCTATTTTTAATTACTTAAAGTATTTTTGAATTGTTTGTTTTACTCTAAACGCTTTTACATGCACGTCTTTTTATATCGTTCTCACTTAAATGTAATTTTCAACAAGAATGATGTAACCAAATACTTATAATCAAAACTGATGGAAAAGAGTGTTTGTGGAGTTTCTTGTACATTCTTCTACATAGAGACCAACTGACGCTTGCGAATGTGCAACTTGCTTCATCTTGTTTGACAATTCAAAAGTACCTTTAAATGGTTCAGTTGAAATAAATTTGATTCTATCATCATAATCATTAGCATACAGCAGGCCCTTGCTTGACTGCCTCTCCAATTGTACGCCATTAACTTAGATTTTCTTCAGCTCTCATCCAGCTGCTGGTAGCAACAGCTGCTGGTAGCGACCCTACAAATATCGTCGCTCCACCTAGCCTGAGGCCACCCCATGTTAAGTTTACCAGTTCGCGGTCTCCACTGAAGAACACGTCCACCTCAACGGTCATCGGTTCTACGGCTTATATGGCCGAACTATTGCCACTCCAGATTGCTTGTTCTGGGAGTTGTGTCGACAGCTTAGGTTCTTTAAAACTCTATACAAGGTGTTATTGAATTGTTTGATTGCTTATCCCAGATTTCTGGGTGAAGCAGGGACCTCATAGTTAGCAGTAGACCACGACCACTAATAAGTTTAATTCTACTTACTCTGAACAGACGAATGTTGTCATCAGCGTATGATCCCTTAGAGTTTTCAGGGTTGTCCTTGCCTCCGAACATAATCGCCAGATTGCCTGAAACAAAAAGCAACCTGTAGTCTTCTCTAAATTTATGCTAACCATAGACCTCTGTATGTGTATTTCTAACTTCTATGCAGTATACATGACGTAACTGTCCCGTGTATTGATCGATGATGAGCAAATGTGAGCGCCAGTTTCGGGGAGTCTGCAATGGAATTGCATGATCTCATTCCACCCAGCCCGTTTCATCATCGGACTACCAGACGTACGGCGATGCGTCATCGGTACATGGTGGACATCTCACCCATACGCACCAAACTTTTTGGAAACACCTTTATTATGCGTACGTATTCCCTGTCGGGATCTGTGTTTTGCGATAGCTACAATTTAGGGGTCTTTAAGTCAAGACTGAATGGGTTTTTTTCTAGACAAGCGTGCTTCACCGTCGAGCACATCATCGCTTACCAAATGGTCAAGCGCGAGCCTATAAATTACAATACATGTGGCCATCAGATCACAGAACAACACCATCACCAAGTAACTTAAAATGACAATTTATTGCGTCAATCTGTCGCAAGTTGCTCAATTCAGTTCTTGTTGCGACTCGCAACAAGAACTGAATTGATCTGATACTAGGTACAAGAAAAAGCTGAGGATAATTCGAACACGCGGCAGATCTTCAATGAGATGGACCGATCAAACGGAGCTGTATCCATACCGTACAATGCACAAGGAGAGCAGCAATTAGAGAAAAATGGCGCCGCAAAACTAAGCGCGTCGCACGTCGAGATATCGCATCATCTATTCTCCATAAAAATCCCTCTTACCTTTGAAGATGGTCAGGAAATGCTTGTTCTCCTTTCCTTGTGGTACCTTCACGACCGTGGGAGTTCCCTTCAACTCCTCCTCAATCTGTGAGACCAGCTCCAACGCGGCTGTCTTGTCGTCTGCACTGGCTTCTGAACCCTGAGGGTATAATATTACATCAGACATGTATTAAAGACATTTATGGTTTGATGATGTTTGACGTTGTAATAATGATAATTCATCATAATCAGCCATCGTGGATATAATGTCACTTTATCGAGGCCCTCAGCAACCAAAATAAAATAAAAACAAAAAAAAAAAGTAAAAAAAAAAAAAGATATAGTGAAATTTTTCGTGTTTATGCTCTCGAATAGACGGATTTTTAAATAATAAAGCAAAGGGTTAGCAACTTCTTTCGGTTGTGATCAAACTGTGATATACACTCAATTTTACGCAATCAGGCCGCTTGTACATGTTAAAACATTTATTGAGTCTGCTGAAGACAATAACAATTAATAAAAATAAATGTATATTTCTTTAACGGTTCTTTTACAATATTATTTAGTGGCTGAAACTACCCAGCAAACATGTAGTAATGCTTATATCGGGTGGAGGATCAGTATACATATTTTTAGGTAACTAGTTAACTAAACTATTTTAAGTAAATTTTACAAACAAGAACAAAATGAATGTAAAGGCAAAGATACTGGTAAGATTATTGATGTACGTGTGTGAGTACCTTTATGATAATTAGAACATCTATCTCTCATATAGTATTTGTGAATTATGCTCCTATCGGCCGATGTCTAGCCCTACGATGTAATATCTTGGGATCGGGAAGCACCACTAGAAATCATGAGTATTGTCAGTAGTTAGTTTAGTTTGTTTTTATCATGTACAATGCAATAATGTTATCGAACCAAAAGGGCACTAAAATTTGTCGTGTCTGCAGCAGACCGCAGCAACATTCAGTACCGTGGCAGTGTACACCGTTTGTGTGTTGAAACGTCATGATGACTTTTCTTTTGTGTACAAGCGGCCTTAGGGTGCTTGCTACAACGTAAAGACAATGCACTTACAATCCAGTAATAGACAATGAAGGCGTCAGCTCCGTCGGCCGAGTACTCGTACTTGACAACGTACACGTCACTCTGATACAACACCGACACGCCTGATGCAAACTCTTCTGACACGTCCTCCTGCTCTCCTGATGATATCCTGAGAAGATGTGTGTTGGAGATTAATTTAAATTTAGCCACGAGCTCCTGCAATACAATTGCGACTTTATTCCATGTGTGCAATAGGTCTAAATTAAATCCTCACCTGGTGACTGTAAGGCTGCCTTCGCCCTGGTCTGGCATGTATCCTCGGGCGGCTGCACTCTTACCGATCTGCTTGGCTGCTTGCGCAGAGTGTTCAGCGTCCTCGGAGTAGTAGCCAGCATCTGTGATGATATTCGGATTAAAGGAACTCTAACCCTCGTTATCTGCTGTGATTGGCTGTTAAAAATTCATTCAACCAATCACAGCAGATAACGCGTGCTTGACAAATTATCACATTAATTCTTTGATAATTTTGAGGTGAGAAACTCGGCTTGAGGCTCTAGAAAAGTAACTTTCTATCATCAAAAGCGTTGTGATAGCAAATGGCAAAATTTAAAAAAAATATGGAACGAGGGCTACCGCGTTTGAATTTTCCGCTAGGGGCTCTGATGTAGAGCGAGGTCTTCAAAATGACAAACACCATGGTTTTTTGGTTTAACTTTTTATTGTTGTGAATATTTTCCAATTATGACAGATTGAGATAGGTACGGACCTGTGGTACGGACCAACCACTGCTTTGCATAATAGAGTTTATGTTTCGGAAATCTTATCCTCCTTTTTGTTAAAAAAGGGCCTGCGCGAAACTGCAGCATACTGGCTTTTATCTGGCATAAAGAAAATCATGTTGTGCAGTCGGAGGATACTTCTGGTTTTGGTCAGCCAACTCGCGAATATGTATCCTCCGACTGCACAACATGATTTTCTTCTTGTTTACGTCTTTTTAGTTAACTTTTTAAGCAGTCGGGTTTTTAGATTTTTTTTAAATTAAATTTTTATATTATTATGATGTTACAATTAGAAATATCTCCTCTATTCAAAATTAATTAATTTCAAAGGCACTTAGTTAACCTTTGTCACCTTTGTAAAATGAACACAAGTTTTAGTATTTATACTTAAATGTTTAAGAACAGTGTTTGAAAACAAAAATTATAATTTACACTTTCATTATTTTCGACAATTATTTTGTAGGTACTCAGTACTCAGTTATTTTAGTGTTTAGAATACCAATTATTTCACTTATAATATCATATTAATAGCTCTATTTATGTAATTTTCTCTTAATTTAACGCTTCTGTATAATAACAATATCAATATATCAATAACATTCATAAATATTAGATAATTATTAAATAATAACAGCCTGTGACTCTCCCACTACATGGCAAAGACCTCTTCTGATTTATATACTTTACTGGCAAATCGCTAATTTTATATTTTTTATATTTTAACTTTTCTTCCGTGCACGTAATAACAACGTTTAACAGCTATATTTAAGAGCCACTCGAAAAACTGGTGAGCACGAAAAACGGAAGCCCTCATTGCCAAGTGGTGCCAAAATTTCACTTGATCTGGCTGTGAAGAAGATGGATGAAAAGAGATTGCATGTAGCAGAGATGAGAATGTTGAGATGGATGTGCGGAGTGACGAGAATGGATAAAGAGAGAAATGAGTATATTAGAGAAAGTTTAAAAGTGGCGCCAGTGACAGAAAAGTTGAAAGGAAACCGTTTGTCCTGGTATGGTCATGTGATGAGGAGGGATGAAACGCATGTTACATATTTGCGAGCTGGCTGACCAAAACCAGGATGTATCCTCCGACTGCAAAGCATGATTTTCTTCTTGTTTACGTCTTTTTAGTTCGCTTTTAAAGCAGTCGGGTTTTTTGATTTTTTGAATTATTTTATTTTATTTATAACTTTTTTTTTAAATATTTAAATACTTTTAAACATATAAGTGTTATATATTTTTGAAATCACCTCTTAAAACCCTTTATTTTGATACCCCACACGATGGGTATGGAAGAAAAAAAAAATTAACCCACAAAATGGCGCCCAAAAGCCGCCATTTTTCTTTTACAATTTTAATGCAGTCAGTGATACTCACAGGGTTAAGACGAATCGATTGACGTAAGAATCATCACAATCGGCCAACACGTTTGGTCTCTACAACGCCACATAAGAACAAACATACATACATACATAGACTGATAAACACATTACCCTCCTTCGGCAGTCGGGTAATAAATGTGGATGGATGGAGAGGGAGGGGACGGCCAAAGAAAAGATAGATGGACTGTGTGAGGAGTGATATGAAAGAAAACGGAGTAAATTATAGCGTATCTCGGGACAGGATGGTGTGGAAGAAGAAAACGTGTTGCGCTGACCCAGCTACTATCCCAGCTGACCCAGTACCACGGGACAAGGGCAGGAAGATGATGATGATGAGGCACTAACTCTGACTCTCAACTTACCAGATTCAGTAACCATCTTGGAATTGGCAGAAATGGATTCCCAGTTGGTGAAGTATTGTTTGAAGGTAGTACTTTCAGAGCCTTCCGTCACTTTAGTTACATTCACCTGAAAAAATATATATAATCTAAAATCATGCTTGTATGCCGAAGTGATTGTTGCTTCGGCAACAATGAGTTCGAAAGTCGATTGTTCTGGAAGATTCTCGAATTATCTAGAACAGTATGAAACGTTCTAGAAACATCTTCCGTGCTATCTAAAGAGCGGACGGGTTCAAATTTTTGGTTCTAGGATATGCCGGTTTCCTCACGATGTTTTCCTTCACCGTTTTAAGAGCAGTGTTGATGAAATAATTTACACAAAGCTAAGTTCTTGTCTGGGTTCGAATCCACGACGACCTACAACATAAGAGTCGCAGCCGCACTAATCTTGACGGCAAAAATAGTAGTATTAAGGTTGCCCTTGTCGATCATTCTTCCATACAAACGTAGTCTAGGGATTACTCCACTGTTTGACGATGTACGTTTAAAATAAAAATGATATCAATTTGTCTCATCATTATCTAGCCCTGTATGGAAATGAAAAAGTAAAAAAAAAAAATGATAGTTATGAGCGTCGAAAGTTCCATATTTCAACACTAATTTTAACGCATCTTTGGGCGGCAATAAATTCCATAGGAAGAAAGCAAAATTGCAAAACAGTCACCATACAGGGATATATTAGTAGTTGAACTTTTTAACACTTTATACCTGTACGTAGTGCGTAGAGCTATTCTGGGTGCATCGTCCTCACATATATTAATTTATTAATGTATGTACATATGTTAATATTGTAAAACACCATTTTTTTTAAAAAAGAATTACTATGGAGTTTCTTGTGCGTTCTTCTCCTTATCAAGCTACTTGCCGAATGCACGGTAGAATCAATTTTTATTACTTGTAAATTTTAATGTATTTGACGTTCAAAAATGCCGTTTATTGGCCTAGTTGAATAAATATATTTGACTTTGACTTTGAACAATGCAAATAATTTATTTTAAAAATATACATTTAGTAGTTTTTTCATGCTATCCATATTCTCGACGGTCTTTTTTATAAAACGTGCGCTCGTTTTCGTCCTAAATCATCATCCTAGCTACAAATTTGCAAAAGTGATAATTCGTACGCGAACTAGCTTCTTACTGCTCATCACAGCATCTAGGTCTTTCGCACGTGTTGTCGGATGAGATAGCATGCATTTTAACCCCGCGCACAAAATAGTTCGTGCCGTCTACTAGGGCAACCTTAAGTAAATGAAATATCACTTGACAATACACATGCAATGAGCCCAAACACGATGGTGATATCTTGTCTGGTTGAGGAGTTGCTGTGACCACCTTCCGCCTTCCTGATGAGACCAGCTCTTTAGTCCCATATTATTTCAATGTTTCCAAAGTTACATAAGTACGCCAAGTTTTAATAATCTTGCTTAATCGGTTGCCAGGAAGTAGATTACTAGTTGTCCGACATCCTTACATATAATAAAATTGGAGTGTCTGTTTGTAATATTGAAATAACCGTTTTTTACTACATGTATAAGAATATATATACGGTACATACACCAAAATAACATTTTTTTAAATTTTTGTCTGTCTGTCTGTTTGTTCCGGCTAATCTCTGAAATGGCTGGACTGATTTTATAAATTCTTTCACCTATGGAAAGCTACATTATTCCCGAGTAACATAGGCTATAATTTTCACGGGAGCGAAGCCGCGGAGGTCAGCTAGTATATAAATATAATAATGAAAGACAGGTAGTATCAAACTTGTACTTATCAATAAATAAGCCTCGTACTCGCGTCGGGGAACCGCTTAGTAAATAAAATTATTGATTGAAAAATCTTGATTCAAAACAAGCTTTTTTCGTATTCTACTCAGCAAATTTCTCCTTTCATTTGATATCCATATCATGGCAGTGTACAAAAAAATACTAGTCCGCCATCTTGGGCCGTCCGCCATATTAGATGGAGAATGACGTCACTTAGTTAACCATGCATTGTCATCCAAACTAAACGTGTATGCAAAATTTCATCTTAATCGGTGGAGGATAACTGCTTCAAAATACAGTTGCTAGATTTGACCCGAACACACTTACATACATACGTACATACATTACTATACATACGTATATATAAAAGAAAGCTTGCAAAAAAGATACAGTGGTACAGGATACTTACCCATGAAGGATAGTTCTTGGCCTCGAAGTATTTGTCAGAAATGTCATGATATGCCTTCCTGACGTCGGCACCGACTCCGGAACCCATCCACACGTACACTCCTGAGCAGGGAGTGTCTAGGATGTAGACCTCCTGTGAATTGAGAGCAAAATATATTTCTTATTTTTTGTACGTGGGATAACATTGGTATCTGTTTTTTTATGCAAATCCTATAAAAGATTCTTAGACCTCAAAGAAAAATATATTTTCAAAAACCGATAAAAAATATGAGCCTCCCATATAGGTTCTTAATTAAATTTTTATCACATTTATTCAAAAAGAGCTGGATTGTTCTTTGTAAACAGGAACTAAAATAGCTCATTAATCCCTAGGGACTAAAAGTGATTTGAATTTGGAATGTGGATATTGTTAGTAAATGTTCCAATCAGCAATGAGATGAATCACATACCATGCGGCCCAAAATAGGATTACATCGCTAAAATCGATTACGACGAATGTATGAGGTGAATGGCCAATGAGCGATTGTAATTCTATTTCGGACCGCACGGGAACATTGTATTGAAGAAGTGACTGGCTGGAAAACCGCGCGCGAGCCAAATTAAAAATAAATCTACTACTATAACGGATGGTGCTAATAAAATTGTTACGATGCACTTCCATAATTGTTCAAATATAAACATTAGCCTCTAATTATGTGTTATGGTTCCTAATTATATGTAAATAAATAAACGTAACGTCCTTGTTCATAAGTTGCACTTTTTCTCATAGAGGGTGATAAAAATTAGAGTGTCCACCTCGCGAGCAAAACTATTTTAAGCTCGAGTGACGTACTTTGAATCCTTTGCTCCGCTCTGGATTAAAAATAACACTCTCGCCTTTAAAACAATTGTTTGCTCCTTAGATAACCAATCTACTATTTTTCACTCTAGACGAGTCACACCACGCTTTTTGCAATGCATTCACTGTGACCCAACGCGTTGTATAAGCGCAACAATAATTAATTAATCACCTTTCAATCAACAATGTTGCCACAATTGTCTGTGTGATGTTACATGTCCTCAAATTTTTGGTTTCTAGTCGGTTTCCCTACAAAGTTTCCTTCACCGTTTTGGTGTTAAATAGGTACTCACATCAGAAGACAGATGCTTCTGTTTGTAGGGCTTGTTAAGCGCGATCAGCTCAAGCTCGTCTCCCACGACCACTCTGAACAGGTATACGGCTGAGATATCCTCGCGGTAGTAAATCTGGAAGAAAACACGCGAACATTAGATAATAACTAGCTAAGTCTATGTCCATAGATATAATTATATATGTCTCCGCGAGATAACAAAAAAAAAGCTATTGATTCGACTAGTACCAAAAAGTATAATTATGTAACTAGAAAACATGACTTTATGTATATGGATATATTTTGATAATTGTGTTCTCAAATGTAAGGTATAGGCATAGAACCATTTTATCCGTTTAAAGCATGTAAATCGGTCCACGCGTTTATGAGATTTTAACTCAATAATGAAAATAATGATCAAATAAGGGTTATAATTTCGTATATCAGTTTCATTCTACTATTAAATACCTACCTAAATAGATACGACTGAACATGGTTTTTAACCCCCACCGGAAAAAGAGTTGTGTTATATGTTTCACGTGTTGTTGTGTATCTGTGAGTCTGCCTGTGGCATCATAGCGCCTGAACGGATGAACCGATTTTGATTTAGTTTTTTTTGATTAAAAGGTGACTTTGTCGAGAGTGTTCTTATGTTTGAATAAAATCGGTTCAGCCGTTCAAAAGTTATGGGCGTTTTACTGTTTGAATCGGGGTTTCTTCGCAAGATATATGTGTCGGGGGTTTTTAAATTTTGCAATTTTACTTGTGACCAAAAGGTTTGTAAATCATGTCAAGTGAAAGGGTCAAGGACGCCCCTTACCGCGATACGTTTGTTTTGATCGTGTTAGCGACACTGCCTTTACATTATTTTCGTATCGTTTTGAAATATTGGAATACATTGGTAGAGTGTTAAGAGTTGAATTTTTTTGTTATCCGATACACCTTGGCAAGTAAATGTAGTATTGAAATACTTACAGAACCAGAATCGTCGCTTGCGATTTCATCCTTAGATCCAGAGCCAAGAGCTTCGAAGAAGAGACCATAATCTTCATCGGACGAATACTCATCTGTAACAATAGGTAGTTATTAGGAATAAGATTAACCCCTTTTCAAATAACATCAACTTGTGTATACTGGGGAACCGAAAGCCGTAGATTTAAATAGTAAAGATACGGCCGTCCGACAGTTTGCTTATACGTGTTCTCCAAACAAGAAACAAAGCATTTATAATTTCTAGCGAACACGACCGTTCCGGAAGATAGCCGACGACGAAAAACACAATAAATAAAAAACCTTTTTTTACAAAAATATACTACCGAGTCTTTGGCAGGTAACAATTATTTTCGATAAGACACCGACTTCCTAAAAGAAAGTTATTTTTCTTACTTCACCAAATTAAAATAGTACCAATTTGGGAACATAATCTTTTAAAAAAAAAAGAATTTTCAAAATCGGTCCACAATTTACGGAGATATCGAATAAAAAACACAAACATAAAGTCGAACATAAAACCTCCTCCTTCTTGGAAAGTCGGTTAAAAAGTTGCCACTTGACCCTCAATTTCTTAGAGATATTCCACCGGTGAACTGAACCCTTGTTTAAGGCTGCGGAATTCCGTTGTATGTGAGACTCATAGGACCGATCAGGGTGGTGATGCTTGGGGGAGGCCTACGTCCAGCAGTGGTCGTCTTTTGGCTTAAATGATGATGATGATTCAACCCTCCACTTCGGCTTCGAAATCGGCCTTCGATGGGACACTAGATATTTTAATCCACTATAATAGGCACCTACAACAGAAGATAGATACCTACGTGAATTACTACGGCTTATCTCAAGGCCAGACGGGCTTACAAGATTGCATAAAATTAAAAGCAATCAACGGTGACGTAATTACCTAATCAAAATCCTTATTGCAGTCGGCATACATTATAATCGAAATAATAAAAATTAATCAGTGCTCTGCATCTAAATTATATGCATCACCAGTTTGTCTGATAACGATTATTTTGATAACTGACGGGAAACACCGAACAGCCAAAATATATTATAAAATGTTGTTATCTTTTCCCTGTAGTTATAATTTTATAGGCATGTTATCAGCTATCCGCTTTATATTGAGGCAAATCAGAATGGAGTTTCATATCAGCTGTATACATGACATCCGCGATGTTTCATGTCTAATCTATCGTATTCTATTTGCAATGCGTACCTACTTATTTTTAAGGATGTTGCTTTATAGGAAATAAGGAACCCTTATTTTGTGCTCATCGAGTTTTTCGAGACATAAGTAAACGGTTAGTCGACTGTTCACGTGACCAGAGGGCTGGCCTTTTCTTCAGCCAGAGGATCAGCATTGCCATTCAACGTGGCAATGCTGCCAGCGTTCTGGGCACGTTTCCCATTGACATCGATGTAAACGAATTTTTTGATGCGCAATAAGCCCTTTTCCTTCTCCCCTTTGTATGTAATTTTGTTTTGTTATTAGTCATAAGATTAGAAATATTTAGTTGTATATTTTATTAAGTTAATAAAAACTCCCAATATATCAGGAACCCTTATTATTTCACTTCGTTCTAAGATCACTTAAAAAAATGCGATTATAAACATACTTGTAGTTGGTAAATTGACCGCGACCTAGGTCAAAGTTTTGCATGGCAAAGTAAAGATTTTCACAAAATCCCATTCATACTACGAAGGCTGCCAAGGAGTTGTATGAGGATGATGGACTGAAGGTCGAGAATTTGATTGAGTACTAGCTAGCATTGGCTAGAGCAATGTTCGGTGTTTTCATAGTTTGTAAACTACATAATGCTAACTTTTGTATTGAATCCACGGCGCACGTGTCTGAGACGCACTTGTCCGATTTTTTTTTAGATATGGCAAAATCTGGGTGTACAAGTATACCTTTGCTTAACTTTTCGAAGAAAAGACGCGTAATGTGTGTTTATTTAATAACTTCTGTTAAGAAGGAGAACAACATATCCGGCTCGAAGGACCAAAAATGTACGAGCAGTATATTACACTGAGATGTAGTCTGTAGATGGACGAATCACACGGGATGTGTACAGGAAATAAAATCACTGTTATGTATCCGTTAATGATTGCTTTGTTTTCGGTATTAGGTATTCTCTGTTTCAATGGGTAACCGGATCAATTTTGTTACGGAGCCACATATAACATCACGCCTGTATTCCGTTTTTGTTTGAATGGGTTACTGTCGAGGTAGTCCCATTGTCACCAAGTCAGTATCTGATGAGGGGATCCCATGGAAATCGAGGGAACTCCTCAAATGTGATAGGCATACAAATAGCGATTTTGGTATTTTCATCAACATAAGCATTTGTTGTGGTGGACTGTAATGCCTTCAACTGAAAAAAAGGAGAAACTCACCGATGATCTCAATAGTAGCCCTTCCATTATGATCGTCATCCCTCAGCTGGTTGGCGACGCTTATGATCTTCCTTCTCTGCGTGGCCTTGGCTCCTTCTGGCACGAGCACGAAGATATCATGGTCTACCTCTAAGATGAAGCAGTGTTCTTTTGTGAGAGAGGATGCATCGGCTTCCACCTGGAAAGGAGAAAGGAGGCTCAGTTTACGGATAACGAGGTTAAGTTCTAGGTGACTCTAAAGTAGAATCTAGCCTTCTCCAAGTTTATTTAACATCGGATCCACTTTTTAGTGGAACCGATGTTAAAAAATAAACACTGAATTAAATTCTGACATTTCAGCCGTCCCTGATAGAGTTTGTGTGTACACTGACCAGACTGTCAGTGTCCTCCTTTCGGCACTGTATATCGAGCAGGCCGCAGTGGTTAAAAATCTAACTTTTCAAACATTGCTGTATAGGCGACCAGAAGACTAGACTCTCATGTATTACAATCTTTTTTTTTAAAACGTTGCAAGGTTGCTCTGTATCGTGGGTGCATTTACAAACATATAAACTCACATACACAAATAACCAGACCGGAACAACTATCTGTGGGCCATCCAAATATACGTTCGGTTCGATGCCCGCAAATCGAACCCGCGACACGCAGCGCAGCAGCCGATCGCTCAACCACTGCGATTCGAATACGTTACCTCCTCAATCCTCATGTTGTCGCAGCCAGACAACTTCAGCAGCCTCTTCTCGGCTCCAGCGTTGGTCTCCACCTCCGTGAATCCTGATTCATTTCCACCTTCCATGTACCTGATGGCTAGAGAAAAAGTTATGTTAGCTTTTCTAGCGTTTTCTCAAGAGTTTAAACTCGTAGATAAGTAGGTACTTTGGTTTAGAAAAATGCACACAGCGATAACACAGCTTAATATACGTTAGCACTAAGGATTTTTATATAGATACTCCTATATAAAAATTCTCTACATAGGCGATGAGTACCAAAAGGAAATCATCAATATTGAATCTTAAATCATTGAAGTTATAAGAAAATTAGACTTCTGAACAGTTTATTAATTGTTGTAAAAGTTAGTTGTATTACGAGTACGTGGGTGAATTTCCCAAACGACTTTTTTTTTTGTCTTCATTGAAATTAGTATTTGAAAAAAGGAATATTGTTCTGTACTATTTTTTTTTGTATTCATTAGGTATTTATTGGGTTGTGGCATAAAATATTATTTGTCTAAGTCTATTTACAAAGGTAGAAATAAATACATAAACGTCTATTTTTGTCACATCGGTGCTGTCCCTCTACTTTTTTTACAAGCAAAAACGCTTATATCGTTATAAAAATAAGTAACTTAAGAATATAACTTATTCTATTTCATAGAATATTAGTTTTATTATTAATATGTAGCATATTTTATTACGTAATTCATAATATTTATTACTGAGAGGCATAAATGTACTTGTCTCGCAAAATTTTGTCATATCGCTGCACAAAAGTAATTTAAACCTAACTTTGCATCGATGAGTCCGACAGTGTCCCCACCCCAATTTTATTTCCCTCGTTAGTGTGTGCTAGTGCGCAGTCAGGACGGACGTGTGTCAAATCGCTGCATATTCCCGCCAATTACGTAAGTACGACATTTCAGTTACTTCCAAGCAATTATTTTATATTATCGGTGGTTGCATTTTTCTAGTGTAATGTGAAGTTTTATTACGATTGTTTGGTTCTAACAGACATAGTAAGTAAATTAGCATCATTATAGGTACTTGAATTTAGCCTAAATATTATACATTTTTCATAATTTTCAAAAAAGTCGATAATTTCTCACGTCGCTGTTCTCATATCGCTGTAATCGGTGGTCTTTTTTACCACCGATGTGATAATTTACACCGATGTGATAAGAAAAATCAATCGGTGTCTTAAATATCATATCGGTGTTTTGATTCATGATCGACGCATAGTTTTGTCACATCGGTGGATTGTTTTATCACATCGGTAGATCATATTATCACCTCGGTGTAATTTTATCATATTGGTAGACATAGTGTCATTTCATTAAAGTAAACAAAAAAACAATGGAGCATACCTACAACCATACATTATATACATACATATACACATATTATATTTTTTAACTTTCATAAATATTAACTTGTGTGCAGCTCGTGCCGCACACAATTCGTTCGAGTAATTTTGTTTAAGATTAATTTTGTTTAAGAATGCTGAAATCAAAACTAAACGAGGAGGAGAAAAAAGAGAGAAAGAGGTTGATGGAAAGAATAAGAAAAGCTAAAATCAAAAGTGATCCTGTGTTAAGAGAGCAGCATTTAAGAAAAGACAGAGAACGCTTAGCTAAAAGAAAGGCAGCTGGACTTATCCTAACCCGAAGCCAAATGACTGCACATGCACGTCGCAATGCACAAAAGAAAAACCGAATCAGTGCCCGTGCATATTATCAGCGGAAAAAAAATAAGGCAAATGGTGCCCGCAACAACCCAACAAGTGTTTCAGAGACCAATGACGCAGAATCGCTACCGAAAAATCAAGATAATGAGCCCGGTATTTCTCAAGAACTAATAGGACCTCATAGCCCACGGCTATTGCGACAGAATGTTCGATGTAATAGTCCTAATTTGCGTATTGATGCCATAGTAGCGAGTAGTTCCCACTATTTACGTACAAGCAGTCCCCTAGATTTATCAATAGCATCTCCTTTACGAACGCCAAGTATTAGTTCTATAAATTCAGAAGAATCAACATTACGCCCAAATAGTCCTAACTTAGACACATCCTTTAATACTGTTAAATTCAAACAAGACATTAAAATGAAATTTCGTAAATATCAAAACGTTAAAACTCAGCAAATACACGATTTAAGAAAACAATTGGCAAAGGCTAATAAAGAGAAACTAATGTACAAAAAGAGATACATGAGACTACATCAAGAATTTAAGAAATTAAAACAGAGTAATTTAGAAGTGAGACGAATCCCAACGAAGCCAAAAAATATAGACCTGCAAAAACGTATCCGTAAGATTGTTGTTCAGTTTTTTGAGGATGATGAAAATTCAAATCTTTGCCCAGGTAAAAAGGATACTGTCACACAAAATGGAGTAAAAAAACAGAAAAGGCTGATGAAAGACACAATTAAAAATTTACACAAAAAGTATTTGACTTCGGGCTACCCTCCAATCAGTTACGTCACTTTTACAAGAATGAGGCCGTTTTGGGTCACGCAGCCAAAATTAAACTTGAGAAATACATGCCTATGTGAGAAACATGAGAACATGGATCTTGTTATATCATCTTTAAAAAGAAATCGTATCATAAAAGAAAACACCACGACTGAAATTCTAAGTAGTATTTGCTGTGATATTTTTAAGGTAGAATGCCTGCAAAGAACATGTCCTGTCTGTAAGAATCGTCATTTAAATTATCAAGAATTTGATAACTCCAAAGATGTTATTTATTGGAATTGGAAGAAGATAAAAAAGAATTACAAAAAAAATGGAGTCGATAAAATAGCCGTTAATGTAGAAAAAGTAAAAATAACCGTTAAACCATTACAACTAATCAAAATATTTGAAAACAATCTGAAACCGTTCTTAACACATTGTAGTAATATACGAAATCAAAGTCAAGCTTTTAAGCACTACAAACAAAACATGACTGAAAAGGATTGTGTCGTTCACATTGACTTTAGTGAGAACTATAGCTCCAAGTACGGGTCCGAAATACAATCTATGCACTT
The DNA here is from genome assembly GCA_949775005.1 of Orthosia gothica. NCBI lineage: Eukaryota > Metazoa > Arthropoda > Insecta > Lepidoptera > Noctuidae > Orthosia > Orthosia gothica. The sequence continues at coordinate 61,860,639 of OX459034.1, read as the reverse complement.
TGGTGGCAGTCGTCAACAATTCACATTACACACTGCTGTAATTTACTATAAAAATAAGGAAGAGAATATAATAACTCAATGTTTCTGCACTATTAGTTCTTCACTGCGCCATGATGCTGCCGCCGTTTGGGCTCACCTTGTTCCAATATTAGAAGAAATTAAACAGGAAGCTCCAATTGTTCAGAATCTTATTATTATTTCTGATTCTCCATCAGGCCAGTATCGGAATAAGAAAATTTTTTATATTATGTCCCAACTCAGTATTTACTGCTCTTCTCTGACTAACATAATATGGAACTATAGTGAATGTGGTCATGGAAAAGGTGCGCCAGATGGAGTAGGTGGGCTACTGAAGCGAACGGCGGATCGATTTGTTGCACACGATGGTGATATGAATAATATAGACTCTTTTGTAAACTATTTAAAATCTGCTGTCCAAGGCGTAAAAATTAGTACTGTAGAAGAATATGAAGTTGAAGAAAAGGACTGGCTTCTCCCTACAAATTTGAACACATTTCGTGGAACATTGCAAGTCAAACAAGTCATTTGGACTAAAGAAGCTAAAAATCGTATAGTTTTACGTCGACTTTCTTGTATAGAAGATGAATGTATGAAATATGTTGTTAAATGTCCACATGGCAAACATCTAGACTTCCACAATTTGTCAACCGAACACGAAATTAAGTCTAAACCTCAACTTTCTACTTCGAGTAATAAAAAATCCAGAACTAAATCGAAAATAGATATCACTAAAATGCGACCAGTAAAGTTAACTGACAAATTAATTTTGTTCCCACAGCCATCACATTCAAAGTATTTTACACCATCAAATACATTAAAAATCTCGGAAAATGCGGCACCCAGATCATCCTCTTCGACAAAAATGTCTGAAAATTTGCTATTGAACTATGTAGATCTTGATCAAAGTACTCCTGCCTGTTCATTTTTAGAGAAAATTGACACGAACATTTTAGTTGGTTTAGAGGAATCAACTCAATTCGTAAATAAAGAGGATACGGTAAAAGCATCTAATAGATTTTCAAGTCCTACCGTGGAAGACAGTGACACCGATGAGGAAATATTTAGAATAAAATCTAAAATTAACTTTAAAAAAGAAAAAAATGAGCCACGTAAACCAACTCCTGACATCAAACAGAGATTTAATTATATATTTGGTTGCAGTGACACTGATGATGACTTATTTTGATCTGGGCTGATTTGTTTTTAAAATTTTTATTTTTATTGTTTTTAGTTTTAATTGAAAAAAAAAGGTTTAATTGTTGTAACAGATAATAATTATAAAAGTACGTAATTAAGTGCTGTGATTAACTATAGGTATACTACATAGTCTTCTATGACTTAAAAGTCTAATTATGGTGCAATTTAATAAAAGTGGAGTACGAAGACGGTTCAAGTTCTGTAGTGAAATCACGCATGTTGAACTTAAAGGCTGATTAACATAATAACCAAATTATACTGACAGATTTAATTTAAGTTTTTTTTTTAAGGGTAAAGATTATTTGCTAGATGTAAGATATAAGCGATCTCTATGTAATCTATGATACTTACGCACTGAGAACAAAGATTTTAAAAATATTAAATTAAGTGATAATTAAAGCTGTGATTATTGTAGTGTTGTTATGATTAAGGTTAAACTTAAAAGGCTGATTAATTAGGTATATAAAGTTTTCTTATATAAAGTTTCTATTCTTAGTATTGTTGAACCTAGAACGCCACAATGTTTTAAGTGTACACATGGCAAAACAATTAGCTTGATCGCCACATTAATAAATGTGTATTGTACAATAACGTACAAGAAATTTTTGTTTTTTATACTTCTTTTAAATAAACACAATGATAATAAAAAAAAACATTATTTTTTATTCTAAGAAAATAATACCCTTAGTTCAGGTATTCAGTTCTTAGTCACTCCTTCAAAAATGTATAAGCCTACTATTTCTTTTTTGATGTTCAAAGGTGGATAGATTATCATATCGCTGTATATGTATATCACATCGGTGAATAAATTTATCATATCGGTGTACAGAAAAGATAATCGGTGCCGGATTGTCACATCGGTGGAAACCAGAATTCAAACTGAATTTTCTCCATAGTCTTAAAAGATACGTTGATGGTTACCAATAAGGGAGTATTTAGTATCCTAAATATTACATTAAACATGAAAAAAATAAAAAATAAATATAAATGAAAAAGTTCACCGATATGATAAGAAAAATGGCATTTGTTGAAATTCACCCACGTATCGTTTTCTGGAAGACACCCCTAATTACTTGAAGTTGAGAACTCGTTAAATTGTACTGTTGCCTGAGAACCTGGCATTGGGCACTAAAGTCCCTACTTCCTGGACATGTAATTTTAACAGGTTTCTAACTCAGAATACTCAATTCAGAAACTAGATGACAGTTTTCTAATTCTGAGAAACGGTGGGCAATCATTCAATAACTTCTCTCGCTCTGGGTGCAGCGGAAGGGCGTGTCAGACTTTTAACCCACCCGTGTTCCTTCAGTTGCTTGTAGGGCCGCGGTAACTCTCTTTAAAATTTATCCGCGACCATAGTTCGAGACCCTGGGAAGGATAAATTCAGGATATTTTTAATCCCGGTAGTGTGTTCCCTTGGGATGAAAAAACACTTTTTACGCGAGAGATGCGGCTAGCAGAAGCTAGGCTAACTCACCAGGCTTGAAGTACCCCAAGAACTTGCTAGACTCATGTCCTTGAACCTCCCTGTGATGAACAGCCTTTCCTCCCAGCATATCATCGAGGGTCACAGTCCAGATCGCGGCTGAACCCTTCTTGTCCTGGGTTGTCTTACTGCCAATCCAAAAATGGGCGTCATGGTTCAGGGAGGAGTTGGTTTGGCCTGTTGTCTGAAAAAATACACATATCACTAGCCAGCTATGGATATAAATGAGGATGATTGGAGAAGAAAAGATGGATGGACTGTGTGAGGAGTGATATGAAAGAAAAGGGAGTCAGTGATAGCGTGATGGGGGACAGGACGGTGTGGCAGAAGAAAACATATTGCGCCGACTCCAAGTAACATGTGACAAGGGCAGGAAGATGATGATGAGCTTGATACAGCCCACAGCAGGGCAAAGGCCTCTTCTCAAACAGAGAAGCCACGAGCATTGATCACCACGTGTGCATGTGACATCCACCAACATGCACTGGGCCCGCGTGGTGGATTACGACCCATTCCCACTCACAGAGCGGAGGCCTGCACGCACAACGGACCAAATGCAAATCTAAGTGCGGAAAAGTTGTCCATCTATCCATCGTAAACATCACAGCGGGGCGAGCACGGCCTACTGTGACAGGCTTGATTCACACATTTTTATCACAGTTTGGGCGCAAAAACCGCGATAAAATGCGTGATTCAAGCCTATCACAGAGGCATTGCTCGCTCGGCAGAGTGTAGGTTCATTTGCAGCTAATAAAACGACTTCCCAATGTTCTGAAATTGGAGTATGACAAGCTGCAATGGTTGCAATGGTTGATTATGGCATATACCTCGCGATGTTTTCCTTTACCGCTATCGGCGATGTCCTGGTTAAACTTAGAAAGTACATTAAGCGTTTGGTGGCAAATAAATTATTTTTCTTTCATTCTTTCACACAGCCCGACATGGGGTTCTATTTTTAAAAGAAGACTATAAAATATAAGTCATTTACTCGACTTCCACTCAATCAAATGGACTATCAATGGTTATTTATCGACAACTATCGAGAACTTCCTTCCGTTGTTCATCATCATCATCAGCCTATTAATATTCCCACTGCTGGGACATGGGCCTCCTCTCTTTGAGAGGGGATGGGCCGTAAACCACCTCGCAGGCCCAGTGCGTGTCTTCGAATGTTTGGTTCTAGGACATGCCGGTTTCCACACGATGTTTTTCCTTCACCGTTTTTGAGAGAAGATAGTAAAGCGCCTGCCTGGGTTCGAACCCACCCAACACTTGTAAGTCGCGGCGGTTATGGCGACAGAATCGATTGGAGTGAAGGAAGTTTTCTTCAAATGGACTTTAGAACAGGCCTTACATTTTTCTGCAAAACTCATACGGTTAAAGTGCTTACCTTTAAGACTATGTAGGAGTCTCCGTTGTAGAACTTTCCGTACTTATTCGAGTCTATCGGGACAGGCTCGAATTGCTGAAATAAATATTCAGGATTAGAAACATAACATCAAGCCAAGCCAAACAAAAAAATACATTCGTTAAGAAACTAGCGTTTTTAGAGTTCCGTACCCAAAGGGTAAAAACGGGACCCTATTACTAAAGACTTCGCGGTCCGTCTGTCTGTCTGTCTGTCACCAGGCTGTATCTCATGAACGAATGATAGGTAGACAGTTGAAATTTTCACAGATGATGTATTTCTGTTGCCACTATAACAACAAATACTAAAAACAGAATAAACTAAATATTTAAGGTGGGCCCTATACAATATACGTGTTCTTCTTTGCGGTTTTTTGTGATAATGGTACGGAACCCTTCGTCCGCGAGTCCGTCTCGCACTTGGCCGGTATTTTTAAATTCAGTTTCTACTCATTTATGTCAGACTTCATTTTATCGATCGCATTTATTTAATTGTTGATGTCTTATTAAACACAATAAAAGTTTATGTGCTATGTGTATGAATACTGTCATATTTAAATATATTACGTTTATCCGTAAGACATTTATTTACAGCAAATAGTAAAATTAAATTGAGGAGTCATGTCACATCGATTCGATGAATCACTTATGATTAAGCCGGTTGAGAGAGTCGGAATCGCGCACGAAGGGTTCCGTACCTTTAACACAATAAACGGCAAAAAAATCACGTTTTTTGTATACTTTAATATTTATTGTATTCTGTTTTTAGTATTTGTTGTTATAGCGGCAACAGAATACATCATCTGTGAAAATTTCACCTGTCTAGCTATCACGGTCATGAACCGTGATAGCTAGACAGTATATATATATATAGATAGATACAGCCTGGTGAGAGACGGACAGACAGAAAGACGGACCGCGGATTCTTACTAATGAGGTCGCGATTTTTAACCGACTTACAAAAAAGGAGGAGGTTCTATGTTCGACTTCTTGTATGTTTTTTTTTTTTTTTTTTTTTTTTTTATGTATGTTCACCGATATCTCCGTCAATTGTTGACCGATTTTGAAAATTCTTTTTTTGTTTGAAAGAGTATGTTTCGAAATTGGTCCCATTTTAATTTGGTGAAGGTCTGATGAAGAACTTCGGAGATACACAACAGAACTCTTCAATAAATAACGGCAAAACTCTCGGGATTGCTGCAATCGCATGTCTGTTTGTTGTTTATACCATTTCATAACATAACATCACGCCAGTACGCTCTAAAGGGGTACGCAGATCTCTCATTTCACCGGTTATGTTCAAGTTTCATGTTATTCGGTTAATCTATTCTGGAGTTATAGGGACCTTAATAAACAACTTGCTATTAGGTAGGTAAAACTAAAAAGGGAAAAATAAAAATCTTTTTTGCAAAAAAATACTACCGACTTCCAAATGAAAAACTACAAAGTGAAAAATAACTTAACTTTTGGAAGTCGGTGTCCATATCGCAAAAAAATGGTTCCTACGAAAGACACCGACTTCCAAAAGTTAAGTTATTTTTCACTTTGTAGTTTTTCATTTGGAAGTCGGTAGTATTTTTTTGCAAAAAAGATTTTTATTCCCTTTGGGTACGGCACCTTAAAAAATAAGGTAATTTTTTTCAGAGCCGGAACAATTGTCTGTAGGTCATAGAAATATTTGTTCGGAATCGAACCCGCGACACGCAGCGCAGCAGTGAATCGCTCAACCACTGCGCCAACCGTGCGCCAAAGCATTGGCAAATGTCAGTTTAGTCTACAAAATAAAAATCATAGTATTGGTATATTTTTTATATTTTCTCTAAACTGTAGTCTAATTGCGTAAGTAAATTCAAAAATTCTATGACCCCATGAAAGAGTATGAATAATTGAGCAATCACATGCGAGGTGAAAGACATAATGTGGATTTACGTCTACGTGATTTGTCGACTGTTCACTTACGCAATTAGGCTGATTGTTTACACAATACCTCTTGGCAAGACTGCTGTCATATTTGCCGGTTCCTTACTGTAACGTCTCGTTTTTTACCCGACTGCCGAAGGAGGGTAATGTGTTTATCAGTTTATGTATGTATATACGTGGGACACTCAGAAAGTTTTGCGAAACTAAAAAAAATTGTTCTATACGTACATATATTTTTATTAAATCTTTTCAAAGTACTTTCCACCAGCCTCTATACAAAGATTCATGCGCCTAAACCAGTTTTCAAAACACTTTTTCCAGTCCGCCGCAGACACCTCGTTTACAGCCTGCTCGAACGCAGCCAGCGCATCTTCCGGCGACGAAAATTGTATCCCTTTGAGCTGATTTTTTATTTTTGGGAATAAAAAGAAGTCACACGGTGCTAGATCAGGGCTGTAAGGAGGGTGACCCAGGAGTTTGACTGGCGTGCTGTCCAGGAAGTCCCTCGTTTTGAGTGCGGTGTGCGCAGGTGCATTGTCGTGGTGGAGCAGTAGCCCGCGGAGCCCTGTGTTTGGTCGCTTGTTGCTTATAACAGAGAAAACTTCTGGCAAACATTTGGTAGTATACCATTCGGCATTAATGCTTCTTTGATCCCGTAAGGGAATTGATACCAAGTGGCCAGTCAAATTAAAAAAGCTAGCGATCAAAATCTTACCCCCGCTTCTAGATCGCTTCACTTTGGTAGGCGTTGGCTCATTTTGAAACACCCAAACAGTCGACTGGCGCTTGGTTTCTGGGTCGTATTGATAAATCCAGGACTCATCACCTGTAACGATGTCGTAAACACGCCGAGACGAGCCTGCTTCAAATTTGTTAAGCATATCACGGCACCATTCCACCCGGGCCTGCTTCTGAGCATCGGTGAGGTTGTGCGGCACCCAGCGTGATACTATCCTCCTCACGCGAAGATGGCTGTGTAGAATCTCGTGAACGCTTCCCGATCCAATCTTCAATATGTGTTGAATCTCCTGATATGTAATTCGCCTATTGTCTTGGATTAAATTTTTCACTGCTAGCACGTTTTCTTCGGTAACAGCCGTCAAAGGGCGACCGCTTCTTTCGTCATCCCCCAAAGTTGGTCGACCGCGCTTGAATTCGTTATACCAACGATACACGGTTGCCTTGGAAGGGCCTTCATCCATGAATGCCATTTGAAGTCTATCGTACGATTCATCCGGTTTCAGGCGACACTTGAAATCGTATAAAATCATAGCTCTAAAATGTTCCCGGCGCAGATCCATATTTCAGTGAGACACAATACTTTGAATTAACTCGCAAAAAATGTGGAGGGAAATTTTGAAATTGGAACTTACTTATTTTTACTTATAAATAATCATATTTTCGAAAAACATTATAACTGGCCAGTCTCCCATATATAAAAACTTTTTTTCGCAATACTTTCTGAGGGGCCTGGTATATATGTATGTATGTATGTTCCTATATGGCGTTCCAGAGACCAAACGCGTTGGCCGATTTTGATGATTCATACGTCAATCGATGCGTCTTAACCCTGCGAGTGTCATAGGCTACATTAAAATTGGACAATAGAAAAAGTCGTAAACAAGGAAAAAATCATGCTGTGCAGGCGGAGGATACATATTCGCGGGCTGGCGGACCAAAATCTGGTGTATCCTCCGCCTGCACAGCATGATTTTTTTCTTGTTTACGACTTTTTAGTTCGCTTTTGAAGCAGTCGGGTTTTTTTTATTTTTTTAATTAAGTTTTTTTATTTATAACTTTTTTGTTAGTTTTTTTCGAATTACATACATTTAAACATATAAGTGTTATATATTTTTGAAATCACCTCTTAAAACCCTTTATTTTGATACCCCACACGATGGGTTTGGAAGAAAAAAATAATTTGGGCCCACCACAATATGGCACCCAAAATCCGCCATTTTTCTATTATCCAATTTTAATGTTGCCTATGACACTCGCAGGGTTAAGACGCATCGATTGACGTATGAACCATCAAAATCTGCCAACGCGTTTGGTCTCTGGAACGCCACATAGGAACAAACATACATACATACATACATAGACTGATAAACACATTACCCTCCTTCGGCAGTCGGGTAAAAATTGCGGATTTTGGGCGCCATATTGTGGGGGCCCAATTTTTTTATTTTTGCTTTCAAACCCATCGTGTGGGGTATCAAAATATAGTATATAGTTTGAAGAGGTGATTTCAAAAATATTTAACACTTATAATTATGTTTAAATGTATCTTATTCGAAAAAAACTTAACTAAAAAGTTATAAATAAAAATAGTTAAATCAAAAAACCCGACTGCTTGAAAAGCGAACTAATAAAAAGTCGTAAACAAGGAAAAAATCATGCTGTGATACACCCGATTTTGGTCAACCAGCCCGCGAATAAGTATCCTCCGACTGCACAGCATGATTTTTTCCTTGTTTACGACTTTTTAGTTCGCTTTTGAAGCAGTCGGGTTTTTTGATTTTTTGATTTAACTTTTTTTTGTACGTTCTTGACGATTGTCAAAGTTGAAAAAAAAAATGGTGCTATTAAATGGTCCGTAATTTCATGTCCTAGCAGCCTAATTCTGAAAATGAATTCGGCAAGGCAAACCGTTTTGAAGCCGGACACGATCAATCGACCAATCACATGCAATGAAAGACGCGATGTGGATTTCCGTCTATGTCAGTTGGTCGATTGAAGACGCTTTGAACGTTTCGCTTTGTCGAATTCATTTATACAATTACGCTGCTAGTCTGCTGGCAGAAATTTCTATTGAAATATGCATTATACTTTCGTGGTCATCTAATCTAGATCCTTTCTTTTTTTTTGTGTACATAAAATAAATAAATAATATAAATAAGGTATGTTCTAACCTCGATAGTCCAAATTTCAATACCAGGGCTACCGCCGGCTTCAGCGAACGCAGGATGATCCATTTCAAAACAACACTACCTTGACTCGGCGATCAATACAATGATGATAATAATTGTGTACGAAACCGCGCTGGAGATAATATCATATCGCTATCTGTGACTCACTCGTAGATAAGGATTATATTGATAGCAGGGGTGCTATCTCGGCTTGAAACTAATTTGAGAGGATAACGAATTTTGAGCGCGTTTATAGCCTTTTTAGGTTATCAATGCGACTTTTTTTTTCATGTTTTTTACCTCAGAACTTTTTACTGAGGACCTCGTGGCTAAATAATAACAGTCGCACTGGTCGATCATCAAGGTTAAGCAACGCTTGACGAGGTTGGTACGTGGATGGGTGACCATTTCAACATACCGAGTTTCCTCCGTGCCTCGGCAAGCACGTTGGTCCTTCTGTCATTTGAATATCTTTGACAGTCGTTACGGGTAGTCAGAAGCCTGTTATCCAACACCAGTCTAACCGAGAGGTATCGTGTTACCCAGTTACTGGGTTGTGGAGGTCAGATAGGCAGTCGCTCCATGTAAAACTCTGGTACTCAGCTGTATCCGGTTAAACTGGAAGCCGACCCCAACATTTTACTGGGTGAACCGATTTTGGTGATTCTTTTTTTAATTTGAAAGCTGGTGCTTGTCATGTGGTCCCATTTAAAGGAGATGTTCGATTTTGGGCCATCTATATGTACACTACATGGAAAAATAGGAAAAAAATAGAGGAATACCATAAAAATACTAATAAATTAATTTGAAAAAGGGTACAGGCGTAAAAAATTATCATTTGATCAATTTTTTACTAAGATAACCCTATTTTTAGGGCAGCCATGACGGTTGTGTTTGACATGACGTTCGACGACTTTGACATTTCTAAGAAGTGACGTCTTTGAGTCATTCTTTGGTTTGGCTTTGAATTGGATATGTTTCGGCGTTTTTAGTGGTAGTTTTAGTTTTGCAACCCAGTTTGCTACTACGGATATTGATTTATTGATTCTTTGTTGCAATTGAACTCGTGTTATTTTTTATAACGCAGATTTTACAATGACACGTCAATCAAATGTCATTGTCAAAATGACATTATTCGAATACTACTGATCTGATCCACCATGTTTAATAAATGGTGTGTTGCTCTACTTGACAAAGTTAATTTGAATTTACTTTGAAACGAAGTGAAATTAAAGAAAATTAACATTATAAAACGGTTACTATAATATATAACGATTTTTACATAAACTGTACATAGAGCTGGCCCAAGCTCCATACATTTCTGGAACATCTCCTTTCAATGAACGTCTGACATATACATCAGAACTCTTCAATAAATGACGGCAAATCACTCGGGATAGCTGCAATCGCATGTCTGTTTATTGTTTACACCATTTCATAACATAGCATCACACTGGTACGCTCTTAAGGGGTACGCAGGTGTGAACAGTTCACCCTGGTATACTCTCATACCACGGATTTTATTTAAGTTTCATTGTTATTGGGTTAATCTATTCTGGCATTACTTTGGGCATTAAAGGTACCTAGCCTATAGAACTGGTCCATTATGTACCACAACTGAACTGGTCCATTATGTACCTGTTTTCGTTTCTTCGTTTTTTAATACAACTTCCGAAATTGAAGTTAGTTTTCACTTTGTAGTGTTTTTATGTAAAAAGATTTTTTTTTATATAAACCTTCAAAAGGCGCCTGGTCTTTCGAAGAAAAGACCAGAGAGTGTGGTATTTTTGCCTCACTAAAACCACCCCGCAGATCACCATCAGCACGTAGAGCACCGTGCGTGACCTCTTAAAATACCCCCTCTGTACAACGCCTGTTTGGGCACATCCCTGGGAAGATTGTAAAAGCACCTCCACTGACCCTCGCTGTGCACGGCAGTGCCTTTGCTTCCCTACTGCTGGGCAAACGTATCCTCTTAGTCTTTCCAGACGCTCTGGAGACAAGTGACATTCAATCAACGAAAAAATAAGCGATTGCGATTAGTAAAATGTCTACTAATAACTTACATAGATAAAACTATATACAGTGTATAAAATACTTAATTAACTAAGACTACAAACATATACACTTTAACCAAAAACTAACACTTTTACTAAAAACTTTAACACCTAACTAAACCTACACTAAAAAACTAAACTAAAATATGGCGTCAAAAACTCCTCCACATCGATGTCCACGTAATGAGTCCATGTAATGTGCCCAAAAGATTGGCAGCATGGCCACGTTGTGTGTGTGGCAATGTTTATTCTCTGACCAATGTAAAAGCCAGCCCTTGGGTCACGCGAAGTGTCAACTAGGCGTTTGGAAAGATCTTTCAACAAAGCGTGAGCACTCGGACCCCACGGACCAAGAGTTTCAACCCCAAACGGCTCGAAAATATAACTACCAATGAGGTATATTTCTGCCGCTTGAGGTTCTCTGCAGCCGCAGCGGCAGCGCCAGCACAACACGACGAACTAGCTAATAACTATATGCTATCAAAATGTTACGAGATTAATCCTTTTTACCCGACTGCCGAAGGAGGGTAATGTGTTTATCAGTCTGTGTATGTATGTATGTATGCATGTTTGTTCCTATATGGCGTTCTAGAGACCAAACGCATTGGCCAATTTTAATGATTCTTACGTCAATCGATTCGTCTTAACCCTGCGAGTGTCACTGGCTACATCAAAATAGCAAAATAGAAAAATGGCGGATTTTGGGCGCCATGTTGTGGGGTCCCAAATATTTTTTTTCTTCTAAACCCATCCTGTGGGATATCAAAATGAAGGGTTTTAAGAGTAGATTACAAAAATATATAATACTTATATGTTTAAATGTACCTAATTCTAAAAAAAATAACTAAAAAGTTGTAAATATATAAAAATAACAAAAAACCCGACACGAGGCTTTAAACAAAGGTTAATTTTATCAGCGATGGCAATATTCGAAATGCAAAAAAAAAATATTTAAAAATAACAAAAAACCCGATTGCTTAAAAAGCCAACTAAAAAGACGTAAACAAGAAGAAAATCAGTCAGAGGATAGATCTGGTTTTGGTCAGCCAGCTCGCGCATATATGTATCTTCCGACTGCACAGCATGATTTTCTCGGTACTCGGTGGTACCTATAACGCCAAAATAGATTACCCGAATAACATCAAACTTGAACATAACCGGTGAAATGAGAGTTCTGTGTACACATCTGCGCATCCCTTTAGAGCGTACTGGCGTGATGTTATGTTATGAATTGGTATAAACAATAAACAGACATGCGATTGCAGCAATCCCGAGAGATTTACCGTTATTGATTGAAGAGTGTTGTATATCTCTGAAGTTCTTCATCAGATCTTCAACAAATTAAAATGAAAAATCGGTCCACAATTGACGGCGATATCGGTGAACTTACAAAAAAAAAACATACGTAAAGTCGAATATAGAACCTCCTCCTTTTTGGAAAGACTGTTAAAAAAAAAATACAATGGAGTTGTCAACATTAAAATCAGCATTTAAATGTAAATTGAAACCAGATCATTCAGCCAAGAGACTGAATGAGCTGGTATAATTATACCAGCCTGTGTTACTGTCCCAATCCAGGACAAAGGCATCTTCTTCGATTCGATTACTTATATTAGATTTGCTTCTCGATTTCAAACTTATATTTTCTACATAAGTTCAGATTTCCTCAATGATATTCTAGTAAACAGATATGTTATGAGCGCGCGCATTGTGAAGACCCGAATACGTCCTAATTGGGACGTATAGTCTTTAGTTACGCTTTGTTGAAACAAAAACAAAATAAAAAAAATGCCATCGTGTGTATTTAAAAAGTGTACCAATTATGATACCAAAGTACATAAAACAGAAGGGATCTCATACCATATGTAAGTACGCAATACACCTCAATTTACATTTTTTTTTTCCTAGTATTCTGATAATTGGTGGTTAGAATAAAAACTTTTTTGCAAAAAAATACTACCGACTTCCAAATGAAAAACTACAAAGTGAAAAATAACTTTTGGAAGTCGGTGTCTTTCGTAGGTACCATTTTTTTGCGATATGGACACCGACTTCCAAAAGTTATTTTTCACTTTGTAGTTTTTCATTTGGAAGTCGGTAGTTAGTATTTTTTTGCAAAAAAGTTTTTATTTTTCCCTTTTTAGTTTTACCTACCTAATAGGCAAGTTGTTTAGTAAGTACATATTACGCCAGAACAGATTACGCGAAAAACATGAAACTTGAACATAACCGGTGAAATAAGAGTTCTGCGTACCCTTTTTAGTATACTGGCGTGATGTTATGTTATGAAATGGTATAAACAATAAACAGACATGCGATTGCAGCAATCCCGAATGATTTGCCGTTATTTATTGAAGAGTTCTCTTGTATATCTCCGAAATTCTTCATCAGATCTTTAACAAATTAAAATGGGACCAATTTCAGAACATTTTCTTTCAAACAAAAAAAGATTTTTTGAAATCGGTCCACAATTGGCGGAGATATCGGTGAACATACATAAAAAAAAAAAAAAACATACAAGAAGTCGAACATAGAACCTCCTCCTCCTTTTTGGTAAGTCGGTTAAAAAGAAAAACATTGGTGGTCAGAATAATGTTTGTTTACATTCACACGTAAGTGACAAATACAAGCTGTCTCTTTTTGTCTTGTTGGTTTTATCAAGCCATCCCTTTCGACTTGTAGTGAAATGTCAGATGAATGAAAAGTTTGTATGTGTGCTGCCGCTGCTGTGCGGAACACTTTTTTCGGTTGTTTTGTGACTGTATAAATAACGTGTCTGTTTACTAGAATATCATTGGGTTTCCTCAATCTTTTTCTTTCACCGATGTCAGCGACATCTAAGACAAGCTTATAAAGCACTGAACTCTAATATACGAGTACGCTGGACTAAATATACAAAATGAAATTACAGTTGTTTTTTGTGCTGATTCATAGCGCCCCGCTCGAGCGTCTCAGGAACTAAAATTGACACATCTAAAGATAGGTAAAGATAAAGATATTTCTCAAGATTTGCTACTAATATATTTGCCTGGAAATATTATACGTATAATATTGTAACTAATATATCAGTATTCGAAATTTTAAAATTACAAATATCAAACTAGTAGACTTAGCAAGGCGTATCTCTCATCGTCTATCGTATTGACTTCTCGTAGTATGTTGCAACTAAATATGTCATATTGGTATTGGTGATGAATGTTATATGAATGCCTAATAAACAGTAATAATATTTTAAAAGCAATGTGTAATACTAAATTCTGGCATCATCTACAGCCCGACTTCACCCACTGCCTCTCTATTCTTGTACCAATTACCACGTTCCCGTAACTGGAATTAATTCTGGAATAATATCATGATAATTATAATTTTATTAACAAATGTTTTGAAGTCAAACAATTTATATCTGCATCTGAAACAGATTTAAAAACTGATATAAGTATTCAGCTCGCTGGAATGCGACATTCGTACGCAAATATTTGTATGAATGATGTTCCTTTCACGAAACCGAGTGAATCCGAACTATTGTAAGTATTAACTAACTAGTGTATTGAGCGAGGAGATACTTACTCAAATATACTAGTTTTAAGGATAAGTTGTTAGCCTATCCCCATATTTAAATCTCACTGATCTGACAGTAATGCGGTATAACTTTAGTAGCACGCTATCCACTAGTTTATAGTTTGCAATCTGACTGAAAATATTTTCCAGTTAATCTGTACAGAAATTATACTATTAATAATAATAATAAAAAAGCCTTTTTATTTCCTTAATAAAATTCAATTTACAATGATATTACGATTAAAAAGCATGCAATATAGGTACAAGTAAAAAAAAAAATCTTTAAAAAATATACAATTGTTCAATTTAACCGCTACTATTATATAATTATTCAATTTAATCATTCTTATTAATATCAAGTTGTTAAATTTCATCACTGTTACAATACAATTATTAAATGTAATTATTATTATTGTATAATTAATCAAAGCAATTTCATTATTTTACAATTATACAATGTTATTACAATTATATAATTATTCAATTCAATTACTATTGTTCAATTTAAATACCATTAATATACAGTTCAATTCAATAATTATATTTCTTTCTTGATGTTCTTTATTTATTTATTAATTATTCTAATATTTACTTAAAAATTAAGCATGATAAAAATAACTGGGAATGATTTTTTCCTCTTACGTATTAAATTACACTCACGGTCGATAAAGTCCATAAAAGTATTATTTTATCGAAGGCCCCATCCCATCCCATCCCATTTCCTATCGCTAATATTAGTTCCATGGACGCTCACGTTGCGATCAGCACCAAAATGGCGAAAACAAATGTCTTCATTTTGACTTTGAGAATATGAAGTCCAGCGTACTTGTATGCTAGAGGTCAGAGTTATAAAGTAAATATGAATTTAAAAAGTCACATGGGTACTTACCCGGATTTGAACCCACGACCCCAAGCGTGGCGGCCGATGTCTTAGCCACTGGGCCTCCATGACATATCAAGCCTAGTTTATCAAAATCCATTCAGCGCAGCGGTTTAAAGGTAAAAATGTTACAGACAGACAAACACATTCGAATTTATAATATTAGTATGGAAGTAAAGACACATTAAAACTCCTTTCAATAAACTTTTATTAAACGACAAACAATTTAACATGTACTATACACACAACACAATACGTACATCTATATAATTTAAAAAGTATTTTCTTTTAATATTTGTAGTATTACATGAAATCAGTTAACCCACTAATTAAAAAAAATAGCAATTAAGTTTTTTGACCCACAAACTCCCATAAGATTCAACTACCGATCTATCCGATACTAAAAAAACAGTTTTGGTCACAGAATAGACCATTCAGGTACACCTCTACCTTGTTCGTCGAAGAGTTATATTCTTTAAAGAAACAATTTGCACTGAGTGAGGCGTACTCATCAATTCAAAAAAAACTCAATCATCAATTAGAAGTGGTCCCAACATGCACCCTTGAAGAACCTCTGGTTTATCATAGAACAGTGGATATTTCATAAGAATTAGTGAGCTAATCGGCTTCGTTAGGTCAAGAAATCGTTATTGTTAATTAGTTACATATAAAAACGTAAGATAACACGGCTGTTATTATTATTATTCCATTGCCGATGGTGCGAAATGCTGTGTTCGGTTTCTTTGGTGCTTTCGTAGTAGTAGCAACATACACTGTAGTAGGGTTCTGCAAAACGAAAAAATTGGTACTCAAGATATTGTTAGTATCTACTATACTAATTAGAGTGATTATAATAATACTAGCTGTTACCCCCTGGTCTATCTAAGAAGCGAGAAGTTTTTGAAAAAAATATTATTCAAAATATCTCGAGAGAATTTTTCTAATAGAATTAGTTTTTCAACAAACTTAATCGAAATCTCTTACCCGTCCGCTTTTAGGAACATTATCAAGTGTATTTCGATCTGATGGATATGCGGGCAGCCCCCATCTATTAAATTTATTGTATAAACGCCGATTTCTATGGCATTTGTGCGAGCGTCGCGACTCACAGCCTTTGGTGGCAGATGGCACGCCGGATTTTTATTCTAATTTATCAATATTAAGCTATATAACTTCGTTGCTGATGACGATATTGTTATAAAAAATGAAAAGTAAGAGGAATAAAGATATTGATATGATGAAAATCGAGCGCAAATGACAAAAAAAACCGCGAGAGTTACCTATATCATATAATTTTTTTAAATCATCATCATTTCAGCCGAAAGACGTCCACTGCTGAATATAGGCCTCCCCCAAATTTCACCACATTGACCGGTCCGGTGCGTCTGGCATCCAGCGGACTGCCGCCATCCTCACCAGCCCGGCTAGCCTGGCCTACTGTGACATCGCTTAAGTCACACTTTTAATCACAGTTTGGGCGATAAACTCATTTTGTCTTAAATGCTAGCACGGCGGAGTGAGATATTTTCTTGACTTGTGGCATAACTTCTTGACATTAATTTTGTTTTTTTTCGGCAATTTTCCAATTTTATTGCCGTTTCATTGCAACCTTGGTCATAAAAACCATTTAGGTTCTAAGAAGCATAGCCTTACGACGCACTGTTTCCGAATTATGGGCTCCGTATATTATTTTATTTTGCATAAAACGCTCTATATTTCCAAAATTATATCTCGAAAACGGTATGTCCTAGGCAAAAAATAACCAAAATTTAGCCCCCCCTTTGCTACCCCCATGTTAGCAGCATCCCAAAATGAATATTAAGTTTTTTTTTTTTTTTTTGATTTCTTTGGTTTTAGACTTGAACCTACGGTCATGACAAGTTATGATAAAATATGTCATGTCTTACAATTTGTCTTAAATGCTAGCACGGGACCACCATGTGACATATACTTGGGAGCAAATAAATCGAGCCACTACCTTTTTTCACGTAAAATGGTAAATATTTTTGGTAATATGGAACGTATCAATTCGAACTATATATCGCCTAAAAGTTTAGTTAATAACCTTTACAATGAGGGTAAATTATTGAATAATAACCTTATTGAATGATAAATTATTGGCTCTGCAAGAAAAATGAAGTGAAAAAGGAAGTGGCTCGATTTATTTGCTCCCAAGTGTAGTTTACAGGCGGGACTTGCTTTTCTTGTTGTTGACTTCATAGTGCGACATAATTTGAATAGACGACCAAATAAAATAATACTTAAAAAAGTATGCCGTTCATACAGCTAAACAACTATTTAATTTTGTTGGGTATAAATTAATATTTGACCCACGACCATAGACTTACGCACACTTTATTTTTCTTAGATTTTGATAACATATTTAGTGTTTGTTAGAAAGATATAATTATTGTAGAAAATTTTATAATTATAAAAAATATAATAGCTTGGACCAATACCGGTGGCCTCTATTTTTATATATTTTAAATGTTTTTTGGGGATTTTATTTAAGAAACATTTAAAATGTAGAAAGTACGAAGAATATGGTATAAAAGAAAATAATTATAAAAAAAATTAATAAAAATAAGAATAACAATAAAAAAAAATACAATTATGAAAAAGAAATAATATAAAATTAATTAATAAGCCTGTAAAATTTCAATTAATTAATAAGCATTGATTACCACACACACAAAATTAATTTATTGCCATTTGGTGCAGTAATTAGAAGGCAAATATTTTTATACCATTCTCCCTCTAGAAAGCTTATTTTATTCACTGAAAACAGTGAATAAAAAGCACTTTTAATCACTGTTTTGGTGTTTGAATTTAGAACACTCATAATCATATTCGACCTTTGTCTCAATGCTATATAACCTCCTTGCGCAAAAATACTCGATACAGATCCTTGTGCTCTTACTGGACTTTCAAACTCCATCTTCGATTTTAATTTTGAGTTTTAATAATGGTTTTGATTTTAGTCTAGGATATTTATTGAATACTTATTTGGATTGTAATTCTAATATTAATTGCAATGGTGTTTAATTATTTATAATTATGTAACGTAACGGAGGTGGTCACTGGCCCCTGAAACACAGGGGCTGTTACCTAGCTCAGGGGCCAGGGTTTCATAGTTTATAAATTTTGAGGTTATAAACCATTTATTTATTATTATTCCTTTTGCTTTTGCTTATTTTTTTCTTTTTCTCGTAGTCATGGTATAAAATATAGTATGCAACTCTTGAATAAAACGGATTTATATCGAGGGCCATGAATCACTCGCGTCGCTCAGGATTCTAACACTTGAATCACTCCCTACGGTCGTGATTCAGTAGTTAGAATCCTTCGCTTGCTCGTGGTTCATCTATGGCCCTCGCTTTACATCCGTCTTTTATTCACTAGTTGCATAATATACTATTATACCATTCCCCCTCTAAAAAGCTTATTTTATTCACTGAAAACAGTGAATAAAAAGCATTTTAATCACTGTTTTGGTGTTTGAATTTGGAACACACCAATGTACTAGACGTCCATCTCAATGCTATGTAACCTCCTTGCGCCTCCTTGCGCAAATAATACTCGATACACAAACTCCTTCTTCGATTTTAATTTTGAGTTTGTTATTTAGGATTATAATAATGATTTTGATTTTAATCTAAGATATTTATTGAATACTTGTTTGGATTGTAATTCTAATATTAATTGCAATGGTATTTAATTAATTATAATTATGTCACGTAACGGAGGTGGTTACTGGTCCCTGAAACACAGGTGCTGTTAACTAGCTCAGGGGTTTCACATTTTATATAAATTTTGAAGAATAAACCATTTATTTATTTATTTATTACTCGTAATATTCCTTGTGCTTTGCACTTAAATCTTTCTTTTTCTCGAAGTCATGGTATAAAATATAGTATGCAACTCTTGAATAAAACGGATTTATATCGAGGGCCCTGAATCACTCGCGTCGCTCATGATTCTAACACTTGAATCACTCGCTATGCTCGTGATTCAATCATCATGAATCACTCCCTACGGTCGTGATTCAGTCGTTAGAATCATTCACTTGCTCTTGATTCATCTGTGGCCCTCGCTTTAAATCCGTCTTTTATTCACTAGTTGCATAATATACTATTTTTTTAATATTTTTTTTTGTCAAGTATAAAATTTTATCACCACCTCCGAACGAAAGTGATACATTCTCCTAAATCATCTGTCAAAATGTGATTTTTGTGACAAAATGGGTGCGCCCGTATTAGCAATTAAGACCCGATGAGTCCCAAACAAACGTCAGGAAATTTTCTCACGCCGCCGGTGCTATTATTTAGGACAAAATGGCGTTATCGCCCAAACTGCGATGAAATGTGTGACTCAAGCCATGTCACAGTAGGCCGTGCTCGCCGGGCAGCAACAAGAAAGGCATGTTGCGCCTTTAAAATATGTCACATGTTTGACCCGTGCTAGCATTTAAGACAAATTGTAAGACATGGACAAATTTTATCATGTCTTGTCACAAACGTCTTGGGTTTGCCATGCTCGCCGGGCAGGTCAATTTTATAAGTATTAAATAATAAATATATATAAGTTTGTTTGGTTGGGTTTATGAAATTCTAAGTTTGTTGAAAAACGTCTGAGTAGTTATGTATACTTGCACTTACCACCGACAGTGGCAGACGGTAGCGTCGGTTTTGGGCAGTTTTGTTCGGGCAAAAATTGGCCGAATTCTCTGCTCGACCGATACTAGCGTTCTTGAGCTGATAGATGATTTGGAAAATTTAAAACTGACTGCGTCATTCATCTATCGTGTAATCATTTGTAGGGTCAATCCAGGCTGCTGACCGAACTCGGGCTCTACACGAAGTGTCATTCTAGATTTACTAATGATAAGCATAAAATATATAGTCTTAATTTACATTGGCATAACGAAATTCAGCATAATGATCATGATCACGAATAATATTATAAAGCATATTGTTTTAAACACATAATTCATATAAAAAACAGGAGTGGCCCAGCACGGCCAACACCTTAACCTAATCCATGCCTTAAAATTTATGCAACACAAAATTATGCCAAAAAAAATTTGCCCGAATGACAGTGTTGCTAATATTTGCATTATGCCTAAGTACTATTATGCCAAAGTATTATTATGATGATAAAAGTTTTGTGAAAACGTTATGCCAAACAATTTTATGCCTTAAAATTTTGTGCCAAAAGGGGAATTGCCGCCATTATCGTCAAAATGTAACGGATTGATTATGAGATCCCATTATTTTCTGAAATTTTACCAATCGCTATCGCGTCGCTTTAGTTGACAGACACCTGAGAGTCAGCAGCCTGGAAATAAAGGCGAAAGTCCATTAAATGCCTGAAATACTTAGACAGATACGACTACTTTTTGCCACACTGAATGTATATTGCCACATCTGTGTTTGACACAATTATTATTAAGATTAAACACGTACGTAGTGTTTGGTAATAAATGTTTTTTTTCTTTTTCTAATAGCCCTAAATTTTATCTAGAACTAGCTGCCAGCCCTGGTTTTGGTATCTACTTCTTCATGATTCTGATTTCTTGGTAGTTTGAAAATCTTTACCACACATGGTACCCAGATAAAATTATTTTCTTTATGTTTCTGTTCTCCTTGTAGTTTAAGAGCTCTGGTTTTTTTCCTTCTTCAGGATTCTGGTCTCAGTCAATCGTCTAAAATCTTACAGAGCCCCCAGACAGTCTTAGAGTAAATAAAAATGACCATACATACTTTCATCCCCTATTTCACCCCTTAAGAGGATGAATTTCGAAAAGTAGTTTCTTAAATGACACCTATAGTATAAAACCAATATTATCTCAAAATTTAAAACTTTTATCATTAGTGCTTTAGGGATGGGAGTTGATATTTCAATCGGGACATTGACTTTTATTTCCTAATACTAACTACTACTATTATAACGAGAATTTTGTGAGGATGAATGGATGGATGGATGTTTGATGAAACTTTACAGAAATATAGCTTATACATTAGAATAACACATAGGCTATAATGTATAAAGATATTGGGAGAAGTACTAATACCACGCAGTCATAGTTTTATCAATCTGCCAATCATGTTGGGGTCGGCTTCCAGTCTAACCGGATTCAGCTGAGTACCTGAGTACTGAGTAGTGTTTTACATGGAGCGACTGCCTATCTGACCTCCACAACCCAGTAACTGGGTAACACGGTACCCCTTGGCTAGACTGGTGTCAGATCTCAAGCTTCTGATTACTCATTACGACTTTCAAAGATCTTCAAATGACAGCCGGGACCAACGCGAGGCACAGAGGAAACTCGGTATGTTGAAATGGTCACCCATCCACGGACCGACCTCGTCAACGATTGCTTAACCTTGATGATCGACCCGTGCGGCTGTTATTATTTAGCCACGAGCTCCATAGTTTTATATTATGTATAAATTCGTTCGTCGGCCTTCTACAGCCTGTACCTCGGTGCATGCGTGTGCTCAAGAGCTCCACGACCTCATCCCACCAGCCCCCTTCTACCATCGGACACGCACTGCAAGTTACCATCCTGACCTTGTTGCCATTCCACCAATTCGCACCAAGCGCATCCAAACATCCTTTATAATGCGCACAGCGAATGAATGGAACTCACTACCTGTGTCTGTGTTTCCGAACGCATTCAACCCGAATCTCTTCAAAATTAGAGTGAACAGGCTTCTTCTGGGTAAGCTCACTCCATCGTAGACTCTGTCTCTGTCACCTCTGACCTAGACTAGAGTCAAGAGCAAACCCATCACAAAAAAAAAGTAAATAAAAAGTGCCAGGAAAACAGGAAAAATAAGTAAAACAATCCGTGGCTGGAATCATGATTCTCAAACTACTAGGAGAACAGAATCAAGAAAACAGGTATTGCAGGAGCTAGAATCATGTGTGGTATACAAGGGCGTCGCTAGCCGATGGACCGGGGGGGCAATTTTATATGGAGGTTGGAAAAACGTATGAATTTTAAATACGGTACAGTCAAAAGCATATGAAGCTTTAAACTGATAGTACGAGTCTAGCCCTACGGCGATTGTTATAAGAACGTTATAAAGTACAATGGGTAACGTTCCACGAGCTCAATCATCGGGGGTTTTGGGTTAACTTCTCGAGCACTTACACACAACTGCCCCTACCTGCCCCCCCTTGGTGACGACCTTGGTGGTAAATAAAGACTCACAAACTACCAGGCGAACAGCATTATGAAGAAAAATATCTAGGACTAACAACTAACAATATGCAATTTATTTACATTAATTTTAAAAAGGATTAAGTACTAATGCCACGCGGGCAATGCCGCGGGGGGCAGCTAGTATATAGATAAATTAAGAATGAAGAAGGATTTCCTAAGTCAGTTTCACTACAATAAAAAAAAGATTACGCACTTACATAAACTCACGCCTTTTTCCATGATAAATGATAATGATAAATGATTTTATTTCTGTAAGTTGGTTTGTACAAATTCTTTTACATGTCGATCATATTTTTTTAAACTAGATGAGGTCGACGTTTCCTATCTGACTACTCTGAGAAGAAAGGCCGAAACAAACTCAGAGGTCACAGTCTCTTTTAAAGTCCTGACAAAATCTTGGTTATATCATGTGAAGACCATGTAGACAGATTTCTGAAATGGTCTTTTGAGGAAAGAACCAGCCAGATTGAGTGGACCTGTCCAGTCAGTGCACGCATTTGTCAATAACCGAGCAGCTCAACTCAGAATGTAAGGAGCTCAACGATTCGACGAACAATACCAAAGAAAGGACATTCGGGTAGGCCGCATAAACTACTCATACTGCCAGACTATGAGTATAAACTAACTAAGAAAAAATAAAAAATCCACATAGTCTTCACATTCACAATAATAAAAATAAAATAATATAATATCTACTTTAAAAAGTAAATATTCTTGTCATTGAAAGAAAACCAAAAAAAATATCAAAATTGAAAACAAAATTCACGGTGCAAAATATAAAAAATCAAAATTAATTGGAGCAGCTCAATCCCAAGCCTTTTTGTCCTCAACGTAATCTTTAATAGTATAAAACGCTTTCTGGCACAACTTACGTTTAATGAATGATTTGAATTTATTAAGACTTAGATCTTGTACGTGGCTTGGAAGCTTATTATAAAAGCGTACACATTGACATCTAAACGAGCCACCTATCTTCTTGAGCCTTGTTGTACTACAAATTTGTGTTTGTTCCTAGTATTTATGTTATGGATATCACTGTATTTTTTAAACAATTTTATATTTTTATGAGCATATAAAAGATTTTCATAAATATACTGAGAGGGCACAGTCATTACATTAATCTCCTTAAATTTCTCTCTGAGAGAGTGCCTCGGGCTTAATTTATAAATTGATCGAACAGCTCTTTTCTGCAAAACAAAGATATTCTGGATGTCGGCGGCATTTCCCCACAACAGAATACCGTACGACATTACACTATGAAAATAGCTAAAGTATACTAAACGGGCTGTCTCTATGTCAGTTAAATTACGAATTTTTCTAACAGCATATGCTGGGACTAAGGAGAACTTACAGAACGCCACCTGCTACAATCCTTACATACTTATTTTGCTTTACTCACGTTCATACATCTAGACATACACGCACGCCGGTTGTAATGTGCACCTGGCTTTTCTGAAGACGATTGAGAGGCGACTTTCAGTTTCAAAAAGTCTATTTATCACCTCTCATTCGTCCTCTCAACATGACCAAACAAACCATCAACGCATACTCTTTTAAATTTTTGTCACTATTATCTTATTTTATTCTTGAATAGCTATGTGCACAGATAATATAATACCAGCTTATAGAGGTCTGATTAAAATGTTTGTTTTTGTACTTCGATAGCGTTCGGTTCCGTTCCACGGCTATAGATGGTGTTAGCAGCGACTAGCAAGTAAAAGGGTTTTCTCGGTTCGTGACCATTTTTTCTTTAAATACAGTGACGATTTGTTTTATAGTATTTTTTTGCACGTTTTTACAGTTTCATTGTACCAAAATTTGTTAAAATACAAATGAAAAAAATCGATAGGCTTGCCTCAGAAATTTAAAACCACGCCATCTATTGGAACCAGTTTTAAATGATTCGTTCAAATAATATTTGAAATGTGAAATAAGAGTACAATATTCCATAATTATGTAACTCTCCGTTGATTAAATAAATAGAACATACAATTTTTATGATCAATTCTAGAAAATGTAAATTTAACACACTGTTCACTAATCGATGCATATCGCGCAATCTAGTGACATTTATTTGAACCAAATTTTCTTTGATAGCGTTGGGACCCGTATGTCTAGGATATAAATTGCCCACCCGAGTGACAGATGAAATGATCGTGAGGAAGAGTGAGCCGCGAGCCTGTCAAAGTCAAAGTCAAAGTCAAAAATATTTATTCAATTAGGCCAATAAACGGCACTTTTGAACGTCACATAAATTAAAACTAAAAATTAAAAGTAATAAAAAAAATATTTAAAAGTAATAAAAAAAAAATAAGATAAAAAAAATAAGATAAAACTAATGTCGTTAATAATAATAAAAAAAACTTGGTACATGAATATTAAAAAAATGTGGGTGCGTTCAACGAACTACAGAACGCCACCGTTTTGTAGTTTCTGCTTACCCCCATGGGTTGGAAAAAGCCGTGAGTTTATGTATGTACGTAAATGATAAGAATTCTTACGGCGGCAGGCCCGCTGAGTTTCTGCCGGCAGCTGATCTCGTCAATAGAAGTCCTGAACTTCTCAATGCTCGCTTGGTCCGTATAGTCAGGTTGGAATTTGAAGCTGTTGAAAATCAAGAGAAATTATTTAACATAGAGAAATAAAGATAAAATCGGTTCATCTTATTAAAGTCACCACCAGATAACAAAAAAATAAAAGTCGTTAACACCTGTCTACCAATGTATTCGAAAATTTCAAAACGATACGAAAAAAATGTAAAGGCTGTGTCGCTGCACGATCAAAACAAACGTATCGCGGTAAGGGGCGTCCTTGACCCTTTCACTTGGCATTCAGTAATGAGTTAATATCTCATAAACGCGTGGACCGATTTATATGTTTTAGGGGTTCCCAAACTTATTTTGTCTACTGCCCACTTTCAGAATAAATTATTTTTTTGCGCCCCCATTTTTTTACATTAAAAACCACTATAACTTCAAATTAAGTTAATCAATTATTGTGAGCTATATTAGCGGAGATAAAACATTAATTCTAAACGAGACTTTTAATAAACGAGATTGATACAGGAATGCACAATTCGGGTTATTTAACAAAAACTTGTTAAAACATGATTGCCCGCGGTACTATCTACGAAAATTACCTATCTAGGAGTACTAATAACTATTAAAATGCGAAAGTATGTCTGTTGCCTTTTTATTTGTTTGTTTGTGTCTACTTTCATTTTGAAACGGAGCGACCGATTGACATGATTTTTATTTTATATATTTAATAAAACAGGACAGATATATGAACTACGCGGCTAGAAATATCGAACCGAGTTTGAGCAATCTCTTAACTAATATTAGTTGATGTTCACAAGTTGTAGTTGAGAGTCGAGAGCTCATGCAGTCGGTGTCTAAGAGGCCTCCTAGCTAAATGAAATTACAAATCACCCCCCAAGCCTCTACACAACGCCCCCATTTTTTTCTGGGTCTCTATCGGCCCCCTTTAGGTCTGCAGCGCGGGAAAGGCTGATTTAAACGGACACAATGGTTCTACGCCTATACCTTACATTTGAGACCAAAATAATAAAAATATCTCCTTAAAGAAAAAAATGTTTTTAAGTTACGTAATTATACTTTTTGGTAAACGTCGGATCAATGACTATTATATTTTGTTATCTGGTGGAGACTTTAAGATGATGCCAGACAGACACAAAGATACACAAATACACACATCAAACCCCTCTTTATCCGTAGGGGGTTTAAAAGTATTTATGACTATAAGGAACAGAAACTGACATAATTATCTATATTTTGTCTTACTACAATCCTACCTTAAAAATCATCTTAATATCCCTTCCCACACTACCGACTTCTACTCCTACTCTTTTACTGTGTACGCCGTGCGATTGTGGAACGCTCTGCCGCCTGACATCAGGGACTGCCAAACTCTTACAGTTTTTAAGAAAAGAGTGAAAGACCACTACCTTTCCATTCCGTCATAGTTGCTTAAATTTGTATTTTTTTATATATATATATAAAAATACCATTGTTTATTTCTAACGTCTCTAAGGATACTAGTGAGCAGGACATTGTTAGCTACATAAAGGATAAGACCGGCGAGGTTGTGTCATTGAAAGTGATAAAAATGAAAACAAATCGAAAATATAACGCTTATAAGTTATTTGTTTCTAAGAGTAATTTGCATTTATTTTTGAATGACCATTTTTGGCCTAGCGGCATAACGTTTCGGCGTTTCGTGCATTTTATGTACGGGCCGAAACAAAGAGATTGTAATGTTAAAGTTTAATTGTGTTACATTATGCATAGTGGTCACAAAATGGCTTGTAATAATTGTAAATTCATTAGTTTTAATTGTAAAAATTTTAAAACTTCCATTGAAGATGTGAGAAAATTATGTAAGTCGGCGAATGTAGTCTGTCTCCAAGAGACGTGGTTACTCAATCATGACCTTCCGCTGTTAGGTACTGTATCGCCTGATTTTGAGTGCATAGGCAAGAGTTCAGTGGACAGCGGCGAATTGCTGGTCGGTAGACCTTATGGCGGTGTGGCAATTCTGTGGCGAAAGGGTATTTTTGATAGTGTTTCTGTTATAAATTGTAACAGTGACAGACTGTTAGCTGTAAAGGCTACTATAGGTGGTCGTTCCATACTAGTCTTTTGTGTTTATATGCCAGTAAAAGCGAGGGAAAACTTGCCTATTTTCACAGATATTCTTAGTGAGATCAGCTCGATTGAAGAAGGTAGTGATGTTCAATCTGTCATTATTTTGGGCGACCTAAATGCGCAACCCGGCCAATTATTTTTAACCGAGCTTAATAGCTTTTGCACGGACAGATCGTGGGTGTGCGCAGACATAGAATTTTTGGGGATTGATTCAAACGCATTTACCTATTTTGACACGTTTCATCGTAAGGGCAGTTGGCTGGACCATTGTGTTGTCTCACAAGCGGCCTGGCAATCTACAGTTAACGTCGGCATAATTCAGGATATTTTTGTTTCTGATCATCTGCCTATATTTATCGAGTGCAATTTGGGTTCAATTAGTTCTATTACCGCGATCCAAAATACATCGCGCAGTGCTGTAATCTGGGGGGAGAGAGATGAGGCTCAAATAAGTAAATATCGAGATTTATGTAGTAAAGGCTTGAGAGACATTGACTTCCCTTCTGAATTTGAAACATGTAGTTTTGGGCCTTGTACCTTATCTAATCATAAGTTAGTCTTAGATAAAATGTATAAGACATTTGTTGATGTATTAAGTGATGCGGCTGTACAATCTAGAAACAATGTAAGACTTAAACGTCATAATAAACGTGTGTGCGGCTGGAGTGAACATGTGAGGGAAGCGCATAGGGAGGCTAGGCTGAAATACCAAAACTGGAGGGTACTGGGTAGACCAAGTACTGGTTCCGCTTACGACCTGATGTGCGAGTCCCGTAAAATTTTTAAAGGCCGGCTAAAATGGTGTCAGAAACACCAGGACCAAATTAGAATGGACGTAATAGCTAAACAAAGAGCCGAAAAAGATTTCACGAAATTTTGGAAGTCCACTAGTAAGCTTGATGTTAGGCCTGGCCTCCCTGCGAATGTTGAGGGCCGAAATGACCCGAGGGATATCGCTAATTTATTCATGGAGCACTTTAAAGTACGCTCTCCTCTGGGTCCTTCGACCACTATGCCAGATGGTGGGCCCACCGTGGCGGGCGAGGAACCTTTACTTAAATTTACAGCGAAGCAACTTAAAAAAGAGATAAATAGTATGCGTAGAGGTAAATCTCCTGGCCATGATGGGCTCAGTATTGAGCACTTAAAACATGCTGGCGTACACGTGCCGAGGGTTCTGTCCATGTTCTTCAATATGTGCATTAGTCATTCATACTTACCGGATGATTTGATGAAAACTACAGTGGTGCCCATAGTGAAGAACAGGACAGGAGACATATCGGACAAGGGAAACTATCGCCCGATCTCTCTCGCGACAACTGTAGCAAAACTGTTGGATAGTGTGCTTGAGTCTTGTCTGGATAAGTACATAAACATACATGACGCCACAGTTCGGGTTTAGATCTGGACTGTCAACTGAAAGCGCGATTCTGGTTCTTAAGCACACTGTCCAATACTACACTGAACGGAAGACACCGGTATACGCCTGTTTTTTGGATCTCTCCAAGGCCTTCGATCTCGTTTCGTATGAAGTGCTTTGGAGAAAGATGGAGGACAGGGGTATGCCGACGGAACTATTGAAAATATTTCAATACTGGTACTCGAATCAGACTAATTGTGTTAGGTGGTCAAACTGCCTCTCAGAGTCATACAGGTTGGAGTGCGGAGTGAGACAGGGGGGGTTGTCCTCTCCAAAGCTGTTTAACTTCTATGTAAATGACCTCCTAGTCGAGCTCAGCGGCATGCGTGTCGGTTGCCGTGTGGGGGATGTTTGTGTGAACAACATCAGCTACGCGGATGATATGGTGTTGCTGGGCCCGACTGCGAGGTCAATCAAGGAAATGCTGAAAGTTTGTGAGAAATACGCCGCATCACATGGTCTTATATATAATGTAAGAAAAACCGAGTTCATGGTCTTTGGGGCCGCCGGCAAGTGCCCAGACACCATTCCTTCAATTACTTTGAACGGCGCTAATATAAAGCAGGTGACCAAGTTTAAGTATCTGGGCCATATTCTTGTTGACGACCTTAAGGACGATGATGACGTGGAGAGGGAGCGCAGGGCGTTGGCAGTCCGCGGGAACATGTTGGCACGCAGATTTTTTCGTTGTACCGATCAGGTCAAAATAACCTTGTTTAAAGCTTATTGTCAAGGCCTGTACACGGGAAGTCTGTGGTTCAACTGTTCGCGGAGGGCGCTAAGTTCCTTGCGCGTCCAATATAATAATGTTTTCAGGATGATGTTGAAGCTCCCTCGTTTTTGTAGTGCCTCGGGGATGTTTGCCCAATCGGGTACAGATGGTTTCCATGCTATCATCAGGAAAAAGGTGGCATCGCTTGTGAGGAGGACTCGGGGGAGTGACAATAGCTTACTGAAAGTCGTAGCTGACGACCCGACAGCTCCTGTGCTGAGGCATCTCATGCGGAATCATTGTCCGCATGAAATGCCTCGCAAGTACATGACTCACTAAGTTGTATGTTGTTATTATCTTTTTTTACTAATCCTAGTGTGTAAGTCGTAGTATCTAAGGTGTTTACTAACAAAAATGGTTCCTATGTTGTCCCAAATAAAAACAATATTTATTATTTATTATTATATATAGATAGGTATTAGTATTTATTGTTTTAATATTTATTTTATAAATATGTTTGTTTATATTATTATAACATAGGTATATTTAATTTGTTATCGGTATTGTATAACAGTTATTACTTTGTATTTTTCAACCCTACACACTATGTCTACATCTCTTTTTTCTTCATCTTTCCTTTCGCAGGTATGCTGGAAGAGATTTCTATAGAAATAAGCATCACCTATGTACCTATTTTTCTGTTTCTTCTTCTTGTTTGTATATTATGTGTGTGTGCATAAATGGTTAAATAAATAAATAAATAAATCCTTACGACAGTATTAGTTTTAAAGTTAATATTGTGATCACCAATCTACAGTTCGCGGCAAATAGGTTGGCCGCTCCTTCTCTCAACCAGGCTTGCCGAAGTTCATGGCATACTCTCAACTCTCACGTTATGAGATTTAGGACTACTGCACACTGGGCGTCGGGAGTCGCAAGCCGATTCCCGGCCACCGTAGGCACGGGCTTGCGGACGGCAAGTTATGGGTAGCTTACCGATAAGGACCAAGCCCGAGTTTACGGCGCGTAGTGTTCCACGCGCGCCTCAAAGAGATGTCAGCAAAAGTGACGGGGCCTGATAGGACCGATGCCTGTCTGGGTCGCGGATAAATTTGAAATAGAGTTACCGCGGCCCTGGCGCAAGCAACTGAAGGAACACGGGTGGGTTTTAGTCAGTAAAAGTCTGACACGCCCTCCCAGAGCGGGAGAAGTCATTGGATGATTTCCCACCCAAAAAAAGACTACTGCACAGCCATTTGTAGCTTACTACAGACCTACCAATTAATTAGACGCGAACTGTTTTTAAAGGGGGGTGGCCCAGTGGTAACGGCCTTGACTTACGTATCGTGGGTCGTTGGTAAGACCAATCAGGGACCCAGATAGGCTCTATACTTTCTTTAAGTTATTTTATCACTACTGCTCTGAAAACGTTGAAGGAAAAGATCGTGAAACCTCGAAGACATGGGTGTGATCTACCAACCCGCACAGGGCCCGCGTGTTGGACTAAGGCCTCTCATAGAGAGGAGAAGGCCACTTTAAAAAGGCTGAATTATGCTTTATGCTATGACCTGTACTTAATGAAAAGTTTGAAAATCATTCGCTGCACGAGCGTTCTTTTTACAAGCACTAAGCGAAGACGATGTTTTCCATCATCATACCACTCGACATAGGCAGCAGTTTTATTGTTTTTAATTATTGTCGGTAGGCTCTAGCTTGACCACTTTCTCACCTGATGGTAAGCGAGGATGTGGTCGACGGTGAAGCACACTTGTCTAGAAGAAACCTATTCATTCTTGACTTAAAGACCCCTAGATCAAAAAAATAAAAATCTAAATATTATTTTGTTTGTTTTAACTCTCGCTAATGCTATACCTAAACACACATTAGTAAGGTACTTGGGAAAAAATCAAAAGTCAAATGTGTTTATTTCAAGTAGGCCATTATGCGGCACTTTTGAACGTTAAAATTTACAAGTAATAAAAATTTATTCTACCGTGCATTCGGAAATGTAGCTTGTTATGGAGAAGAACGCACAAGAAACTCCATACATACTCTTTTAAAAAAAAAAGTTTCATATAATATATACATAAGTACATACATTAATAAATTCATATACGTGAGGACGATGTACCCAGCACTACTATACTACATATAGGTATACATAATTACAAGCACTAACAGGTAAATTCCTTTACTTGATAAATAGGAACATGGTTCTCACGTACTTACTATAGTTCATTAGTGGTGATAATATTATGGATTCAGAGTTTCAAAATTCATTTTAATACTTATTACCAAGGTATTCCAGTGGCAAGTACAGTAACATACTTAATGACGTTTTCTTAATTTTTCCTCAAAACAAGGAGGGAAGTTTTGGTTTCGGTTACGGCCGAAACTGAGACTGTTGCCGAAATTCGGATTCGGATTCGGTCGTAAAATCAGTTTCGATCGGACACTGTTCGAAAATTAATCATCACTGCGCGCGGAGCCATGTGTGCGTGCGCTGTACGTATACTTGTAAATACACAGCTTTAATTTGTGTGTGGCGGCATAGCGCCGCGCGCAAAGATGACTTGAACTATCTTTACTTACTTTTCGCTCCTCTGCCTCCCTACAGGCTTATCAGAGTCTTCTGCAGCCGAATCGTCGCCATATTCTGTGGTCTCTGCTGTTGCTTTCTCAACGGTTGCTGGGGGTTCTTTGGCCACTTCCTTTTCTACATCACTGTCTGTTTTGTAGTCTGCATCAAATATTTATAATTTTATAAGCGGTAAAGAAAGATAATCTTACATGAGTTGCAAACTTCTTGGCAAAGGTGCTTCACCGTTGAACACATCATGGCTTATCTTGCCATAAGGGGAGATAATGGTCAAACGCGAGCCTATCATCAATCAAACAATCAATACTCAATACATATAATAAATCTGTAGAAAAATCGTTTTTGTACATCGAAAATATTTCCCAAAAAATTGCCCAGGAGTTAAAGGACCAACAGAACCCACTTCCAGCAATCTTGATTTTTTAGTATGTTTAATTGTGCACGCATCATTTAAAATATACGAAACCAATGTAGATAACTTTTGTACATACAAATTGTGCGTAACTTGAAGTATTACTTAGTTTTTGTTTCATCGCAATCATAAGGGGTTCTACCTAGTTCACCTAGGTTTCTATAGGTTCTCTCTAGGTCTCTAGGTTCTACCTGGTTCTACCTAGTTCAGGCAAATTATACATCAGCACTTTTTAGAACATAAGCAAATTATTGTAAATTTTGTACTTTAAGAAATAAATAAACGATTTTATTTTATTATTATTATTATTATTATTATTATAAGATATATCAATTTAGATAAAGTCTTCAAGAAGTAGAATACTTATTGCAACACACTCAATTCAGATACTCGTACAGTTGAACTCCATATTCATATAAAACGGCTATATGTTGATCGGTTGTGCTATGCCAGTTGAAGATACATAAATCTACAAACCTAAGGTGTCCTTATAGATCTCAGCCAGTTCCTTCTCTATCCTAGCTTCGTCATCATCTGACACAAATCCTTCGGATTTCTCGACAGCTTTAGTTTCATCTTTCTTAACCTTGGCCAGCTGAAAAACCGTTATTTAATTCCTTATTCACATTAATATTACTACAGACCGACCACGGCCACGGCGGCCATTCACAGCGGAGACTAGCCATCAGCGCGGGAGATATTATCGCGCACAAGTGTGTGCTCAAACATAGGTGCACTCTCAGTCCCCTCAGGGCGGTTACGCACACCGCAGGAGACGCTCCGGGCGTCGGATGTCGCAAGCTGATTCTCGGCCACGTAGCTCGCGGCTCGTCTGATAAGGATCAGGCCCGAGTCGACGGCGCGTAGTGTTCCACGCGCGCCTCTAAGTGATGTCAGCAAAAACTGACGGGGTCTGCTAGGGCCGATGCCTGTCTGATTTGCGGATAAATTTGAAAGAGAGTTACCGCGGCCCTGGCACAAGCAACTGAAGTGGGTTGGTTTTAGTCAGTAAAGACTGACACGCCCTCCTGCTTGACCCAAAGCGGGAGAAGTCATTGGACGATTTACCACCCAAAAAAAGGGCTGTTACGCACTACACGTCCGTGTCCGTAATTTGAGTTCAAAATGTTCCGAATTATGACATATTATGACGTATAGAGTTCAGGGGGGTAACCACAAGCTCTTAGAGTAAGGTTATTTTGAGATCGAGTAAGTGACAGATGTATACAAGTCAGATACATCTGTCCCTTACTCGATCTCAAAATAACCTTACTCTAAGAGCTTGTGATCACTCCCCAGATGTAGTGCGTAGCTTCCCTACAAGAAGTACTACGGCTAGAAATTTCACGGATACGGATCGGATGTAGTGCGTAACTAACGGTCTATCCACACATAATATCAGGGCCGTTCCCGGGACGTGGACGGACCGTGCCCCGTCACGGGCTCAAATAAATATCGGTGTGTATATTTTATATGAACTCGTTCACACACGTCCGTGCACGGGCCGGTGACGGTGACGGAGCTTCAATGCCAGAGGCCTTAGTGCGAGTTTTTACTCACGCTCAATCGCGTTAACGTAAACATCAATTTGTATTGAAATTGGATAAGCGCCGTCTGGGGACGGTAAGGAGAAACCTCTTTTTTGTATACCTTTTGACATAAGAGATCATTTACGTTATCACGAGTGAGTACGTTAAAAAACTCGCACTAAGGCCTCTGGTCCGACGCCGTGAAGTGCGTGGGTGTGCCGATATTCTCCCTGCACGTTGTCGATTTCTCTTTAAAGAATATGAATGACTAGTTGTTAATAGAGGCAGTACCGCATATATAGCGTTTTGTACGTCTAAGAGGTACCTTCATCTAGAGCAATTGCAATCGCAATCAACTCGTCTGTATTAGACAAAGACATGACGTATATTGCGTGTTTTAATTTCTATTTCACTACACTACACTAAAGCGATACTCAGATACGCGCCAGAGTAGGCGAGGTAGCGCCTGCCTGGGTTGGCAGGCGCTTTACTTCGTGAAGTGTACTTGGAACACAAGACCTACAACATGTAAGTCGCGGCCGTTACCACTGGTCCACCACTCTAAGTGAAATACTAACGGTAGTAGTCTTCTTGATATCTCTCTTAGTAGCCGGTGCTTGAGTAGTACTGTTCTTCTCTGAAGACTTCTCATCCTCATCACTGTCTTCATCAGGCCCCGGCTCCTCCTCTATGCCCACTGGAAAATCTGAAAAGTTAACATAACATTACGCTGGTGTCTGTAGGCAAATGTGCAATTATAGGACGTTCACAATTTTTTTTTTTATTATCCGTACCCATAGGGTAAAAACGCAAATCACAGGCTGTTTCTCACAAAGACCTTATACGTATTTCTTACTGAAGTATAAGGTCTTTGGTATCTCATGAACCATGATAGCTAGACAGTTGAAATTTTCACAGATGATGTATTTCTGTTGCCGCTACAACAATAAATACTAAAACAGAATAAAATCAATATTTAAGTGGAGCTCCTATACAACAAAGGTGATTTCTATTCCGTTTTCTTGCGATAATGGTACGGAAAGTTTATAAAGACTGTCAAAAAATTGATGACTGCCTACTGCTTCAAGAGGATCTTGACAGACTTAATACCTACTGTATAGACAACAAACTCTCTCTTAGTCTTTCAAAATGTCACAGTATATCATTTACTAAAAACAAAAATAAATTAAATTTTAAGTATACTTTGAATAGCCAACAATTAAAAATAGTAGAATCCGTTCGTGACCTTGGTGTAACTATTGATTCGTGTCTGCATTTTCACTTGCATATTGAAAACATAATAAATAAAGCCTTTCAAATGTATGGTTTTGTCATGAGAGCCTCTAAAGACTTTGTGCGACCCTCTACCTTTGTGGTATTATACAAAACTTTAATAAGGTCTCAATTAGAATACGCCGTTCCTATCTGGAAACCGATTTGCCTCAAATACTCGTATCACATTAAATTAGAAGTCGTGCAGTAAAAGTTTCTACGCACAATGAACTATTGGTGTTATCATTCGAGGATTCCATACACACAGTTGTTACAGCGATATAATATTTTAAGTTTAGAATCTCGGCGCTTACTTTTGGTGGCCATGATGCTGCATGGTTTGTGTTACAATAGATTCGATTGTATTGAAATCACAAATAAGTTACGCTATACAGTGCCCCGAAAAGTTATCAGAAGGGCGGCCCACGTGCCCCGGTTGTTCCATGTGGATTCATGTAACACCAACGCCGGGGCACTGGTGCCACTTCGTCAGCTTGTGGAAGCTTATAACACACACTTCATGGACATAGATATCTTCTCCCTTTCGAGTAAAAAGTTTAAATGTCTGGCTATAAATATTTTATCTCCAGGTCCATCTCCGGTAAATGTGGCGACACTTGGGGGAGGCCTATGTCCAGCAGTGTACGTCTTTCGGCTGATATGATGATGATGATGATGTAACTGTTTTTTTATCCCTAATAAAGCCTTCGTGCGCAAGTACGACTCGCACTTGGCTGGTTTTTAGGGTTCCGTACCCAAAGGGTAAAAACGGAACCCTATTACTGAGACTCCGCGGTCCGTCTGTCTGTCTGTCTGTCTGTCTGTCTGTCTGTCTGTCACCAGGCTGTATCTCATGAACCGTGATAGCTAGACAGTTGAAATTTTCACAGATGATGTATTCCTGTTGCCGCTATAACAACAAATACTAAAAACAGAATAAAATAAATATTTAAGTGGGGCTCCCATACAAAAAACGTGATTATTTCGCCGTTTTTTTACGATAATGGTACGGAACCCTTCGTGCGCGAGTCCGACTCGCACTTGCCCAGTTTTTTTTAAACAATTTCACCGTACTATTCCCAAACCACTGGAACTCCTGAAAGCCAGAATCAACAAGTACCGGAGAATTAATTTAACTGTCTTGGATCCCGCAACGAAATTAATCAGAAAAGCATAACGGAGGAGTAGGAAAACATACAAATTTCCACTACCCTCCATATCAAGCAGGAGACAGAACAAACATAGTTTGCTTCATTTTAGGTCCAATTTAATAAATCATAGCTTAGCCTAGCTTCCCTACTAAGCTGGGGGCAGCTTCCAGTCTAACCGGACTAGCTGAGTTCCAGTATCTACATGGAGCGACTGCCTATCTGACCTGAACCCAGTAACTGGATAACACGACAAGACTGGTGTCAGATCTCAAGCTTCTGACTACCCGCAACGATTGTCAAAGATCTTCAAATGACAGCCGGGACAAACGGCTTAACGTGCTTTCCGAGGAACGGAGGAAATTCGCTCTGTAAAGATGTTTACCCATCCACGAACCGACCTCGACAAGCGTTGCTTAACCTTGAAAATCGACCTGTGCGTTGAGCCTCCTCGAGCTTAAGGCGCCGATTCCCTTGAGTAGCTGTAGCTGAGTTCTTGAAGCTGTAGCTGATTTTAAAATGAGAATCACGTCTACACGGCTAGTCATAATTTTTTGGAATAAATATATAATTTATTAGACCATTTTCTTAATAATTTCATCTAAGCAGAATTTGCAGAAAGTTATAAATAAAATAAGTTAATTAATTAAAATAATCAAAATCCCGACTGCTTAAAAAGCGAACTAAAAAGACTTAAACAAGAAGAAAATAATTTTGTGCAGTCGGAGGACACATCTGATTCTGGTTTTGGTCAGCCAGCTCGCGAAAAGAATATGTACCCTCCGACTGCGCAGCATGATTTTCTCCTTGTTTAGGCCTTTTTTGTTCGCTTTTTAAGCAGTCGGGTTTTTTTTATTTTTCCCCTCGTCAGTCGACAACTCTAATTTAGAGTACTCAACTTTTTTTTATAGAACATGGACGTTCAGAAAGTGCTGGCCCTCAGCCTTTTTTTTTTTTATTTATGATGGGTTCGCTCTTGACTCTAGTCTAGGTCAGAGGTGACAGAGACAGAGTCTACGATGGAGTGAGCTTACCCAGAAGAAGCCTGTTCACTCTAACTTTGAAGAGATTCGGGTTGAATGCGTTCGGAAAAACAGACGCAGGTAGTGAGTTCCATTCATTCGCTGTGCGCATTATGAAGGATGTTTGGAAGCGCTTGGTGCGAATTGGTGGAATGGCAACAAGGTAAGGATGGTAACTTGCAGTGCGTCTAGATGTCCGATGGTAGAAGGGGGCTGGTGGGATGAGGTCGTGGAGCTCTTGAGCACACTCACCGAAGTACAGTCTGTAGAAGACCGACAAGCAGGCAACCTTGCGGCGATGAGCCAAGCTATTAAGCTTGGCATCCACCAGTTCAACGTCGCCGATGAGCCTCTTGGCTCTGCGTTCCACCGAGTCAAGCGCGGCAAGCTGATACTTTGCTGAGCCATCCCAAAGATGGCTGCAATACCGAATGCAGGATCGGACTTGCGCTTTGTATAGGGTTAAAAGCTGTCCAGGCGTGAAGTATCGCTTCACTCTATTTAGGATGCCCAGTTTTTTGGCCGCAATTTGGGCTTTGTACTCAATGGATGCGCCGAAGTTGAGACTGGATGTCAACTCCATGCCTAGGAGCTCGAGCCAATCAGTCACAGGAACAGACGCACCCCGGAAAGTAGGAGTAAGATCGAAAAGTCTCCTTTTAGCGGTAAAAAGGCACGCTTGTGTTTTGGTGGCGTTAAAGGAGACCAGATTTTCATCACCCCACTGGGAGACAAGGCTTAAGGTCAAATCTGTCCGCCTCACCATAGCCTCTCTCAAGGAACGAACTTCATCCACGCTGGTTTTTGCGCTGGACAAGTATCTCTCTGAAACAGTACTGTCATCTGCGTACCCAACAATACCAGGCTGAAGTAGGTCATTGATGTGCAGCAGGAAAAGAGTTGCAGAGAGAACAGACCCCTGAGGAACGCCGGCATCGATAGCCATAAGGTCAGAGGAGCAGCCCAGCGGGGCTGAGACCGATACCGAATGACTGTCCGGATCAGTTGTCAACAGAAGGTCTAAGCAATTGGATGTATGGCCGTCAACATCCAGTACACGCGTTGCCACATTCACCAGCTGGGTTAGATCTAGCGATAAAGAAAACATGCACGCCTCTAACCCGGCATGGTCAGTTTTCTGGTACGGGTACAACCACTCCTTATGATGGGTATTAAAGTCCTTCAGAAAAATAAGCTTCGCTGTTGGGTACCGTTGCTGGGCCATATCAGCCGACTCCACGAGGCAATTAAAGAGCGCTGTTGTCTCCAGCAGCCTAATTGTGTAAGTAAATTCGGCAACGGAAACAATCTGTTTCTTTCCCAAAAACACACACATACACAGAAAAGTTGAATAAAGATTGAACTTTTTTGTGTATGTGTGTGTTTCTGGGAAAGAAACAGATTGTTTCGTTTGCCGAATTTACTTACACAATTAGGCTGCTGGTCACCAGCGTGCGATCGGTAGACGCCGATGTAGAGAGACTCCTCCACGCCGGTATCCACAAGTAGCCATATGGCAGAAAAACCCGATTTCTCAAAGCAACGGAGACGACGACAACATATGTCATCGCGGACGTACACACAGACCCCAGCCTGCTTCTTGAACTTGAGTTCAAGAGAGTAACCCGGGTAGTTGAGATACGCCACTTCCGACGGGGTTGGTATCTTCGTCTCCGTTAGGAAAAACAGGTGCGGCTTCTCGGTCTCAAGGTGGTGGTGGACCGGATCGAGATTAGAGTGCAACCCCCTGATGTTAGTGAGGTGCACTTTTAGTGGGAGGAAGTGCAGCCGTTGTTTCACCATATTCTTCTTTGCTTTGGCCATGATTATAATGTAGAGTTTGCTGGGGAAGAAGTTGAACTGTCGAGGCGCTGCTCAGTGAACCAAGTGGAACACCGGAGCTAACCCAACCTATAGGTAACTCACTTGGAGCCCCCCGAATATGGCCACCGGGTCCTCCCATCCAGTCGCCAGCTGGCACGGTGGAGCATACAGGGATTTTTCGCGAGTTGGCGGGGCAGCCTTTGGCACGTGGCTGACGTGCTACTTGGGCCCCCTACTGACTGCGGTCGGCCAACGGCTGGCACCGTGCTTCGGATCCCGCTACCCTCCAAAATGAGTTACCTGGAAAGCTTTGCCCAGAGACCAAAACCGGTTCTGAACAGCGCAACTGACATCCTCCTTCTGCTCCAAAGGCACTGGCAGTCCCACACACCGACGGAACACAGCAAGCTGCTTGGCGCCGGACTCCGGTGGGATGGTGGTCGCAAGGCAGGCGGCCCCTTGCAGAGCCTACCACCGCTTAAGTGGGATCGTTCAGCCGTACCACAGGCAAGCCTGTGGTGCCGTTGCCCGGGATGGACCGCTAGGAGGTAGATCCCATACCCACGCCTAAAACCTAACCTACACCTACCTAAGCCTACCTTGATTATATGACTTTAGATTTTGATAATCGTATGAAAATCATTTAGAATAGTTTTTCGTTCCGTCGCTGTATACCTCAGTGCCAAACACGTAACCCTCGTGTTTGGCACCGCAAACCGCAGAGTTGTGCGTCCCGACTAAGAGACCAAAGCTTGAAAACTAATGAGCCATGTCCATGCGGATGCAGACACAGTGATGTTTAGTAGATTTCATAACTCATAAGGCTTCGTAATGTTGGTTCTAGGATATGCCAGTTTCCTAACGATGTTTTCTTTTACCATCCATATCTACTTCATCATCATCATCAGCCTTATAATGTTCCCACCGCTGGCATACGGGCCTCCTCTCTGTTGTTGTTTCTAGGACTTGCCGATTTTCTCACGATGCTTTCCTTCACCGTTTTGAGAGCAGTGGTCCATATCTACTTAACTAATTCGTAAATGTGAAAGTTATTCTATCTGTCCGTTTGTCAGGTCTAAACCACTGAACCAACTTTGATGTGGTTTGGCATAGACATAGAATAGACCATGGAGAAGGACATAGGACACTTTTTTTGGCGAGATTACGCTGCCTCTAAACATGTTTTTGACTTTTTATGCAGGTGAAGAACACTGCTGACAGTAGCTAGTCTATATATCTTCTATATATCTATACTTCACTAATCCATCTATATATTTATAAGAGAAATTATGTATGTAGTATGTTCCTTATATAGACTCCAAAACGGCTGACCCAATTTCAAAAATTCTTTCACTGTTAGGAAGCTACACTATCCCCGGGTGACATAGGCTACTTTTTATCTCTGTATTCCCACGGGAACGGGAACTACGCGGGTGATACCGCGAGGCGTCCGCTAGTATAATATATGGTGATAATAATATTATAAAGAGGAATTATTTGTTTTTGTATGTAACGAATAAACCTAAAAACTACTGAACCGATTTCAAACATTATTTCACCGTTGGGAAGCTACACTATCCCCGGGTGACATAGGCTACTTTTTATCCCTGTATTCCCACGGGAACGGGAGCTACGCGGGTGAAACCGCGAGGCGTCCGCTAGTCAAGTATAAAGGTCATGAAAGTACCTTTGATTGGGTTTCCAATTTCTATGATTTCTTGTCCTTGAGATTCCGTCAACGTTTTCACATGATTTTTCCCCGAAACTAAATAAATTAACGAGAAGAACATCATAATTATCATCAAACGCATTATATTAGGGTTTTTTCCACTATTTTTCTGTGTATTTTCCTATATATTGATAAAGTACGAAAAGTTTTGCAAGCCAACGAGATTCGGGAAAGATTGAGCCATCCCGATTTGAAAATTGAAATAAAAATTAATTTAAGTAAAGTCTCTTTACGAAACTCACATTTACTAAATGTAATCATCATCATCTGCAGCTTGACTTCGCCCACAGGGTGCGGATAATGATCTTTTAATGTGCCAATTCCCATGTTCTTAAGCCATCACTAACAGTGCCCGCGGCTTCGCTTCCGACAACTGCCTACCCTACCCTACTACTTACCCACCTGCCTATCCTACTTACCTTGCTACCTACTCTACCTACCTGCCAACTTTTTTCCAGTGTCATTCTTCTGCGGAGAATCTTAAAGGTGAACGCGCACCTAGACGCACCGCACTCGCCGCACGCGCCGCAGTCATCGCATTTTATAAATCTTTATATGAAATCGTATGCAGCCTCGCGCACCTATCCGCGCCGCACTACCCGCACGAGCCGCATTTCAGCAAAATGCTGTAGGTATACGGATTCCACCAGCGCGTGCGGATGACGTCATCAGATTCGGCGGGCGATGCGGGCGGCGCGGAAACATGATCCGTATCCGTATGAAAATATAGTTCAAGATGTACAGAAATGGATACAATGCGTGCGGCGCGTTCGGCGCGGATAGCGCGGGGCCAAGAGAAAATGCGATGACTGCGGCGCGTGCGGCGAGTGCGGTGCGGCAGAAAATGACGTCAAATGCACAACGCCATCTATCGAATATGGAGTTCAACTGTCCGCGTACCTGAATTGCGTGTGTTGTGATATTTTACTTCTTGAACACCTTTTTTTCTTATATATAAGGCTTGCGCTTGACTTGACCACTACCTCACCTGATGGAAAGCGATGATGTAGTCGACGATGAAGCACGCTTGCCTAGAAGTAACACACACTAGAGACAGACTTAAATACCCCTAGATTGTAGCTATCGGGCAACACAGACTCCGGCAGGGAATTCCACTACTTAGCTGTACGCATAATAAAAGTGTCCCCAAAACGTTTAGTGCGTATGGGTGGGATGTCCACCATGTACCGATGACGCATCGCCTTACGTGTCCGATGTCCGGTAGTGTCGCAGTCCGATGATGGAACGGGCTGGGCGGGATTAAATCATGCAATTCCATCGCACACTCCCCGAAATGTTCACACGTTAAGGCGGTACCCCGAGCAAAACGCCGCGCAAGCCGTTTTTTGTGCTGTTTTAGGAGCTATCTACTCGTTATTTAAAAAGAAATATCAATTAATAAAAATACATTAAAATTCTACGTAATATTGATTCAAAAATGGTAGATTTAGTTTTTTTTTTAAATGTTGTATATATTTCACTAATCTCCTTCCAAAAAAACATAAAAATGAGAAATAATTATTGATATTATGCATCTCCTCGTAAAGTTTTAATTAATTATTTTTTGTATTAACACTAATGGATAGACAATTTAAAAACGAACATTATTGTAGAATTTTTTTTTTTCAAAAGGCCAAAATTCGATTTTATAAAGATTTTATTCTAAAATCTGGGCGTATTCACTACTGTAATTCATGCGCCACCAGTGCTGCTAGACCAATAGCAATGCTCATATCTCATGCTGATTTTTTGGTCAGGGTACCGTCTTAAATTCATCTAACTTTTGATAGATTGAACCGATTGCAATGAAACAAAAATGAAGTAATACTTCAAGTTAAGCACAATTTTTATGTTAATAACTTATCTACATTGGGTTCGTACATTTGACGTGATGTGTGAACAACTAAACAGATAAACAGACAAAAAGGGAAAAAAGAAAACTTTTTTGCAAAAAAGTTTTTTGTTTTTCCATTTTTAGTTGTACCTACCTAAAATAGGCAAGTTGTTTAGTAAGGTACATATAACGCCAGAATAGATTACCCAAATAACATAAAACTTGAACA
Organism: Orthosia gothica; assembly: GCA_949775005.1. Taxonomy (NCBI): domain Eukaryota; kingdom Metazoa; phylum Arthropoda; class Insecta; order Lepidoptera; family Noctuidae; genus Orthosia; species Orthosia gothica. The sequence continues at coordinate 61,817,576 of OX459034.1, read as the reverse complement.
AAACGGGAAAGGAAATAAATGAGAGATCTGCGTACCCCTTTAGTGCGTACTGGCGTGATGTTATGTTATGAAATGGTATAAACAATAAACAGACATGCGATTGCAGCAATCCCGAGAGATTTGCCGTTATTTATTGAAGAGTTATGTTGTATATCTCCGAAGTTCTTTATCAGATCTTCACCAAATTAAAATAGGACCAATTTCGAAACATACTCTTTCAAACAAAAAAAGAATTTTCAAAGTCGGTCCACAATTGACGGAGTTATCGGTGAACATACATAAAAAAGAAAAACATACAAGAAGTCGAACATTGAACCTCCTCCTTTTTGTAAGTCGGTTAAAAAATGCCGAAAATGCTTATCTGCATTCTGAGGAACGGAGGGGCTCGTAATGGATTGTCAACCATCTACGGACCAACCTTGGCAAGCGTTGCTTAACCTCAATGATCGAACTGTACTGGTCTAATTAAACTCGCACAGTTCGATATATATTTAGTCAGATCTATACATACATACATACATTAACTCACGCCTTTTTCCCATGGGAGTAGGCAGAAATTACAGAACGCCACCTGCTAAGTACAATCAATTTGTATAGACCTATTCTATACCTACAAATAAATAAAATTGAAGGGTATGTATAATGTAAGATCAAATTCGTCATCATCATCATATCAGCCGAAAGACGTTCAGTGCTGGAAATAAACCTTCCCAAGCGTATATATATATATATATACAGGTTGGCCAAAAAGTCGTGGATCAAACGCAACTAGGGGTTAGATGGGACATCAGCTGCAAAAAATTGTTCTACGGGAGGTCCTTAAGGTCAACCCCTGCAGAGTTATAATTTATTTTGTGTTTAATTTATTTTGTAATTGTTCATTTCAGAAATATATTAAATGTGTTATACTTTTTCAGAATCCCTATTTAACAACCATAATGTTGACATGCTATTTATGGTTGTTTATTGGGTGTGTTGAAGATAATAATATGTAAGTTTTACGAATTTTTTCTCATATCATAACTTTTTATTTAATTTGGACCCCACTGTGAAAAAAATACTCTACCGAAAAGTGACCCTGTATTACAAGTTTTAGCGCATTAAATAGGGATTCTGAAAAAGTATAACACATGGCCATGAGTGGCTCTAATATATTTCTTGGACAAAAAAATGTCAGTAAAAGTGTAAGTATACAGTACTAATAACCCATACACAATGTTTTTTGTCTGTCTGTTTGTTCCAGGTAATCTCCAAAACGGCTGGACTGATTTCGCCGGGAAGTTCACTGGAAGATAGCTGATGTTATATATAACACAAGCTACTTTTTATCCAGGACAAAATCACAGATGCTGTGGGAAAACTTATAAAAATAAATAATAAATATGACGCAGACGAAGTCGCTGGCAAATGCTAGTTTACAAATAAGACTGATGTTCAAGTCGCCCTAGAAGGACATACAGGTTCTTCAGGAAAAAGGAGCCGCGCGCAGCGGGACTCCGACGACTTAGTTGCTTATATACTAATTTTATATACCTATTATAGGTCTACCGGAATCTCATGGCAAATGTGGAAATAAAAATTTGTTGTGTGCAATACTGGGGAAATTGGATTAAACGATCTTGATACTGTTTAATATTTATTTATGTCTTTAGTATTATTGAACATGAGGTACCTATATTATAGTAGTCACAGCGGATCTTTGTGTCTTTGGACTTGGTCCTGCCAACCATTGCGTAAGAAACAGTTTGTCATCGAGTATACTGCATAGAGTAAGCGAGATAGGACGATGTGACAAACATAAGCGAGTAAAAGAGACACTCACTCAATGCTATCTTTAACCTTCAACATTGACACAAAAATAGCTACTGCGCGGGGTCTTGCAACCAATTCAGAGACACAAAGATCCACTGTGAGTATCATAGGTATGTGTATGAATAATTTTGTTATACATCGGGTTCTTAACCTAGGAAAAATAAATCAATTGAATATTAATTTATGTACTAATTTATTATATATCATTGAAATCATACTAATAACTTAAAATTTCATTCAGAACTAGAAAACTAGAATACGATTGCATGAACTCCACTGACATTTCAAAAACTTGTATCTTTGTAGTTTTATGTCATCTCTCTCCATCAAAATGGTTCTTTTTCAGTGGCATTTAACATATTCAAACCCAATCTCTTTATGTCTGTAAAAAATAATAAAATTATCATGTTACTTTTAGTCATTCATCATCATCAGTCTATATATACTTTTTTATGTAAGTTTTATGGCCTGGTTGCTAGGACCTTTTAGCCACGTCTTTGGAAAGAGTTTTGGATTTTATATTTATATTTTAGTATGCTTTAGAATGCGGATGTAACAGATTCTAATGTTTTTTGGAGTATTTGGCAGCAAATTGTATCGAGTCAGTCTTCCCAGTAAGCTTTGCAGAGGCAGTCAATACTACAATAAAATACTCCGCTCTACTATCCCGAAATCGCTTCTGTCAATGATTTTACAAATTGTCTAGTTGCGTAGACAGTTGAGACACAAAACTACACCAATAATATATCACAATATCCACTAGGAATCAATTTGCAAATAATATTAACAGCCACTGAACTTCACTCGACAAAAGCCCGCCAAAAACTCCCGTCTATATATTTATGTCCCACTGCAGGGCGCAGATTATTACCTATTATTTTTCTTACGTCAAAGATTCTCAATCTCTGTTAAAATCAATATCTTGTCGAAGAATTAGTAACAGTTACATTACTGTTGCCATTTCCTTCCGGCCATCATTCGATGTGCCCTGACCTACGATTTACCATATAATAGTAATGGAAAGAAATAAAAATTAAGTAAGAAAAATATAAAATAAACTAAAAGTATCAAAACAAGTCAGTCCAACTTACCGGTCCACTCTACGACGCACTTTAAAATCAAAGATTGAGTTTGATTTACGCCTTCTTCTTCCCTTATTTTTATGATACACATTGAAAACAATATGTCTCGCTTGAGATCGAAATGGGTTTTTCGACATTTTCACAAAAATAACAAATTTTCAAGATAATATCAAAAAATTTCAGCAGCGGTTGACACATCAAGTACTTTGATTTGACAGGTGACAATTGACATTGCCATATGAAAATCCCAATTTAAAAAAAAAAATAAATGCCATGAGATTCTGGTAGACCTTTAATAGAATACTTCCATAAATTACTGAAGGCGGTACCACTAGCAAAACGCCGCGCAAGCCGTTTTTAGTGCTGTTTTTAGGAGCTATCTACTCGTTATTTAAAAAGAAATATCAATTAATAAAAATACATTAAATTTCTACATAATATTGATTTTAAAATGGTAGATTTAGTTTTTTTTAAATGTTGTATATATTTCACTAATCTCCCTCGAAAAAAACATAAAAATGAGAAATAATTATTGATATCATGCATCTCCTCGTAAAGTGTTCATTAATTATTTTTTGTACTAACACTAATGGATAGACAATTTAATAACGAACATTTTTGTAGATTTTTTTTTTCAAAAGACCAATATTCGATTTTATAAAGATCATATACTAAAATCTGGGCGTATTCACTACTGTAATTCATGCGCCACCAGTGCCGCTAGACCAATAGGAATGCTCATATCTCATGCCGATTTTTTGGTCAGGGTACCGTCTTAATCTATACCTATTCAAATCAATGTCAACATTCAAATAATAAAAAGAACAAATCTTTTTATTACTACCAGGCCCAATAAGTTATGGGCATTATTCAGAAAGCCCAGTCAATTTAATTATTTTTATAGTTTTGAGCATATTGCCTACTTATATTGAGCATTTTTTTATTGTCTGGATATTATGAATAATGCTGTATTAATTAATCACTTGGTCCATAACATGAGCCCTTTTCCCTCTCCCCTTTGTATTTTGATAGGTTTTTTTAGAATATTCAATTGTATATATGTTAATATTTTTGTCCATAACATATATGTTTAAGTCCCAAGTTACTGGAGGCCCCGTTCAACTGCAGACTCCGGGCCTACTGAGAAATACTTTTACTAATGATTCATGATCGGTTGAGTACTGTAAACAAATTTATTTAGGTCTCCGTTGTGCCAGGGATATGTAGGTCTAGACCCAGATAGAAAGGTAAATTGGTGTCACTGTGAACCTTGCCAATGATTTGGTTAGTTAAATTTTAACTGTGGCACGGTGCACTTGTTCGGAACTTATGTGAAGGTATGTGCTCTTTGTTTTCTCTTAATCATCAGCTCATTGCTCGTTTCAAGGTCAGACTTCTGAAGTAAGTGTCTGTTAAAAATGTTCGTAATTATGTCGAAAAGAAAGAGACGGTGTGTCGAAAACCTTTCTTCATCTGCTTTCCGTTTGAATTCTGACCACAGACATAAATCTAACTAGATAACGCAAGTCCCTCCATCTGGATGAAAACCAAGCGTGCCACTTTTTCATACTTACCAATAAAAGAAAACATTTCCAATGCCTCGACCAATTTTTTCTATACATTCTTTACAGCTAAATATGGCATAAAAAGGCAATTTTCTAGATTTCGGTGGATTTCCGGTGCCGATAATGCTAAATGAAAATCTCAGATTACCATCATTGTATCGTAACTTTTGTCCGTTTTTTGGCACGCGAAGTACATGCAATCGCGTCATCTAGTTAGATTTTTGTCTGTGCTTCTGACTCAACTCTGGTACTCTGTTTTTTTGTTCAACCAATGTTAAGCTTTGATAACATGGTTGGCGCAGTAGTTGAGCGATCGGCTGCTGCAGTGCGTGTCGTAGGTTCGATTCCCACACGGAACAAAATATTTGTTGTGGCCTACAGATAGTTGTTCCGGTAGGCTTATTTTTGCAAGAGCAACAATACAGAAGTTTTAGAGTTGTTGGCGGTTTTTTCAGAAATAAGTGCATTTGACAAACAGCGAGCGATTAGCAAACGATTGTATAGGACCTATCATACCTACACTGTAGGTTATGCCGACTTTTATGACATGAAGCGTTTGATCGCGCGATTATTGTTGATTGCTGTTTCTTACGTAATAAGTCTGCAGATCTGGGTGTCTGTTTGTGTATGTGAGTTTAAACGTTTTTGTAATCGCACCCACGATACAGGAATCATTTCTAGTTTGAGGCAACGTTTTATTAAAAAACTTTCTTTTATTGTTACGTTATGTGCGACTAATTTTGAAAAGACAAAGCTCTAGATTCTCCTCTGGAAGGAATTTGGTGGTTCTGCATGAAACCCAAACGATGCACGATGGATTAATTGTGTGTTAGATGATACAGCTACAACAACTGTGAGTACTCAGATGACGCTGATAGAGTGCTAACGGTCCTTCAGTCAGCCGTGCCGTGACAATGCGACAAAGCGTTTTTATCCGACTTACCAAAAAGGAGGAGGTTCTATGTTCGACTTTATGTTTGTTTGTTTTTTGTGTTTACCGATATCTCCGTCAATTGTGGACCGATTTTGAAAATTCTCGTTTGAAAGAGTATGTTCCGTATTTGGTCCCATTTTAATTTGGTGAAGATCTGATGAAGAACTTCGGAGATATACAACAGAACTCTTCAATAAATAACGGCAAATCTCTCGGGATTGCTGCAATCGCATGTCTGTTTATTGTTTATACCATTTCATAACATAACATCACGCCAGTACGCTCTGAAGGGGTACGCAGATGTGTAATTCACATTGGTACACTCTCATTTCACCGGTTATGTTCAGTTTCATGATATTCGGGTAATCTATTTCTGCCATTATTACCTTACTTAACTACTACCTTACTTACCTTACTTACTACAACTAAAAAGTGAAAAATAAAAAATCTTTTTCACAAAAAAATACTACTTTATTTTTGGTTTTCAGTGCCCAAAACGTAAAAAATTGGTTCCTAGCAAAGACAGTCTGTCTAGCCTTTTCCCAACTACATTGGGGTCGGCTTCCAGTCTTACCAGATTCAGCTAAATACCAGTGTTATACATGGAGCGACTGCTTATCTGACCTCTACAACCCAGTAACTGGGTAACACGGTACCCCTTGGCTAGACTGGTGTCAGATCTCAAGCTTCTGACTTCCCGTAACGACTGTCAAAGATCTTCAAATGACAACCGGGGCCAACGGCTTAACGTGCTTTCCGAGGCACGAAGGAAACTCGGTATGTTGAAATGGTCACCCATCCACGGACCGACCTCGTCAAGCGTTGCTTAACCTTGATGATCGACCAATGCGGCTGTTATTATTTAGCCATGAGCTCCTCTACAGCAAAGAAACCAAATTCCAATAAAAAACTTTTTTTAAATGCAAGTCTGTCTGTCTGTATTTTTTTGTGAAAAGTTTTATTTATAAATGTTCACTTATTTCTCCGTCAAATTGTGGACCGATTTTTTTATTACAAGCTTTTATTTTCACTTGTCCTGGTGTCTGTAATCAAATTTTGGAAGATAAATTTGACTCACTGCCCAGTGTACGATTGGGCTGAAATTGCACAAATTTTTATTTCTCGTGACAATACATGTTTTAAGTATAAAAAACTTAACTAAAAACTTATAAATAAAAAAAGTTAAATCAAAAAATCAAAAAACCCGACTGCTTCAAAAACGAACTAAAAAGTCGTAAACAAGGAAAAAATCATGCTGTGCAGTCGGAGGATACATATTCGCGGGCTGACTGACCAAAATCTGGTGTATCCTCCGCCTGCACAGCATGATTTTTTCCTTGTTTACGACTTTTTAGTTCGTTTTTGAAGCAGTCGGGTTTTTTGATTTTTTGATTTAACTTTTTTTATTTATAAGTTTTTAGTTAAGTTTTTTTCGAATAAGATACATTTAAACATATAAGTGTTATATATTTTTGAAATCACCTCTTAAAACCCTTTATTTTGATACCCCAGACACTAGGTTTGGAAGAAAAAAAAAATTTGGGACCCCACAATATGGCGCCCAAAATCCGCCATTTTTCTATTGTCCAATTTTAACGTAGCCTATGACACTCGCAGGGTTATGACGAATCGATTGACGTATGAATCATCAAAATCGGCCAACGCGTTTGGTCTCTGGAACGCCACATAGGAACATACATACATACATACATACATACATACATAGACTGATAAACACATTACCCTCCTTCGGCAGTCGGGTAAAAAGCTTGTTAAAAATATGAATACTTGATAAGTAGATGTTTTAATTAATATGTTTCTTCTTTTGTCCGCTAGATGGCGCTAGATGTACATTTATCCCGGGATGTGGACGAGCCGTGGGGGTTCGAGATCTTTGGCGGAGTCGAAGATGAGATGCCTTTAACTATTGAGAAGGTAGTTCAGTTTAATATTACCTTAAGATTTTGCCAGCCCTTGTAAAAGTCGAAATTAATTTGTTCGTATATGGCGTCATCTATGGCGCCATATACGAACTAAATCTGCATTGCGTAAGCAGATTTTTCAAACCAATCAAATTATTTATTTTTGCAGAAAACACTGTTACAAGGTGTTATTAAATGCACATGTTTCAAGTGATTCGACCGTAAGGCATGCAAAATTTCGGCGCGATTTAAAAATAATTATGCCCAATTATGGGTTAGCTAACCTTTGTACATAAGCTGTCCTATTGTATTTGGTTCTGTCTATTTTGTTTACAATAGAATATGAATATCTCCTAAGAAATATATTATTATATTACACTTAGAAATATTTTATGTATAGCACTTAAAGTCGGTTGTCCAGCAGTTTTCCGCAATACAAAATTGTAAACAAGAATATTTTATAAGCCCATTTGTACTCGCCTTTATAGAAACCTATGGTAACAAACAACGTATTGCCTTTAATAAATTAAAATCAAATACTTTTGTTTCAAATAATCCTTAGAGGTACTTTTGAATTGTCAAACAAATAAAAAGATGACTGTAGTTGCAAATTTGCAAGCGTCAGTAGGTCTCAATGGAGAAGAAGAATTTGCATGAAACTCCACGGACACTATTTTCCATCAGTTTTAATTACAAGTATTTGGTTACATCATTAATGTTGAAAAATACATATAATAATATGTGAGGACGATGTTAAAAGACGTGCACGTAAAAGCGTCTAGAGTAACAAACAATTAAAAAAATAAAATAACAAGCCGAGGCAGCTAAGTTATGACCAATTCCAAACTTATAGCGCCCGTTAACGAACATGACGTATGGATCGGCACCAGTCTGCTCAACCAACATGAAGGGAATCGAAAGATCCAACACCTGTGCCACCATCAGAGAAATATTAGAGAGAGAGCATGACAGACTCAACTGCCAGGGCACACACAAGTCAACGAACGACATATAGCTACAGTAATTGGTAGATTTACATAGTTGGTACATAGTACTCACACATGAACATAACACACTAAAGAAAAATTGAATCAAAATCAATATTTTTTATTTCACATAGGCCTACATGGGCACTTATAAAACGTCGACAAAATGTGCACGGTACGGGTTGGTCGATTCCTATGGAGAAAAACCGGCAAGAAACTCCATGGTTACTCTTTTAAAAAAATTGTTTGGTTTTACAATATTTCCATGTTACAGCAGTACTTAGATGGGGGGACAACGCAAAAAATGATTATATCTATATATATAAAAGAAAGTCGTGTTAGTTACTTCACTTATAACTCAAGAACGGCTGAATCGATTTAGCTGAAAATTGGCAGGGAGGTAGCTTAGAACCAGGAGAAGGACATAGGGTAGGGTAGGGTAGGGTAGGGTAGGGTAGGGTAGTGTAGGGTAGTGTAGGGTAGTGTAGTGTAGGGTAGGGTAGTGTAGGGTAGTGTAGGGTAGTGTAGGGTAGTGTAGGGTCGGGTAGGGTAGGGTAGTGTAGGGTAGGGTAGTGTAGGGTAGGGTAGTGTAGGGTAGCGTAGGGTAGTGTAGGGTCGGGTAGGTTAGGGTAGGGTAGGGTAGGGTAGTGTAGGGTAGGGTAGGGTAGAGTAGGGTAGGGTAGTGTAGGGTAGGGTAGGGTAGGGTAGGGTAGGGTAGGGTAGGGTAGTGTAGGGTCGGGTAGGGTAGTGTAGGGTAGGGTAGGGTAGGGTAGTGTAGGGTAGGGTAGGGTAGTGTAGGGTCGGGTAGGGTAGGGTAGTGTAGGGTCGGGTAGGTTAGGGTAGGGTAGGGTAGGGTAGTGTAGGGTAGGGTAGGGTAGAGTAGGGTAGGGTAGTGTAGGGTAGGGTAGGGTAGGGTAGGGTAGGGTAGGGTAGGGTAGTGTAGGGTCGGGTAGGGTAGTGTAGGGTAGGGTAGGGTAGGGTAGTGTAGGGTAGGGTAGGGTAGTGTAGGGTCGGGTAGGGTAGGGTAGTGTAGGGTCGGGTAGGTAGGGTAGATAAATGTTTGGTCTTTTTATGGCAAAACAAAGTTTGCTGGGTCAGCTAGTAATAAATAAACAAAAGACAAAAAAAAAAGTAAAACTACATAAAATGTTAACAATCTAGAACTGACTTTATAAAAATCTAGAATCTGACTTTTTATAATACAAATAGATTCATACAGTCTTCAGCAATAACATAGGTCAGCAAAAATAAATAAGTATACCAATGTAACACAAAGGTACAACTCCATTTATAGGTTCACTAGTTACGATAGCATTGTTTTTCAACAATAGATTTATTTATACGTATATATATAGTCCAATGTTTGTTTATCCCACTCTCTGCCAAGGAGACGTATACGATTTCAAATGCATTTGTGTGCTTGTGTTGCGATATTGTGTAGTGGAACACTTTTCCTCAAATTTTCAAAGGAGCAAATCTCTTCATTTCCATAAATAATCAATGTAATGAACGACCCATGTCCAATAATTGTCTTTGTTTATTTAAAGTAAAGTCAAAGCTTATTGTGTAGATTACAAGTTATAAGGCAAAAATATTTAGACTTTAACAGCCAATGTCTTCATGTAACATCTAATAATACCTATAAACGAGCAATTCTTGAATATGTGAATCTCGGAAACGGCTCCAACGATTTTCATGTAATTTAGTATGCAGGGGTTTTAGGGGGCGATAAATCGATCAAGCTAGGTTAAATTTTTAGAAAACGTCGTTTTCTCTAATTTCATCCGTGCACAGTACGGTCGTCCAGGTACTTATACTTATTTATGTGTAGCGCCCGACTGACGGTCACGAACTTTTGTCGAAAAGCAAAACATACAAGAACTGTATTAGATAGAAACTTAATGATGTTATTTTACCGACAAAAGAACTAAGTTGTGACCAGCAAGTCGAGGGCTCCGGAAGCTCGACTCGCCGTTCACAACAGCGTGCTGGTACCTACACTTATGTATGGAAGTGAAGGTTGGGTATGGCAAAAAAGACATGAAAGTAGGATTAATGCAGTAGAAATGTGCTCCTTGCGGAGTATGTGTGGTGTAACTTTAACTGATAGATTGAGGAATGAAGTAATAAGACAACGTTGTGGTTTAAAAGAAGATGTAGTGACTACAATTGAAAAGAGTATGTTAAGATGGTTTGGCCATGTTGAGAGGATGAATGACAGGCGACTAACGAAAGGTAAATTTATAAGGCAGACGTGAATGGAAACGCCGGGAGGGGACGCCCTAGAAAGACATACATAGACCTTATAGTGATGTTCTTCAGAAAGGCCAAGTGCGCAGTACCCATAACCGGCGTATGTGTATGACTAGATGTATGAATGTGTGTGAAGCAAAAGAAGTATGTAGGATCGTAGCAGGTAGCGTTCTGTAGTTTCTGCCTACCCCCATGGAAAAAAGGCGAGAGTTTATGTATGTATGTAAAAGAACTAGTTAAGTAAGTTTTAAGGGAACATTTTATGCCCGCTTCATCATATCAGCCGAAAGACGTCCACTGCTGGACGTAGGCCTCCCCCAAGCGTCGCCACATTGACCGGTCCCGTGCGTCTCACAACCAGCGGATCCCCGCAACCTTCACCAGGTCATCGGTCCACCTGGTGGGAGGCCTTCCAACGCAACGTCTTCCGGTTCGCGGTCGCCACTCCAGAACCATTCTGCCCCATCGGCCATCCGTTCTGCGAGCAATGTGCCCTGCCCAATGCCACTGAAGTTTGGCAATTCTTCGAGCTATGTCGGTAACATTGGTTCTCTTACGGATCTCTTCATTTCTGATTCGATCACGCAAGGAAACGCCAAGCATAGCCCTCGCCATTGCCCTTTGAGTGACTGTAAGCTTTCTGACAAGGCCCATTGTAAGCGACCACGTCTCAGAGCCATATGTCATCACTGGCAACACACACTGGTCATAGACTTTTGTCTTGAGACACTGTGGTAAGTTGGACGAGAAGACACCGCGCAAATTCCCGAACGCTGCCCAGCCGAGTCGGATTCGACGGTTGATCTCTCTCTCGAAGTATGTATGCCCGCTTATCTTGTATAATTTTAACAAATTTAAAAGTTATGGGAGGAATACTATAGTGACACAATATTGCAAGATCGTTGACGTATAGCATTTTAGGCTTTCCGCACGGGTTGCTGGCATGCGGCAGTATCTACTGTTCTAGAAGATATCAGACAGACGTTGTCGTAAATATATTTTACTGTGTTTAATGTAAGGCTTTCAAGAAGTAAAGACAAAAAGTTTTAACCTCTAATTTCACGTCTTGTCGTCTCGATATTTGGTCAATGCGACTAGTATAATATTATTTTAAATATACTTCATAAAAGATAGTTTGATCTCTGCGACAGCTGTCAGTATCAATACAGTAGCAATAGCGCTTGACAATAGCCTGTTACAAGTAAAAAAAAAAAAAAAAATGTATACGTCAGTTTGACATGCTATCTTTGAAGGCAAGAGTACACTATGTAACTGTCACATGTGCCACTAGATCTTAGGCTTTCGTTTTATGACGTTTATTAAGTAACATTCAACTTATGAGCGGTACCAAAATCAATTCGTGAAATCGACTGTGGGCCGATTTCTGAATTGTGCATTTTGAGTTATGAACGGTTTGAACGTGTCAAACCCTACTTAGGAGCCAAATTTTAACAGGTTTTTAGGGTTTTTTTTTTTTTTTTTAATTATTAAATTTTATACTATTTTAGTTTTTACATAGTGCATGCATTTATAATGTTAATTTAGTAATCAAATTAATGAGTATTTATTTTATACAAATCAAATGTTATTTATTGATTTTTTGACAAATACCTACCTACTTCAAACACAAACACAAAATAAAAAAATAATACCTACGAACGGGTCATTGGTCATTTAAGTGTAGGTGTATATAGGTAGTTACTGTTAATTAAGTATTTTATACTATGTAAATTTATATATTGGTAATAAAATATAGAAATCGGGGTTTTGTTTCTATAAAATAATATCTGGCATTATTCAATCAACAAAGTTCTTTCACTGCTCTGCAAAAGTGACATAAGCGTAGTGCTTTGTTGTCCCGGAATACGATTACTGCGGGCCAGACTACGAGCGAAGCCGCGGGAGAAACTTGTGAACTTACAGTCTATTAAATCAGCTGCCATTAGCATCTAGATTGACATTGGTACGGAAATAAATCGTTAGCTGTCAATATAGTATTTGTTGGCAGCCCGCCGTGCCCTTGCGTCCTCTTTCGTAAGCGATCAATGTGACTGAGATAATTCTATTGCTATCTGATTGACGATCAAATCTATTCGATTAACGTAACACATTTTATATATAAACTCAAGAATTTGTCTAAAAATAGATGCGAACTGCAAAGCAAAGGAAGTATTAGTTATATTCCAAAAAAGGCTAAAACTATATCTAATCCAAAAATGTTTCTACTCAGTAAAAGAATATTTGGAGTCAAATAATTAAAAAAAACAAAAAACCCGACTGCTTATAAAGCGAACTAAGAAGACGTAAACAAGAAGAATATCATGCTGTGCAGTCGGAGGATACATATGCGCGAGCTGGCTGGCCAAAACCGGATGTATCCTCCGACTGCACAGCATGATTTTCTTCTTGTTTATGTCTTTTTAGTTCGCTATGAAGCGAGCAGTCGGGTATTTTTTTATTTGTTATTTTTTTTTGCATTAGGTACAATTATACATATAAATGTCATATATTTTCCAAATCACCAGACGATGAGATTGGAAGAAAAAAAAATTTGGGCCCCCACAATATGGCGCCCAAAATCCGCCATTTTTCTTTTTTCCAATTTTAATGTAGCCAGTGACACTCGATGGGTTAAGACGAATCGATTGACGTAAGAATCATCAAAATTGGCCAACGCGTTTGGTCTCAAGAACGCCACATAGGAACAAACATACATACATAGACTGATAAACTCATTACCCTCCTTCGGCAGTCGGGTAAAAATATGTTTATTGTAGAAAAAAAACTTTTTACAAAAAATACAACCGGATTCAAAAAACGAAGAAACGAAAACAAGAACACCGACTTCCGATATTGAAGTTGTTTTTCACTTTGCAGTGTTTTTATTTGTAAGTCGGTTGTATTTTTTGTAAAAAGTTTATTTTGTAAAAAGTTTTTTTTTTTTTCTCTTTTTAGTTTTGGTACATAATGGACCAGTTCTATAGGCTAGGTACCTATAATGCCCAAAGTGAAGCCAGAATAGATTAAACCAATAACATGAAACTTAAACAAAACCGGTGGAATAAGAATATACCGAGGTGAATTTTTTATACCTGCGTACCCCTTTACAGCGTACCAGTGTGATGTTGTGTTTTGAAATGGTGAAAACTACAAACAGAAATGCGATTGCAGCTATCCCGAGTGATTTGCCGTCATTTATTGAAGAGTTCTGATGTATATATACGAAGTTCTTCATCAGATCTTGATGAAAATTAAATGGGACCACGTGACAAGCACCAGCTTTCAAATAAACAAAGAATCATCAAAATCGGTTCACCCAGTAACATGTTCTGCGGTAACACAAAAAAAAACAGTCTTATTGATAAGCTCCTTCTTTTTGGGAAGTCGGTTAAAAACAGTAACACAAGGTTAAATATAAACTAAAAAATTGTACAAAATGTGGTCAGAATCAGGTTGAACAGCTAGCTCCTGAACTAAGTAAAAAGATACTTGTATCTCAGGAGCCAAGTTCCTGGTAACCATTGAATGTTAGTGACTCGGTTATTACCGTAATGATATTGTATTTGATAACATACAACCGATTGCTTTAATAAACTAAAATACTACACTATCCAAGTTGCACTAAATTAAAATTAATACATTAAAATACATACAAACATACATAAACTCACGCCTTTTTTCCATGGGGGTAGGCAGAAACATTAATTTTAAACTAAATATAAAAAAACCTTTTTGTAAAAATATACTACCGACTTCCAAATAAAAACTACAAAGTGAAAAATGACTTTATTTTTGGCAGTCGGTTTTTTTGCGATATGGACACCGACTTCCAAAAATAAAGTTATTTTTCACTTTGTAGTTTTTTATTTGGAAGTCGGTAGTATTTTTTTGCAAAAAAGTTTTTATTATTTTTCCCTTTTTAGTTGTACTTGCCTAAAATAGGCAAGTTGTTTAGTAAGGTACCTATAACGCCAGAATAGATTACCCGAATAACATGAAACTTGAACATAACCGGTGAAATGAGAGATCTGCGTATCCCTTTATAGTGTACTGGCTTGATGTTAATATGTTATGAAATGGTATAAACAATAAACAGACATGCGATTGCAGCAATCCCGAATGATTTGCCGTTATTTATTGAAGAGTTCTGTTGTATATCTCCGAAGTTCTTTATCAGATCTTCACCAAATTAAAATGGGACCAATTTCAAAACATACTCTATCAAACAAAAAAAAAATTTTCAAAATCGGTCCACAATTGACGGAGAAATCGGTGAACATACATAAAAAAAAAAACATACAAGAAGTCGAACATAGAACCTCCTCCTTTTTGGTAAGTCGGTTAAAAAATAAAACTACTATTACGAAAATGAAAATATTTAATATGGTTGCCACACCCAGTGAGATAATGTAGGGCTAGCACACTCAACGTTCGGGAAGATACTTATAAAAACTGGCATTCAATTCGCCTAAAGTATGTAAGGATTGTAGCTGAAGCTCTAGACAAGTGGCATTCGATTTAAGTGATGGTTATAGTCAAAATGCCAAAATTTGACATTTCGAAAGCATTTGACAATCCCATACATTTGACAGCAGTGGTGAGCCCAGTGCGCCGCGACTTACAAGTTGTAGGGCGTGGGTTTGAACCCAGCCAGGCGCTTTACTTTATGTAAATCATTTCCTCACCACTGCTCTCAAAACGGTGAAGGAAAACATCATGATGAAACATCATTCTAGAACTCAAAATTCGAAGACATGTGACATCCACCAACAAGCACTGGACCCGCGTGGGGGATTACGGCCCCTTCCCTCTCATAGAGAGGAGGCCTGCACGTTCAACGAACCAAATGGGAGTCTAATTGCGGAAAAGGTGGTCCATCTATCCTAACGCACACATTTTTAAAAATTTTAGGGTTCCGTACCCAAAGGGTAAAAACGGGACCCTATTACTAAGACTCCACGATCCGTCTGTCTGTCTGTCCGTCTGTCACCAGGCTGTATCTCATGAACCCTGATAGCTAGACAGTTGAAATTTTCACAGATGATGTATTTCTGTTGCCGCTATAACAACAAATACTAAAAACAGAATAAAATAAATATGTAAGTAGGGCTCCCATACAACAAACGTGTTTTTTTTGCCGTTTTTTTGCAATAATGGTACGGCACCCTTCGTGCGCGAGTTCGATTTGCACTTGGCCAGGTTTTTCCAATCGGTATCATCACGCTTTCGATGACAGATTGTTTCATGTCTAGGGCCTCTGCAGCGATCTTTATTTAATTTATTTAGTTAAGGATCGCCAACGAGTGTTACAATACAATAGCATCTTCTTACTCTAAACATAAAAAAAAACTCTACCAAATAGAAAAAGAAAAAATATAAAAACACTATAAAGTGAAAAATAACTTCAATTTCGGAAGTCGGTGTTCCTGTTTCCGTTTCTTCGTTTTTTGATACCGACTTCCGAAATTTAAGTTATTGTTCACTAGTGCTTTTATTTTTAAGTCGGTTGTATTTTTTTGTGTGTTTTTTTTTTGCCACTTTTTAGGGTTCCGTAGCCAAATGGCAAAAAACGGAACCCTTATAGATTCGTCATGTCTGTCTGTCTGTCTGTCTGTCTGTCCGTCCGTATGTCACAGCCACTTTATTCCGAAACTATAAGAACTATGCTGTTGAAACTTGGTAAGTAAATGTATTCCGTGAACCGCATTAAGATTTTCACACAATAATAAAAATAAAACAATAAATTTTGGAGGTTCCCATACTTGAAACTAAAACTAATTTTTTTTTTTCATCAGACCCATACGTATGGGGTATCTATGGATAGGTCTTCAAAAATGATATTGAGGTTTCTAATATAATTTTTTTCTAAACTGAATAGTTTGCGCGAGAGACTCTACCAAAGTGGTAAAATGTGTGTCCCAATGATAAAACTAACAAAAATATATGATGTACATTACTATGTAAACTACCAGCGAAAATTGGTTTGAACGAGATCTAGTAAGTAGTTTTATTTTTTATACGTCATAAATAGTAAACCGCAATTTACCAAGTACGGAACCCTTCGTGCGCGAGTCCGACTCGCACTTGGCCGGTTTTTTAGTTGTAATGGACCAGTTCTATAGTTAGATACCTATAATGCTCAAAGCGATGCCAGAATAGATTACCAATAACATAAAATTTGAACAAAACACTACAAAGTGAAAAATAACTTACACCGACTTCCGAAATTGAAGTTATTTTTCACTTTGTAGTGTTTTTATTTGGAAGACGGTTGAATTTTTTGTAAAAAGATTTTTTTATTTTTCACTTTTTAGTTGTGGTACATAATGGACCAGTTCTATAGGTTAGGTACCTATAATGCCCAAAGTGAAGCCAGAATTGATTATCCCAATAACATGAAACTTAAACAAAACCGGTGGAATGAGAGTATACCAGGGTTAACTGTTCACACTTGCGTACCCTCTTTAGAGCGTACTAGTGTGATTTTATGTTATGTAATGGTAAAAACCATAAACAAACATGCGATTGCAGCTATCCTGAGTGATTTGCAGTCATTTATTGAAGAGTTCTGATGTATATCTCCAAAGGTTTTCATCAGATCTTGATGAAATTTAAATGGGACCACATGACAAGCACCAGCTTTCAAATAAAAAAAGAATCATCGAAATCGGTTCACCCAGTAATAAGTTCTGAGGTAACAAACATAAAAAAAAAAATACAGTCGAATTGATAAACTTCTCTTTTTTGGAAAGTCGGTTAAAAAGAGAGCAAATTGGATTTGTAGTTTTGTATGTAACGAATAAACTTAAAAACTACTGAACCGATTTCAAAAATTCTTTGACTGTTGGGAAGCTACACTATCCCCGGGTGACATAGGCTACTTTTTATCCCTGTATTCCCACGGGAACGGGAACTACGCGGGTGAAACCGCGGGGCGTCCGCTAGTATTATATAAACGCTGTATTCTAAACAAAGATGAAATCCAAAACGTTTTTTTTTTAAGCTGAACATTTCATTGATGATGCACAATGAGATCTTTTCCGTGTCCCTTTTGTATTTGTATATAGGTTTGTTTTTGTTATTAGAATATTCAATTGCATGTAGGTACCTATGTTAATAATCAGTCTTTGACCAAGACCAAGACATAACTGATATTTCACAGGAAATGTCTCAAGTAGACCAGCCTGAGACTGCTTCCTTTGCATCTAGTGATAGTAATCATGGGTCTCATTCGGATATGTTTACAGATGGTGTTGGAAGAGGTTTAGGAAAATTATTAAATAGCAATCAGAATCATTCGACTTTGAATTATTGTATGCCTCGGTCATCTTACAAGCATATCATGAAATCTGTAACAAAGAGTGTATATAAATCAGATACCAATTTAACTGTCTTTATAGGTAACAGTTTGGATGTAAAAAAACATGACATCACTGAGTGTGTAACTGAGTTGATAAAATTGAATTGCAATAAAATCATATTATGTGCTTTTCCATATTTGGAAAAATCTACTAGTAGACAAAATAATTATATTCATATGTTGAATAAACATGTTAATTTCCTTGTCAGCCATTACAGTGACAAATTAGTTTTTTTTGACATCAACATTTTTGTTGATAAAATAAAGTCGACAGGCAATGCAGTGTATCTGCCTCTTAGGTTAAGACGTCAAATAGCGAGGCTATTATCATTTACTTTAAACTCAGACATAAATAGTATGTCGAAGTCATGTACTGTAGTTGATATTAGTACTAATACTAATTTACAGGTCAATAACGTTAGCAATTCTGCTATTAATATTTATAATTTAAACTAGTTTGTAGGACAACGGAGGGTACCAATAACGAAATAGTTAGGAGTAAATCCACCAACAAGAAGGTACCTTCTTGCTCTCACATAGTTAATTTAAAAAAAGGGGCTAAGCAGAATTCTTTGAAATTATTCCATCAAAATATTCAAGGTTTTTCTGCAAAGCAATTGGAAATAGAACTGTTTTTAGAAAAGACAATGTTTGAAATTATTTGTTTTACTGAGCATTGGCTGAAGGAATATTCAATGCTTATTAATTTTGAAAATTATACTGTGGGCAGCTGTTTTAACAGAAATGTTATGTTGCGTGGAGGTTCACTTAAATTTATCAAAAATGGTATTAAATCAAAACCTCGTAAAGATATTGTAGATCTATCAGTTGAACATAGTGTTAAACTGTCCTGTGTTGAGCTGGATAAGCATGTTATAGTGTGCGTTTACAGACCCCCCAATTATAAAAACTACTGTATATTTGAGTCAGTGATGGAAGATGTTCTGGCAAAACTTGCAACTGGTAATAAACTAGTCATAATCTGTGGCGACTTTAATATAAATATTTTAGAAAATAATTCAGATAGCAGTAGACTATTAAATCTCGCCAAATCATTTAATTTGTCGCATGTGTTTGAGGAACCAACCCGAACAACTGTGACTACTGCTACATGTATTGATAATGTTTTTTGTTGCTGCGAATACTTAAACAAAGCCATTATGAATTGTCTGCCTTCGGATCATAGTGGGCTACTGGTAACATTTGAGTCCAGCATACCAATACAACAAGTGCAGATTCAATCCAGACCAATAACATCCGGTAAATTAAATAAATTTAACAGCACTTTAATTGGTAAGTTAAGTTATCAGGACCTCACAGTGAATGATGGTAATATTTTGTACAAGAATGTTTTTTCAGTTGTTCAAACAGAATTCAATAATACTTTTAAGAAGAAAACTAAAACTATATGCCCTAAGTTTTTATTCAGTGACTGGGCGACAAAAGGAATCAGGAAAAGTAGGGAAAGACTTTACGAGCTGTATGGCCTTAAGCCTTATATTAACACTGAAACTTTTAGTAAATATGTTGCTACTTACTCAAGAATTTTTAAAAATACGTGTAAACTAGCTAAGGCTATATACATTAGCAATAAGGTTAAATTCGCAGAAAATAAAATTAAGACGGTTTGGAAAATTATAAACAATGAAACAAACAGGAACAAAAGAAATAATACTGATTACACGCTTGAGACTACACATGGACTTATTAGAGATAACAAAGAAGTTGCTCAAGAATTTGTAAATTTCTTTACCAGCATCCCAATTAAAACTACTGAACCCTTAAATTCTTCGCCGTCGCTCGCTTCTGGTTTATTACACGCTAACATTTCAGCCTGCCCGACTGAATTTCACTTTTCACATATAAACCCAATAACAGTAATAAAGGCTTTTAAGCAAATAAAGGTAAAACTGACCGAAGATCTATGGGGCATGTCCATCAAAGTTTGTACCTCCATTATTCAGACTATAGCGCCGTACTTAGCTTTGATTTTTAATTTGTGTGTAGATCAAGGAGTCTTTCCGGATCTAATGAAACATAGTAAGGTTATACCACTTTTTAAATCCGGGGACAGTAAAGACACAAATAATTATAGATCAGTGTCCGTGCTGCCGGTTTTCAGCAAGGTATTTGAAAAGATAATGCTAAATCAAATGCTCATTCATTTTAATACAAATAAAATCCTACACGAGAAACAGTATGGTTTCACCAAAGGACGTTGTACAACCGACGCTGGTGTCACCTTATTAAAACACATCTTTGATGCGTGGGAGGAGGGGCAAGATGCCACAGGTATTTTCTGCGACCTATCGAAGGCGTTTGATTGCGTTGATCATGAAACATTGCTTTTGAAACTTGAGCATTACGGGCTAGGCCTTTTAGCATTAAGTTTAGTAAAATCCTATTTGAATGATAGACAGCAATTAGTCCAAATAAACGGTGTCAATTCGTCGGGGTTGAACGTGAAAATGGGGGTACCCCAAGGCTCAATTTTGGATCCTTTCTTATTTTTAGTATACATTAATGATTTGCCCCATCTATTGAAAAACAAACTAAACATGGTGTTATTTGCTGACGACACTTCTTTGATTTTTAAGATAAATAGACGTACGAGTAACGTTTTCGACGTAAATAATGCATTGCAGCAAGTTCTGCATTGGTTCACTGCTAATAATTTAGTTTTAAATGCTAAAAAAACTAAGTGTGTAAAATTTGCCTTGCCGAATGTCAAAAGTTATGATTGTGACATTATATTAAACAACGAGAAGCTAGAATTCGTCGACAAAACGGTTTTTCTGGGGATCACGCTAGACTCAAGGTTACAATGGGGTCCTCATATAATATCACTTGCGGGGCGGTTAAGTTCGGCAGCTTATGCTGTTAGAAAAATTCGTCAATTTACTGATGTAGATACCGCGAGGCTAGTCTATTTTAGTTACTTTCATAGCATAATGTCTTACGGTATATTACTATGGGGAAGGGCTGCAGACATTCAGTCAATTTTTATTCTGCAAAAACGAGCCATCAGAGCGATATACAATCTTCGCCGGCGCGATTCTCTAAGGGAACTGTTTAAGGAAATTAACATCATGACGGTACCTTGTCAATATATTTACGAAAACATCATGTACGTGAGAAAGAATTTACATCTTTTTAGTAAAAACAGCGATAGACATAGTTATGTTACTAGAAATAGGGACCAATTAATTCAACCAGGTTTCAGGCTGGCTAAAGTAGCTTCATCTTTTATGGGGTACTGTATAAAATGTTACAATAAAATACCGCCTCACATTCTAGAACTGAATGAGGCGAAATTCAAAACTTTTATAAAACGCACACTATGCAGGCAGGCATATTATAGGTTGGGGGATTACATCGCTGATAAAAATGCTTGGCTCAGCGCTAGTCCAGCTCCACAGTCACTAGGGCACAATAACAAGTTATAAGCAGAAAAGTTCTGAAGTATTGTTGTATAAACTCAATTTATTTTTATATTATATAACTGCACAGCACATATGTGAGTACTATGTACCAACTGTAAATCTACCATTTGTGTCGTACGTTGACTTCAGTGTGCCCTGGCAGCTGGCAGTTGATAGTGTGTCATGCTCTCTCTAATGTCTCTCTGATGGTGGCACATGTGTTGGATCATTCGGTTCCCTTCATGATGGTTGAGCTGAGTGGTGCCGATCCATGTGTCATGTTCGTGAACGGGCGCCATCAGTTGGGATTGGTCATAACTTAGCTGCCTCCGCCTGTTTTTAATTACCTAATTATTGTATTTTTAATTGTTTGTTTTACTGTAGAAGCTTTTAAGTGCGTTACTTTTTTTTTACATCGTTCTCACATGTATGTATTTTTTTTTTCCAACAAGATAATGTTACCAAATAGTTGTAAAACACATTTTTTGTAAAAGAGTATGTGTGGAGTTTCTTGTCCATTCTTCTCCACAACAAGCTACATTTCCGAATGGACGGTAGAATCAATTGCCCCCGGTTTCCCAGCTCGGAATTGTCGGGGGGTTGGTGTGGCGGGTTGTCGGGCGCGAGTTAAGGAACCCCAATCCCCCAATATTAGCTTCATCAGCCAATAATTATATTATATTAGAATAACAGCTATATGTCAGCATATAATATCTAGGACATGCGTCATTAGCAGAGATGATTGGTTAGCAATAAGATTAGTATATAAGATCAACATTTTGTAGAATTAAGTAATTACTGTCTTGCTGTAACTGGGATCAAATAAAGTTTATTTTTAAACTCTTCCGTTGTCGCTTACTTAATTGGCGCAGCCGGTAGGATCTCTGTAGTCAGTCTGTCACGTATCCACATCTACGGGAAGCAGCCGACGTCCGTTTCAACGGTTCAGCAGAGATCACCGAACAAACAAATACATTAAGAAGCCACATCAAGCCAGGAGAGGACCAGGAGCCAAGCAGTAATTCAGGGATCATGAAGATAGCTGCGGAATTGTGAGTAAATCTTTTCACCTTCCTCTCAGCTCTTCCATTTGCATCCCAACCTTGTATTAATCTATGTTGTGTGTATTATTAGGGATTGGACAACGCCGTAATAATATTTTATAGATTGTTAGTTGTAGTAAATAGTTAGGGATAATTTATTAATTTTTGTCCTTACTTTTTGTGAAGCTTCGTTATTTCACTTCATAATGGAAGGTATAAACCGTGTTCCGCAAGAGATGGTAAACATAATTCCAGTATTTAATGGCGATGTTAGAGCGTTACCCTTATTTATTAAAAAATGTGAATACATTTTAACAACATTCCAAGGGAGCGTTGTACAAAACAATTATTTATTTCATGTAGTAACAAGTAGATTAACAGGCGAAGCAGCTAGTTTGGTAGGCGAAAGGGACTCTATAAATACGTGGGATGAGCTAAAAATGCTGTTAAATCAACACTTTGGCGACCCACGTACTGAAGATTGTCTAGCAATGGAGTTAGAATCCTGTAAAATTAACAAAGGTGAAAGTTACTTAGATTTGTGTCATAGGATACAGCATATGAGAAGCATTTTATTTTCCAAAATATCAGAGACTATTGCTGATGACTCTTTACGGAAGGCTAAGCAGATAATCTACAGTAATAGGGCGATGAATGTTTTTCTATTCAATTTACCGCCATTCCTAGTTAGGTTAGTTCGTTTACGCGACGTTTCGACATTGGAAGACGCGTTGAAAATTGTTTTAGAAGAACAGAACTTTCAATCAGTCTATAATTCTAAAACAAACGATCACCGCAATTATAATAGATCTAATAAAAATATTTTTTCCGATTTCAATAGTGCGAAGTATAATTCGCAGAGCCTATCCAGTGCAGTTGCACCGAATAACGCCACGAGTAGTTCAATTACGATGAACAATTCGCAGCAGTTTAGGAATTATAGGCAACATTATAATCAAAATAATTTCAATCGGACAAATAATAATGATCATAACAATAGGACAAGTAGGTCACAGTTTCCGATGGCGCAACAAAGCCAACAGTCCACGGCATATGCACCGCGAACGTCACCTTTTGCAGCGCAAGCATCTCCGCCGGGTTCAAAGTCGAACACTGACGTTACTATGCGCACTGCAAGTTCACGCCGTGTTAATTACACTAATAATCATAGCTATAACGAACCAAGTTTTGACAACTCAAATAATGAGTTCCAGGAAATTCCTGAAGATCCCAGACAGGGAAATTTTTGTATAACCGCCTCTACCCTAGAGAGCGAATAAAAATTAATTGCAATAAACGTCTTAACTTACCACACATAGTTGTACCAGAATTAAATGCAGTGTTTATGATATATACAGGCAGTGTTAGGTCTTTCATAAGCCCACACATTGCAAACAAGTACTTTAGGGATCGGTTGCAATATGAACCCTTCGAAGTTGTTAGTACTCACGCATCGAGTGTTCATAGCGAAACGGCATTTATTCCTTTACCAGCTACGTTTTGCAGTAAGGAATTTCATAAATTTTATGTTTACAGTGTTGATGATAGGTATGATGGGTTAATAGGTAGTAACCTACTTAAACAGTTACAGGCAAAAATAAACATGGAAAGTCAAGTTTTGCATTTAAAAAATGCGAATATTCCAATAATATACGCACCACCTATGAGAGAGGTATATCAATTGCCATCTCGTAGTGAATTAAGAGTTAGATTGCCAGTCAACTTACTAGACGGGGAAGCTATACTACAATTTAAACAATTTTCGGAAGGGATTCGAATGCCCACCGCATTAGTTAAGTGTATTAAAGGTTACGCATCAACCGTTATTCAGAATTATACGGATGAAACCAGAACCTTAGTGGTAACAGGACCTTTTACGGTCGAACCTTACAGGCAGAACTCATCTGTTCACATTAATTTTACAGAAAATAACATAGAAATAGATAGGATGCTAACAGATAATTTAAAAAAACTACAGTTAGACCACATGAATTCTGAGGAACGTAAAACCATCGAAGGGCTATGTAATGAGTATAAGGACATATTTTATTGTGAGAATATTCCATTAACGTTTACAAATCAAGTAAAACATAGAATTAGAACAAGGAATGAAGATCCTATAAATATTAAAGCACATAGGTTACCTCCTATTCAATCGAAAGAAATTAGGAATCAGGTAGATAAAATGTTAAGGGACAATATCATCCAGGAATCACACTCCCCCTGGAGTGCTCCCGTACATTTAGTGCCAAAAAAAATTAGATTCATCAGGACAGCAAAAATGGAGGATGGTAGTTGATTATAGACGTCTCAATGAAATTACTACCGATGACAAATACCCTTTGCCCAACATAAATGATTTATTTGATATGCTAGGCAATAGTACCTATTTGACTACCTTAGATTTAGCTAGTGGATACCATCAAATCGAGGTCCAGAAAGAAGATAGGGCGAAAACAGCTTTCAGTACACCTTCAGGACATTATGAATTTAACAGGATGCCGTTTGGGTTAAAAACAGCACCTGCAACATTTCAGAGGGCTATGGATAACGTTCTAAGAGGTCTCCAGGGCTTACATTGCCTGGTATACCTTGATGACGTCATAATTTTTTCTAAATCGCTGACTCAGCATGTAGAAAAACTTAGAGCAGTTTTTGATCGTTTTCGGGCGACAAATTTAAAAATACAACTCGACAAATCACATTTTCTTAGAAAGGAAGTTCTTTACTTAGGGCACACTATTACAAGTGAAGGATTGAAGCCAAATAATGATAAAATTGATGCAATCTTAAGATATCCTATTCCAGAAACAGTTACACAAATAAAAAGCTTTTTAGGACTCATTGGTTATTATAGGAAATTCATCAAAGATTTTGCAAAAATAACTAGACCTTTAACAGCTTGTTTAAAGAAAGGTCGTAAAATAATTATTAATGATGAGTATAGGGAATGTTTTGAAACATGTAAAAAACTTTTAACAAACGCACCTTTATTACAGTATCCCGATTTTAGTAAAAGTTTTATTTTAACTACCGACGCATCGAATTTTGCAATTGGGGCTGTATTGTCACAAGGATCAATAGGCTCAGACAAGCCAGTAGCATATGCTAGCAGGACTCTGAGTGACACAGAAGTAAAATACAGTACTATTGAGAAGGAGCTTTTAGCCATAATATGGGCAGTTAAGCATTTTAGGCCTTATCTATATGGCAATAAATTTACTATCTTTACATACCATAGACCATTAGCATGGCTGTATTCATTAAAAGAACCCAACAGTAAGCTCACGCGTTGGCGTTTACGCTTAGAGGAATATGACTACGAGGTTAAGTACAAGAAAGGGCCTCAAAATACAAATGCAGATGCCTTATCTAGGATTAAAATTAATGCAATTAACGACGATTTAGATTCGATATTTGTTAACGTAGGTGATAGGAAAGAGCGAATACAAAAAATTATAGATGAAGAGCTGCAATTTGACGAAACGCCCATAGAAACGATAGAACTTTCGGATTCTGATGATGGCGTCACAGCTAATTCAGTTTCAAATAGGGAACATGAAGGTATTCCTATTTTAAATGAAGCTGTAGATACTAAAGCTAGACAAATTTTAGTTCACTCATGGTTTAAAGATAAATTGACAGTAAAGGATATTTCTAATAATAAACAGAAAATTTTTGAAGTTCACTTACCAACAAATAATGACAAATTAGTTAAAGACTTTCTAAAAGAATATATAGATCCTAAACATAAATATCATATTTATTTTGAACATCCATCGTTTAGAAAATCTTTTTCAAACATGGTTATTAACTTGTTTAAAAAGGGTTCAGTTAAGTTAACAGAATGTACAGAAAGAGTGATCAATTTGACAGAGTCAGAAGAGGATCAGAAAGAAGTTATTATGAAATACCACGACGGGAAAACCTGTCATAGAGGCATTAGGGAAACTTTAGCTAAACTTAAGAGATATTATTGGTGGCCAAACATGAAAGAAATAGTTACAACAGTTATTAACAGCTGCGAAATGTGTAGAAAAATGAAGTACGATAGAAAGCCCATTAAACCTCAAATTCAGTTAACCCAAACTCAGAATAGTCCATTCCAAGAAGCTTTTATGGATCTATTATACATTGAAGGAAAATATTATTTAACTATTGTAGATGCTTTTAGTAAATTAGCACAGGCAATAGAGGTACCTAATAGGAGTACACCAGAGATAGTTAGAGCATTAATTAAATATTTTAGTATTTATGGATTTCCCAGTAGAATAAGTTGTGATTTAGGGATAGAATTTAATAACATGTTAATTAAGGAAATGTTAAGTCTATACAAAATAGAATTGCACATAGGGACTCCAAACAATCCCAGTTCTATGGCAATAGTCGAGAGATTCCATTCTACTATCATCGAAATTTACCGATTAGCAAAATATGAAAAAAACGATTTAGATGCAGCTTCCGTTATGACGTATGCTATTGTTCATAAATTGGCTGATTGATATTAAACACTATTTTGTCTTTAAACTGTTTATTTATTATTAATATGAAGATTACAAAATAAATACATCTTAACTATCTTGTGTGCAAGTCCGGAAGGGAAGAGAGTGTTGCCCGCATTCAAAAATATAAATGTATCATAGAGTATTACAACACGCCTCCTTACATTTGTATTTTACACACCTACTACTAACTATTTATTTGCATACATACTAACATGTACATTTAAGAAAGTATTCACATATTTATCTTTACCCTTAGGCACCTATTCTTTCTTCGTATACAATTAATATCAACTAGTAGCTTGCACACATGTATTATTATATACTAACAAAATATAAAAGTAAACTTAAAACTTTCTTCTTATTTATTTATCAACATAACTTTTCACAATCAAGTTTTACATAATTTTAACCTTTTATTCTAATTTCAGCTTTTCTCTAAACTTAAGAAATTTATTTTTTCCCAAAGATTTGGTAAGTATGTCTGCAACATTTGAATCTGAATCAATTTTTACAATTTCAATAACTTTATTTTTATAGTTTTCATGAACATAGTGATATTGTACTTCTATGTGCTTAGAATTTTTTGTAAAATTACCATATTTAGCTATAGCAAGGGCTCCAGAGTTATCTTCATGGATTACAATTGGTGTACAAATCTTAATAAACATATCACTTATTAAATTTTTTAAGAAATTTATCTCGGTTACAGCATCAGATAATGCAACATATTCTGCAAAGGTAGATGACTTAGTTACACAACTTTGTTTCCTAGATTTCCAATAAATTGGATTTCCAAATAGTTCAATAATAAAACCTGTAGTTGACTTTCTATCAGTGATATCTCCTGCCCAATCAGCATCTACATAACAATTTACAATATTATCAGTTTTAAGGCTTTGTCTGTAAGTTAATTTCAGATCTTTAGTTAAATACAAATACTTGAGAACTCTTAAGGCATATTTAAAATGTGTCTCATTATAGCAATTTTGGAATCTACTTAAATAGTTTACACTGTAAGATATGTCAGGTCTAGTACCATGACTGATATACAAGAGTGCACCTATCAAATTTCTATATTTAACATCCTCATTTATATTAGATTTATTTAGTTTTAAATTAAGTTCCATTGGTGTTTTATACAACTTAGAATTTTTAATATTATATTTTTCTGCTAAAGAATCTATGTAGTTTTTCTGGCACAATGTTAAGACATTAATAGAGTTATTATAATCATACTCAATATCTATACCAATATAGTTGTTTACTTTATTTAAATCCTTCATTTTAAATTTATTGTGCAGTTGTTTCTTAATATCATTAATTACTTTTACATCTCTACAACAAATTAGTAAATCGTCAACAAACACAAGTATATAAATTGTTACATTGTTTTCCCTTTTTATATAAAGACAATAATCATATTTACTTCTATAGAAACCTAGTTTCTTAATAAAATCATTGAAACATTCGTACCAAGCTCTTGGACTTTCTTTTAAACCGTACAACGCTTTATTCAATTTATAAACTTTATTTGGAACATCATTATAGCCTTGTGGCTGTTTAACATAAACTTCTGATACTACTTTACCATTTAAAAAGGCAGTTTCTACATCCATTTGATGAATATGGAAACTATACTGACAAGAATAAGATAATAACAGTTTTAATGTTTGCATTTTGGCAACAGGTGAGTATGTATCATCAATATTATCCTTTTGTTGAAAACCTCTTACCACTAAGCGAGCCTTAAAAATGTTACCTGGTTTTCTCTTGTACACCCACTTCACATCTAGAATCTCTTTGCGCTCTGGTCTACTCACTAGTTTCCATGTATTATTATTAACAAGACTAGTCATCTCACGGTCCATTGCTTCTTTCCATTGATTGGCCTCATCACATTGTATCGCCTCCTGAAATGTACCTGGAATCATGGCATCACAAAAATTTGCACAAATACAATAATATCCGAATTCATCATCAAATCTGACTGGACGTTTGGTTTGTCTCTTTGTTCTTTTTGGTTCCTTATCTTCATTGTCATTATCATACTCATCACAAGTTGGTTCAGTTATTTGAGTTTCTTCCGGTATGTTATTTTTAATTATGTCTTCTTCTTGTCTTTCTTCCTCTGAGTCTGTATCATCATTGTTGCCCATACACATAACATCCTCTTCTACAATATCAACATGTCTGGCAACTATTATTCTATTATTTATTAATACTTTATAACCAACTTCAACATATCCAAGTAATATTCCTAATTCTGCCTTTTTATCCCATTTTGATCTTCTATTTACTTCTGGTATTCTGACATAAACTCTGCTTCCATATAATTTCAATTCTTTTAGTGATGGTTTCTTATTGAAAAATATCTCATAGGGTGTTTTTCTCACTATAGTATTTGCCAAACTCCTGTTTTTTAGATAAGCTGCTGCTTTAATCACTTCCGGCCAAAAGCATCTATTTACTTTTGCTTCTGCTAGTAAACATCTAGCCATATCCATTATAGTCCTGTTATATCTCTCTGCAGTTCCGTTCAACTCGTGTACATATGGTGGGCATGCCTTTATCATTATTCCTTTTTCTCTTGCAAAACTATACATCTTATTGTTCATATATTCTTTCCCATTGTCACATCTTAATTCTTTTATCATTTTTCCAGTTAAATTTTGAACTGCATTTACATATTCTATAAAGCAATCTGTGACTTGATCCTTTGCCTTAATACAATAAACTTTTGCCAATTTGCTATAATCATCTATGAAGGTCACAAAGTATTTTTCACCACCATATCCTGTTGTGTTATGTGGCCCATTGACATCTGTATGAACAATTTCTAATATGTCTTCAGCTCTTCTTCTATTATTATTAAAAGGTAAGTTATGCATTTTGTTCTCAATACATATAGCACACTTCATATACTCTGATTCTATTTCTTTAGGTATTCCTTCAAGCAACTGATTTTTACACATAATATCCAAATATTTAAAGTTGACATGTCCAAGAGTACGATGTAATTTTTCCTTCACTGACAATGTACTTTTACTTACATTTGCATGCATTTTACTATTTTCAATGTAACTAATCACTCTGTATAACCTCTCCTCTTTTTGTGCTATTGCCATTAATTTGCCATTTGGAGTGTAAATTTTTGCCCAATGTCCTTTTGATACAACCGTGTTACTATTATCTGTGATCCTTGCATAACTCAATAAATTTGCCTTCATTTCTTTTACATAAAACACATTTCTCACATTTACATATGATCTTGAACCATAAACAGGAAAATATAGTTTTATATCACCAACCTTTGTAGCTTCTAGCATTCTGCCATCACCAACTTTGACTTTAACTGGATTCTTCAAAATAACTGACCTTTCAAAATGCTCATCACTATTTATAATGTGGTCAGTGCATCCACTGTCCAATAACCATATAATTTCATTGTTACTTAACTTATTTTCACTCGAACTTGATGTAATGTTGCTTTGAATAACTGAGGTATGGAAATTACAGTGTTCATTCTGTGTATTTGATGCATTTTGATTAAAATTTCTTCCTCGACCACGATTATTGTATCCACGACCACGTAACTGGTGAGTTGAATGACTTTGTCCTCGTCCTCTATTATAATTTGTACGTCTATTTTGTTGTCCTCGATTGTACCAACAGTTACGTTTCATATGGCCTGGTTTCCCACAAATAAAACATAGATTTGAGTTTGGGGCTGACTTTGTTTCAGTCTTAAATGCATTTGACTTATCTACTGGAGCTTCTGAATTTTCTTGTGTTGTATTTTGTTTCTCTGCCAAATATTTTATTTTTATCTTGCTCATTAAGTATTCTACTGTTCTGTCTTCTTTTGGTAATACATCTATCAAGTCACCAATGTGACTATATTCATTTGGCAATGCTCTCAACATGTAATTTAATTTCTCACTTTCACTAATAGAAGCACCAGCCTGTTTTAATTCGTTTACTGATCTTTCAAATTCGTCGAAAAATAAATTCAGTTCCGCGTAGTTTTTTAATTTAATATTTTCAAGGTTGTTTCGGTAAACAATTTGTAGTGATGTCGACGCCTTCAAATACATCGAATCGAATTTGCAAATTATGTCATAAGCCGACTCACATTCCGCTATGTATTCCAGCTGTTTATTGGTTATCGCCCCATAAATATAATTAGTTGCTTGCACATCTTTTTCTAGCCAATTTTCCTTTAATTTGACATCAGCAGTACTGTCAATTTTTTTAGATATAACCTCGTTGCATTTTTTAAATTGCAAATATTTTATCAACCGCATTTTCCAATTTGCGTATTCCTTCCCGTCGAATACTGGTATCATAATTTGGTTATTTGCTTGCTGCATTTTTTGTTCTAATGTTCACTTGTCTTTGTACGTAACTTTTAATCTCTCTCAATCTTTTGTAATCTTTGTTGTATTTTTATAAACCACTTTCTGCTACCATGTTCATAAATTGGCTGATTGATATTAAACACTATTTTGTCTTTAAACTGTTTATTTATTATTAATATGAAGATTACAAAATAAATACATCTTAACTATCTTGTGTGCAAGTCCGGAAGGGAAGAGAGTGTTGCCCGCATTCAAAAATATAAATGTATCATAGAGTATTACAACAGCTATTATGGCATATAATAACACCATACACTCAGCGACAGATTTTACGCCTTTTGAACTAGTCTTTGGGCATACCGATGCCGGAAATGTATTTAATGTCGATAGGGAGAAAAATTTAACTCAGAAATTATTATTAGATCATAGGAAACGTCTCAAAGTACTATACGAATTTGTAACAGATAAATTAAACACAGATAAACTTAAGGTAAGAGATAAGAAAGGAGGTGAAGAAACACCAGTCCTTAAGACAGGAGATACTATTTACATGAAGAATACTAGGACTAGGAAAGCTAAGGAAAAACCTCGCTATGAAAAAGCCGAAATCACTGGTGAAACCGAACGTAATATAGTGCCTGTAGAATTAAATAAAAGACCAACTAGAGTGGCGATAAAAAATGTAAAACGTCCTCCACAGGTCATGCCTAGTACTTCTGGTACTAGTGATGTCAGGATTCACGCTGGAACTCCAGAACTTCACTCGGAATCCGGGGATAGCGTCGTTGAAGATGGGAGTAGCGGTGAAGAAGAATAATTATTGGACTATATTTAAGATTTTAGATTTAGAATCCTTAAGCTTACAAATAGATAATAATATTCGCGATTTTAGCAATATGAAATCGAAAATTATAGAAAGCAAATTAAGTAATGAAACTTTAGGTATAGAAAACCAAATCGAGTATTTAATAAGACTTACTAAAGATAAATTATATCAAATTTTACCCCTTAATCATAGAAACAAACGAGCTTTGTTCAACCCTCTGGGCTCATTTGTAAAAGCTATATCTGGTAATTTAGATGAAGACGATGCAATTAAATATGATAAGGAAATCGTTTTACTCCAGAATAGAGAACATGCAGTCGAACGTAAAGTGTCATCAATGCAAAAAGCTTTCGATAAATTAGTTAATGACTCAGAAATCATAAATTCAAATATTAAAAGATTAGGCTCACACACTAATGGCATAGAAAAACTAGCTGAAAATGAATTCAAATTTAACAAGTTACTACGAATAATAGATACTATGTACCAAATTTTAAGCAACTTTCGAACTTGTTATGAGAACATACAAGAAATAGAGTCCGCAATCGCCTTTAGCAAACTAAATGTTTTGCACCAGTCTATTATAAATAGCACAGAACTGTACAGCAGTTTAGAAACAATTAGTAAACATGCTAGGACAATATATCCAGTTAGTAAAAGTAATTTAATAAAACTAGAACGTAATATCATAGTCAAATCATATTTAAATAACAATAGATTAGTATTTGTGTTAGAAGTCCCTCTAATAGACAACGAAACATATAATTATTATAAGGTTATTCCTATTCCTATTTTCCATTCTCCAGACACTTTTACCATTATTCCCAAATACCCTTACCTAATGGTGAATCGATTGAAATACATGCCCGCGGTAAACTCATGTACCGAAATTGAAAATGACAGATTTCTTTGTGATGAAAGTAATTTAGCTCAGAATCCAGTCGAGACCTGTATAGAACAAATTATGTTGATGAAGAATAACTACAATAGCTGCGTAAAGAATCGTATCAAGATAGAAAAGCCTAAGGTGCAGAAGATAACGGATAGCCAATGGTTGGTCTACACAGAGGACAACCTGATCATTACCGAAAACTGCAATGAGGAAATCCGCAAATACAACATCTTTGGGACCTATATCGTGACACTGAGTCAACAATGCGAGGCGCAAATAGGAGGAGTAATTGTTGGTGCCGCCACAAACACTACAATTTCCAGTTTCAAGCTCCCATTGGTCGAGATGCCAGAGCTTCAACAAGACATACAGACAAGGACGGAGAAGGTCGACCTAAGAAACGTGGACTTTAGTGACGTGAAAGAATTGTTACAAAGTGCCAAATTTAGTGAAAGTGACGATACAACCCAAATAGTGACAATAGAAATTAGCGTATGGACCATTTTAGAGTATATCATTATCATAATAATTATTGTCGTCATCTCATACAAATTAAATGTTTTTCGTTTTTGCCGAAATTCTCCGAAGTCATCTGCGACGCCTTCGGATAATTTCTCTCTTAGGGAGGGAGGAGTTAAGGAACCCCAATCCCCCAATATTAGCTTCATCAGCCAATAATTATATTATATTAGAATAACAGCTATATGTCAGCATATAATATCTAGGACATGCGTCATTAGCAGAGATGATTGGTTAGCAATAAGATTAGTATATAAGATCAACATTTTGTAGAATTAAGTAATTACTGTCTTGCTGTAACTGGGATCAAATAAAGTTTATTTTTAAACTCTTCCGTTGTCGCTTACTTAATTCGCGCGTTGTGGGCTGTGATTGGTTGAATGAATTTTCAACAGCCAATCGCAGCGAAAAGCGCTTGCTTGGCAGTTTGTCGCATTGGTTCGCCGATGATTTTGGGCTGGGAAACTGGAGGTAGGTGTAGTATTAGATTCAATTTTTTTTTTTTTTGACGTTCGAAAGTGCCGCTTAATGGCCTAATTTAATAAATAAATTTTGATTTTGATTTTGAATAAAACCTTTCAACGATTATCATGAAACTAGGTTAACGATGCAGTTAGCTACATTTGAAACGTATAAATTGTTTCGTTCTTATTACTTTACTCTTATGAGCATGAATTTGAAGATAACAATAATGAACGCATTATATCCGTAGTAAACCTAATCCTGAAAATCAATTTAGCCCAATTTGTGTGCTTTATAAATATGATATGAAATAATTTGCAAGCAGTTGGCAGTGATCTTTTAAAATCGAAACCATCTACACGAAAGATGGCACATCTGAAAATGTTGAAGTTACTGTTCTTCCTTGTCTTGGTCATCAACATAGCAAATATCCAGTGTCAAAATGATATATACGACGACCATGATCCTGACAATGTCATTGATGGTCGGCGACACCATTTAAACCTAAAACCAATCGGTGAATGTGTGTGGAACGAAAAGCTTAAATTTTGCGTGCCAATTAACTAAAAAAAAGTAAAAGAATAAATATTTTTTTAATACTTATGTGTTATTTTATTTTTTAATAAATTATTCTTATTCTTATTCTTAATTATTCTTATTTTTATTTTAAAATTATCTACATACTTTCATATATGTCTAACAAGAAAAATCTTTTTTTATAAAAAATAACTTCAATTTCGGAAGTCGGTGTAAAAAACGAAGAAACGAAAACAGGAACACCGACTTCCGAATTTGAAGTTATTTTTCACTTTGTAATGTTTTTGTTTGGCAGTCGGTTGTAATTTTTGTATAAAATAGTTTTTTATTTTCACTTTTTAGTTGTGGTACATAATGGACCAGTTTTAAAGGCTAGCTACCTATAATGCCCAAAGAAAAGCCAGAATAAATTAACCCATTAACCTTTAACATGAAACTTAACCAAAACTGTGGAATGAGAGTAATACCAGGGTGAACTGTTCACACCTGCGTGCTCCCTTTAGAGCGTACCAGTGTGATGTTATGTTCTGAAATGGTGTACACAATAAACAGACATGCGATTGCAGCTATCCCGAGTGATTTGCCGTCATTTATTGAAGAATTCTGATGTATATCTGCGAAGTTCTTTATCAGATCTTGATGAAAATGAAATGGGACCACATGACAAGCACCAGCGTTCAAATAAAAAAAGAAAAATCAAAATCGGGTCTCACAATAAAAAGTTCTGAGGCAACACACATAAAAAAAAACTCATCACGTATTTAGACTTTTTTATAACGTTGTCCCACACTAGGAAATTCTGCTTTATCGTGGGTGCATTAACCAACATATAAACTCACACACATAAACAACCAGAGCAGAATAACTATCCGTAGGCCATATAAATATTTGCTACATGCGGGAATCGAACCCGCGACCCGCAACCACTGCTCTAACCGTGTCGCCGTCGTAACTGTTTAAAAATTAAATATTTTATTTCAAATAAACCGTATAGGTAGGTACTTTTGAATTGTCAAACAAAAATTAAAAATGAATGTAGTTTCTAGCACATTCGCAAGCGTCAGTAGGTCTCTATGGAGAAGAATGTCCAAGATACTCCACGGACACGCTTTTCCCAAAAAAAACTCTTACAAAGTTTAAGTTAAACTTACATCATCATCATCATCATCATTTCAGCCGAAAGACGTCCACTGCTGGACATAAGCATCCCCCAGGCTTCGCCACATTGACCGATCCCGTGCGTCTCGCATCCAGCGCCTTCCAGCAACCTAAACCAGGTCATCGGTCCAACTAGTGGCCTTCCAACGTATCGTCTTCCGATTCGCGGTCGCCACTCCAGAACTTTTCGCCCCATCGGACATCCGTTCTGTGAGCAATGTGCCCTGCCCACTGCCACTTAAGTTTGGAAATTCTTCGGGCTATGTCGGTAACTTTGGTTCTGCTGCGGATATCATCATTTCTGACGTGATCACGAAAGGAAATGCCGAGCATAGCCCTCTCCATTGCCCTTTAGTTAAACTATACTTACAAAGTTTACCTTAATTTTCAGATCGAGCCCGATTCCCCAGCTAAGCGAGCTGGTCTCCTGAATGGTGACAACATACTCACTATAAATGGACTAGAAGCTATTTACATGTCTGTGGAGGCTGCCACTCGAAGAGTTGAGATTTCGGGACATAGCATGACTGTTGGAGTGCTACGGTAAGAGATTTCTTAGAGAAAGAACGACGAAATATTTATTTGTGACTCGCATAAGAGGTACAGACATCAAAAAACCGGCCAAGTGCGTGTCGGACTTCGATCATTTAGGGGTTCCGTACCAAACCGCAAAATTATGTAGGTAGTGATAGGAAAAATTAAGGTTTTTCAAAGAAAATATCTGATATGTGAATATATTGGTATTTGTTAGTAAACAAGTAAAATTTCAAAATTAAAAAAAAACCCCGACGCATTTATATTGTGAAAACACCCCGATTCAAACAGTTAAACGCTCATAACTTTTGAAAGGCTGAACTGATTTTATTCAAACATGGTTAAGAACACTCTCGACAAAATTAAATTTCAAACAAAAAAAAACGAAACAAAATCGGTTCTTCCGTTTAGGAGCTATGATGCCACAGATACACAGCAACACACGTCAAACTTATACCACCCCTCTTTTTCCGTCGGGGGTTAAAAATATACGTAATAATAAACATTATCACCAAAGGAGAATGCCCATTTTGTAAGGGAACTTGGGCCCCTTTATAACATGTTATATTCATAATATGAAAACATTTTTTATTTATTATGCGGGGTTCACGAGATATAACGATGTTTCTGTTCTTGAAATGAACCCTTATTACAATGCAATAAGGTGCATACAAATGTCCAAGTGAAGGAACCTGATCTGTTTTTGTCTGTACGTATAAAGTAAAGGATACAGATGGAAAATAACACAAAATATAAATCCTATTTTTGTATAATATTGAAATCGCAGACACGATACCTCATATGGCCTGTGTATGGGCAATCTCCTTTGAAATTCATAAGACAATGGGCAGTTTAAAAATTCTTCGGTACAATATTTACTCCCCCTTTTAGCTGTATGGGAGCTCGCCACATTATTTTTTTTGTTTTTTTTTTAAACTAATTATATGAGAGGGTATCAAGGTGAACTGTACACATTTGCCAACTACCACCATTTATAGAATATCTTTTAAATTGTTCCAATATTGGATAAGGAAATAGGCGAAAGCCAAACCTCGAATACTTTTACTCGAGACTTTTTACGTATAATATTCAGTCGGATATCTGAGACCGCATTTCCTCTTAATTGTGCGTTCAATGAAAGTATTCCCAAAACGTTTATTGCATATGGGTAAGATGTCTACCAAGTACCGACGGCGCATCGCCGTACGTCTTGTAGTCCGATGATGAAACGGTTAGGCTTACGTTTTATTTATTTATACTTCACGCACAAAAGATACAAAGGCAGACTTAATGCCTTCAGAGTTATTGCCAAGCCCGCTTTAAAAATACATTTAAATCTGTTTCTATCAATAGCTATTGAGACATACAACTCTATAGATAGTTAATTATCAACCAACCTACTAATACATGCATCTCAATATCCACTGAATAACAAAATGTTAAACAACAATCAAGTTCTTAAAACAAAAAGACTTAAGATGCTCTAACCAGAGTTCGGAATCATCATTATTATCATTTCATCCGACATCCACTGCTGGAGATTGGCTTCCCACAAGAGTCACCAATTTGACATAACGCCCGGTTCCGTGCGTCTCGCATCCAGAGATTTCCCTCAAACTTAAGACGGTACCCTGACCAAAAAATCGGCATGAGATATAAGCATTCCTATTGGTCTAGCGGCACTGGTGGCGCATGAATTACAGTAGTGAATACGCCCAGATTTTAGAATAAAATCTTTATAAAATCGAATTTTCGTCTTTAGAAAAAAATAATTCTACAAAAATGTTCGTTATTAAATTGTCTATCCATTAGTGTTAGTACAAAAAATAATTAATGAACACTTTACGAGGAGATGCATAATATCAATAACTATTTCTCATTTTTAAAGGAAGTTTGTTTAGTTTTGAGAAAGGTTTTTTTTTTTTGGAAGGAGATTAGTGAAATATATACGACATTTAAAAAAAAACTAAATCTACCATTTTAGAATCAATATTATGTAGAAATTTAATGTATTTTTATTAATTGAAATTTCTTTTTAAATAACGAATAGATAGCTCCTAAAAACAGCACAAAAACGGCTTGCGCGGCGTTTTGCTCGGGGTACCGCCTTAACCAGGTCATCGGACCACCTAGTGTAAAGCCTTCCAACGCAGCCTCTTCCGGTTCGCAGCAGCCACTACAGAACTTTTCGGCCCCAACGACTAACCGTTCTGCGAGAAATGTGCGCTGCCTACTGCCACTTAAGTTTGGCAATTCTTCGGGCTATTTATATATTTAGTCTTAATATATAAACTTCATTGTACACAAGTTTAAAAACAAAGAAAAGGAAACTAGAAACTAAAATACATGCAACGGGCGGCTATAACGCATTATCCAGGCCACTTGGAAGAGATTGGGGCTATGGCACATTATTACCTCAATGGGGCTATGTCGGTTACTTTGGTCCTCCCCCGGATATCCTCATTACTTATGTAATCACTCAAAGAAACGCCGAGCATAGCCCTTTCCATATGAACTTTTCATAAGTATTTTAATCCTTTTAAGAACTTGTCCCAAACACTACCGGCATCACCCATGCCAAATCTAATTAAACAACTATTGACAGCTGATACGAATTTAGACGTTAATGTCAAACTAAAATAGACACTTGTCCTTTTTCATTATTTGTCTCACATATAAACATGTTTCATAACTGTATTTGGCTTTTGATTTTCATTCAGTTGTGAATAACGACGCGAAAACGATCGAATTTGTTAAAGTTCCTTTTTTATAAAAATGAGGTTCTATTTACTCTATCAGGACCAGTAAGTATTTATGATATATTTAAGTATATTTTTTTAACATATTTTGGTGATTAAAAACAAGTTGCAAACTGGTTGAAATATCATTTAGGGGCTAAAATAAGTTCGGTTTGGTATAAATATATATAGTTTAGGTTAATAGATATCTATAATAAAGTTTAGTATGTACCTTAGTACATATTATGTAAAGGCAGTTGAAAGTATTGTGAATTAAATATTTAAGTATTAATAGATTGGGACTAACTTTAAATCAAAATATAACCTAAAAATAAATTCAATTAACTACTCTCAGTTTATTTAAAGTTTCATCAATCAAAGTCATTTTATTTTTTAATAGATGTTAGCTAAATGTTCTATTGCAATCAGTACGATCAGTTAGCCGTTTGATAACCATCCTCTTTTAATCTGAGTAGCCGTCAATCCACCATTTTTTTTGTCGTTAATAAAATGAGTGGGCAAACCATTAGTGAAGTGACATTATTGGCAATAGTTATCACAAGATATTACAGATATGACTTGGACCATGTTAGTATTTTATTTACTTTCTAAATTTTAATCGATCTTTAATCGACTCACTATATAAATTGTTTGTCAGACTAATGTTAATGGGAAAACTAATTGTAGTTTTTTGAATGACCTTGAACCATATTAGGTGCCCTTAATTATATATGTCAAGGGGAGCTAGATATGGCTAATTTAGTTGTATATTTTTGTCACATCTGACATTTATCTGTTTAAGGGAATTGTATTCTTATTATCATATAGAAGACATTTTTAGTTCATTTGACTAAACGTGACAAACTAGAACTGTAATTTTATTTAATATTTTGACATTTTTAATAATTTTATTGACATTCTAGAATGTTGCACATTTTTTTAATCATTGATTTACATGAAATTTAGGAATTATTATTTTGATTTGAATTTTATTAATAATATTTGCATGCCATTATAAAGTAAGGCAAACATGACGCTCTGTATTTTACTTTTTTTTTACATCTCTTATATAATGACAATTTGTTGTGTGTACTGGTACTCATGTTTGAGCAAATAAAGAATAATTATGATTAAGTGAATCCACTTTTTGCATTACTTATATTAGTATTATCTCTAGCTGTTTGCCGAGGCTTCGCCCTCGAGGTCTAACTCACAGAAACTCTGCAGTCATTTATTTCTGCACATAATACACATCGTGTGGAAGCCGCGCGATGGTGTAGGTACTGATGATAGCTTTTTATCAATTACAAAACTGGACCATTATTACCAGAGATTACTTCTTTCAATCAATATTACTTCTGTCAGATAAGAGGAATGTTGGACTTACAATTTTCATTTTAGAATTCTTCACATGTTTTTATTTTTATTTTGGGGCAATTAAATCCTTCTATCCTACTGTAACTAACTATGTTATATTATAATTATGAAAGATTTTGAGGATGGCTGGATAAATTAATTTATGGATGTTTGATGAAACTTTACAGTAAAAATATCAGTATTTTACTAACTCACTGCAAGGCATAGCCCCCCCTCTCAGATTCAGAGAAGACACGAGCATTGGTCAACACGCTTGCTCAAGGCGGATGGGCGATTTCAGACTTATATTAAATACAAGTCCAGGTTTCCTAACTGTACAACAATAGAAATTATAGGTAAAGGATGTTTTTTTAGAGGTATAATAACTTTAAGTTGGCAACACTGTTTTAACTGGCGGCCATTTTGTCAGCTGTCAAGTGATTTGTGTTTAGTTTGGTTTGGCATTTCAATATGAATAGACTAACTCCTGAACAACGCTTCCAAATTGTGCAAATTTCTTGTTTTGTGCAAATTGGCCAGAACGTTACAGTCAATTTTGATTGCTATAGAGCCCTGATTACTGACTGATTCCTCAATTGAACAACCATGAGTGCAAGAGCTGTGGTTTCAACAAGACAGCGCAACATGTCACACAGCTCGTGCTACAATTGATTTACTGAAGGAAACGTTTGGTAACCGCATTGTTTCACGTTCCAGACCCTTTGATTGGCTTCCAAGATCGTGCGATTTAACACCGCCGCTAGACTGGGGATATGTGAAATTGCTAGTCTACGCCGATAAACCCGAAACGATCGACCACTTGGAGGACAACATTCGCCGCGTTATTGCGGGTATACGGCCAGATATGTTGGAAAAAGTGATTGAAAATTGGACCTCCAGATTAGATTACGTCCGAGCTAGCTGTGGCGGTCATATGCCAGAAATGATATTTAAATTATAATGCCAAAAGATTATCTTTGGAATAAAGTCAATTCCATGGCAATTTTAAAAATTCACCCTTGTTTTATACCATTTTGAAGTTCCTATACCTCTAAAAAAATACCCTTTACATCATAATAACACAAAATGCTATAATAGAAGAAGGTTATAATTCCACGTGAGCAGAACCACTAGCGGAAGCTAGTAATACGAATAACTTCAGATTATCGAAATCTTGGATTTAGAACTGACTTTTAGAACATTCCACTTCTGATTCTCTCCATCTATTATTTTAAATGTAGTGTGTAGATATTTAACCGTCCTTTTCTCTTGTTGCAGCGGTCTCTACGACCCGGTCCTGGACGATACAGAGCCCCTCTGTTACGATTACGAGGATATTTTAGACCGTCAATCGG
This sequence comes from Orthosia gothica, assembly GCA_949775005.1. Taxonomy (NCBI): domain Eukaryota; kingdom Metazoa; phylum Arthropoda; class Insecta; order Lepidoptera; family Noctuidae; genus Orthosia; species Orthosia gothica. Next base: position 61,775,957 of record OX459034.1, on the reverse strand, counting down.
AACCAACTGAGGTAGTCTTTAAAATACAACAGTTTGTAGAACCCTCCGACCTTGGCAGCCACGTCTTAGACTTTGGAACTTCTCCAGGCTTAACAGGATCTAGGTCCCTAACTGCCTCTCCTTTTGTTACTCCTACAAAACCCTACCGTCCTTTTTCAACCGAACCTATAGTTGAAATTCCTCCTCTAGAAGATCCAATTATCCTTAATCCGAATTACAGAGATCAATTCGGCAAGTCCCCCATTGATAATGATCCCGATTATCTCCTTAACGCGTTTAGTCAACAAGATTTGGGTGAAAGTAAGTATAGGCTGCCGATTTCGGAGCAATACGATCCGGATGGAACCAGAGTTATGCAGAATAAAGAAGTTACTGAAAAGTTACTCAAATATGAAAAGCATGTTAAGAGTTTGAGCAAAGATTTGGAAGTAGTCGATGTTACTAAAGAAACCAAAATTATTGATGCTGTGACTGGAGAAGCGGTATCCAAAGATGGGAGAAGAGAAAGCTTGAGAGGAGACCTCAAAGTTGAAAAGAAAGGAGTGAGAATTAGTGAAGATGCAATCAAGCATGAAGAGAGCATGAGAAAGGATAGCAAATCTATGGAAAGGAAGGAAATGTTTAGAGAGAAAGTGGAAGAACAATCGATCAGAGAAGAATTGCAGTATATTGAGAAGATGAAACAAGAGATGGACATCGAAAAGATAGAGGAAACAGCAATGGCGGTTGTAAGAGAGAGTATCGAGAGAGCCGTATCTGTAGCTGAGGAGATAAAAAAAGAGATCGATGAAGAGATGAATTCTTCTGAAATACAACAAAAGTCAGAATCAAAATCAGTAAAGTCCGAAAAAACACAAAAGTCATCCGAAATAATGGATAAAACTGAAAGTAAAGAATATGCTGAAAGAAAATTGAGTACACAAGAAAGAACTGAAAGCCAAAAAGATGGTTCACAGAAAATAGCAAGAAACGATTTCAAAGAATCTGAAATATCTGAAAAAGTAATCAAGGACGGTAAAGACGTTCATAGGCAGTCTCTTATTTCTGAAGAATATCAACACGAAAAAGTAGGAGAAGAGACGAGGAGAAGAGAATCAACAGCTCCAGATTCTGCTGAAGGTAAGCTTGACGTTAAAACTAAATTCAAAAAAGCTGTGAAAACTGTTGCGTCTAGTGTTAAGGGTGAAAGGAGTTCTACTTCTGCTGAGCAAAAAGCTTATACAATAGGCTTACAAAGTATTCCTAACATCAGAGGCACAGTACATTCTTCTTACCATTACGATCTGCTTTTAAGAACCTTCTTCTTACATCTTACGGACGTGATGGTAGCACTCTCTAGATTCCTTCTCAGTCAACCAATTTTTAATCAATCAGAACAGTCTCTGACTGAATCTCGTACGTATGAAAGCGGAGAATCCAAGGTCAGGCAGCATTCACATGTAGAAAAAAGACAAGAAGCAACTACAAAAGTAGCTGAGAGTAAACAGGACATAAGGAAACTTAATGTAACACCCGTACCAATAGAAAATAAACATGAAGTGAAATCGGTTTCTCAGAAGATAGAAAAAGATATGAAAGTTGAGTCCATGCAGGAGACAAAAGTTGAAAAGAAAGAAATAGTTAGACCTGTACCTGTAAAACAAGTGAAACAGGAAATTAAATTTGAGAAGGTAGAGGCAAAACAAGAACAAAAGATAGAAAAGACTTTAACAGGTGCTCAAATGGCTCAGCGTTCAGATAAAAGGCTTACACCAGAAATTACTCAAAAATTGGACTCGGTCATATCGGAATTCGAAACTAAAGCAGTAGATGTTCAGAGAAGATCCAGAAGCAGAAGTCAAATCGAAGAAGAAGTTATGAAAGAGAGTGATCCTTTAGAATGGTTAGACAAAGTCGATAGCAGAAGAACTTCCATGGAAAGAACTGAAATGCCTAAAAAAGAATTTACATCCTCTAAAACTACGTCAAAGAAGAGTTTCATTGAAACCGACATACAGGAAACGAAATATAAAACGCCTAACACGCCCAAGCAAACATACATAGCCATAGTAGAGTCACATGTTTATACAAATAAGGATGCTATATTTGAAGAATATGTCAAAGATTTCTCCGAAACATCTTCAGTTCAAAGTGCTGAAGAAATCAATACTGCAGTGGAAACAATAGAAACCATAAGCGCTGAAAACGTAGCAATCGACAGCGCTATTAAAGAATTAGAAACCGCTAAGATTATTGAAGAATCACACAAACTAGTGACAGCCACCGCTGAAAGCTCTGCTACCGTACAAAAGATTGAGGAAGTGTTACAAGATACGAAAGAATTGGTACAAGAAGAATTTAAGGAAGAAACTGCAATTCAGTCGACTGATATTCAAGAAGTTGTTATCCAAGAAACAAAAGAGATTGTGGAGCCTGTAGTCAAAATTAAAGATCAGAAAATTGAAAAGGCAGAAAAAGTTGCAATAGATATAGATGAATCATTCTCTGTCGCTGAATCGACTGAAGTTAGCGTGCAGGAATCACAGAGCGAGTTCACTAATGTTGAAATGAAAAAAGAATCAGTAGCTATTGTAGAAGAAGAGAGAGCCATAGAGCAAGTCGTTGAAACTAAACCCAAAATTTTCAAACCAAAACCAATCGAAGTGGTAGAAATAAAAGAAACTATAAAACTGCCAAGGGAAAAAACACCGGTTCGCGAAGAATTTGCTGCCCTAAAAATAGTAAAAACTGTTGAAATCGACGCTAACTTATCACCAGAAATAATTGAAGTTGAGGATATATCGGAATTAATTTCCAAAACCGCTTTAAGCAAAGTTCAAGTTGGTGACCAAGTCACGATGAATGCGTCAAAGGAGCTGTCGGAAAAATCATATGTTAGCACTCAAGTTGGATCCGAAGCGAAGAAAGAATCAATCGTAGACATATCCCAAGCTAGTCAGATGTCTGTCAGTTCAAAAGTTGGTGCTATATCTCAAGCACAAAAAGAGTCTGCCGTAGATATATCCTCTCAAATACCAAAGAGAGATTCTATTGTCGACGTCGTTCAAACAAATCAAATAGCTCAAAGCGCAGTGTCATCTGTGAAGAAAGAAGTAGCGGTATCACAGCAAGTTGAATCACTAAAAGACAGGAAACTATCACTAAGGATCGATTTGGATAGGCAGACATCAATGCAAAGTCCCCCAAGTACTATTAATACTCCAACTCCGTCCACCGTACCTCCTACTCCCTTAACCGACGAATATGTGTTCAAACTATCCCTACCTTTACCGAAAAGTATGAGGGCAACTCCCGTACCAAGGGACAGTACTCCAACTCCGGAAGAAGAAGATCCACATATAGTCAAAAAACATTTAATTCCTCATATCGAAACTACTATTGAAAGAGTAGTGTATGATCCTCCGTTACCTTCTCCAACTACAGCTGAACCTCAATCCCCAGTATACACTAAGCCGGTATTAAACGGTGGAGCGTCAAAAGTTAGACCGGTTTATAAAAAGCCCGGTTTAAAAGGAGGTGCGAGTAGGGTTCGGTTTCCGGTTTATAGGAAGCCGGGTTTGTTTGGCGGTGCAGATAAGCCAGAGTATTCGAAGGTATGTGGTTTGAGAATGTGTGAATCACTGAGCAGCATTGTAAGAAACATGTGCACATGTCATTTGATTTTTAGTACAAATATTGATAATCTAGTTGTTATTAATTTGCGCAACGGAAAATCTCTCGTATTAAGACGGTACCCTGACCAAAAAATCGGCATGAGATATGAGCGTTCCTATTGGTCTAGTGGCACTGGTGACGCATGAATTACAGTAGTGAATACGCCCAGATTTTTGAATAAAATCTTTATAAAATCGAATTTTGGTCTTTGGAAAAAAATAATTCTACAAAAATGTTCGTTATTAAATTGTCTATCCATTAGTGTTAGTACAAAAAATAATCAATGAACACTTTACGAGGAGATGAATAATATCAATAATTATTTCTCATTTTTATGTTTTTTTGGAAGTAGATTAGTGAAATATATACAACATTTAAAAAAAAACTAAATCTACCATTTCAGAATCAATATTATGTAGAAATTTAATATATATTTATTAATTGATATTTCTTTTTAAATAACGAGTAGATAGCTCCTAAAAACAGCACAAAAAACGGCTTGCGCGGCGTTTTGCTTGGGGTACCGCCTTAACTAAGATTCTATATATTAGTAGCACAACATTTGGTACAGTTTCAAACTTGGTGTGCAATTACAAATAAAGTTGATATCGGGTGTACAGCCACCCTTTAATAATGGTGATCTGCAGCGCGTAGCGCACTTCACAGTTGCCATAAATTTAGAATCGACCTATAGTAATACAGAAGTCAATAGTTTTTTGTTTTTATATCTGGTAATATACATTAAACCACACCATCTAGCAATCACTTGATCAATGTATCAGCTTGAACTATCAGCGAACATTAATTTTAACCGACTTTTGAAAAAGGAGGAGGTTCCATGTTTGACTGTATGTTTGTTTTTTTGTATATGTTCACCAATTTCTCAATTTATTGTTGACTGATTACAAATTAATATATACAATACCGACGGTTGTATTTTTGTGTAAACAAGTATTTTTTTCATACAAGCGTTTGTACTCCAGTTAATACTGCCAAAACATATTCTTACCTAAATACTAATCGTTCTTATAAAAACAGGAGGAGATAAGAGAAATCGAGAGAAAATCTTCTCTCCTGACTTCAGCGATAGACGAAACCATAAAAAGTATAGAAGAATATAAAGAAGAAGTGGGAATAGACACAAAGAAAGACGTAAAAGTTCAAGAATGCAAAGAAGAGAAGATAACTAAAAGTTACCAAGATTCCTACAGCAAAGAGGTCAAAAAAGGATCCAAGCAACATGGTTTTGAAGAAATCGATGCAAAAATAGAAGAAATTATAAAAAAATGTAATGCTCTAGCGTCGCTTGAGAATAATGAAACCAATAACAACTGGGAAGAATCTGAAAATACTGGTATCGTTACTGAAGTTGAATCTAGAAAAGCAAGTATTGAAATAGAAGTCAAGCGTGAACCTATAATCGAACATGATTCTAAACCAAAAGAAAGGACCGTCAAATTGGAAAGTGAAGTCAAAATTGTTGAAGTTGAAAATGGAAGCGAAACAATTATAGTGGCTGATATAAAGGACACATTACCAGAAGATGTACCTTATGAACCTCAACCAATGCCAGCTGAAATTAAGCATACTGAAGCTACACCACCTCCAATACAAGTTATTCCTGAGACTCCTATAGAAGTTAAACCAGAACTAATGAGGATAGAAAATGTAGAAACAAAGGAAGAAAAACCTGATGCATTGCTTCGGTTCAGACCTGTAGTATTTGACCCGAAGAATCTACAGAAACGTGGTGATGGAGGCCAGTATAACGACACTGGTAATGTTTATATTCAAGTAAGTATTTATTAGTACAATATTTACTATGGCCAAGATTTTTTTGTTGAGATGCCGTCTCTATATTGCAATTGAAGTTTGTTGGTTGTCCGACAGTGACAGAAATAATGCTTATGCTTAGATTCACCTTAGCCTTGCCCTCACACTAAATCTCTCTTATTCTTCATCTTTGAAGAAGTTTCACATCTTACGCGTTATATTTAGTTATTGATATGCTCTCGTTTGACCACCATCACACCTGATGGTAAGCGGTGATGTGGTCCCCGGTGAAGCTTAGCTTATTGAGCCCGACGCTCTAGACGAGCGGCATTCAGATTTGCCTTTTTGTCAATCGCTATAGCTCGTTGAAGCTGTAAGGAAACAGACTCCAGCAGATAATACCACTTCTAACCTGCTGCCAAGCTGTTTTTTTTGTTATTATAATATATTCTTCGGTTATAGGAACCCGCTTCTGCCCCCCGAGATCCGAGGTTATCCCCTTATCTGACAGAATCTGGTGAACAGATCGGCACAATACAAGGCATAGTTGACGGTCTTGAGGAGCCGGTTATCGACCCAGAAATCGCCAGTAAGTACATTTGGTTAGGTTACTTTTGATCCCGGTAGACGAAGAAATTATCGATATTCGATAGCGCTTGACAATTCCATATATTTTTGTTTCTTTTTTTCAATCTTTATCGCGACGCTTTCATTGATAGAATGTCATTTGTCTATAGCATCAGAACGTACAACAATCTAAAAAAATAATTTTATGTATATATGTTAGGCCCAAAGATCGTAAACGCTCATTGAGCAAAAAAATGTTTCTGAACGCCTTGTAGCTTCTTCCAAAAGGCCACAACGAGGATTTGGGGTTATGGCAATTTTAAAACCAGCCACAACGCGTTATGGCAGTGAAGAAATGTCAGAACGCGTTCTGAGCCTTAGCTGTTGCAACCACAACGCGAATTCGATACGGAAGAAAGGGCACCGACGAGAATTTGCATATTTTTCGTAATAGATGTTATATTCATGGTTTTCGGGGTCGCTGCTAGTAACTGATAGATCCGGTCAAAACCAAAATCCAAGCAAAATGCAACCAAATTTTTGTCAGCGCCATCCTCGTTATTAGCGACTCCAGATACCATGAAAATGACACGCATGACGAAAAGTTGTAAAATTTTCATCGGCGCCATCTTGGATTTCGATTTTGACCCCATATTCTTTATAAGTGACCCCAAAAACCATAAAAATAAGAACAATTACGAAAAATATGCAAATTCTCGACGGCATCCTTTCGTCGTCGTTCCGTTTTCGAATTCACGTTGTAGTTGTATCAGCTAGGGCTCAGTAACCGTTTTGGCATTTCTTCACTGCCACAACGCATTGTTGCCAGATTTAAAAGTGCCACAACCCAAAATTTGCTATGTGGCCGTTTCGAAGAAGGCACAACGCGTTCTGAGCTACCTATTATTCGCTCAATAAGCGTTTTTTTTATCTTTAAGCCTAACATACTATATATAATAAAAAAGTTTTCTACTTCTGCAGAACTGCTGGGCAAACCGGGCTTACCAGACGAAATAATAAAACCAATAGTAACTGGAGAAGATGACATACTAAGAGAGGCACACGTAATGGGGTAAGCTAAGTTTACTGCTCAAACATGCTACTTAACAATCATCATCAACTCAGCCGACTCCTGGACATAGGCGTCCCCACATCGACGGGCACTATTCTTTTCTTATTCAGCAGATTACCGCAGCACTAACCAATCATAATGATACTCGACAGTAGCTACAGGTAGTCGGTAAGTCAGAAACCCCTGTAGGTTGTCAACTAGTCTTAGCAAATCCTTGCAAAGATCATCGTGTCATAAATAGTTCAACTCATCATAGCTCCAGGCGCTATGTGTGGGTAAGCATGTGTGGGTGGTTGTTTGCTCGAAAGACGACTGCCACGTCACTGCCAATTGAACTATTAAAATTAAAACACTAATACAGATTTTTATAATTAAAAACAGCCTTGCAAGAGTTCTTAACTCCCACATGCATCGTACTGACGATCCGACATCAGAAATACAGCCAATAAAACCAGCGATAGGTTGCCTCAAAGATTCAGAAGTGATAAAGGCACTAAACGAAGAGATGGTAAGGCAGGAGGAAGAGAGGAAGAAAGAAGAAAAGAAATGGACGACCTTCTTGCAGAAGCCGAAGCGGCCGGTGCCGAAAGCCAAGTTCGGGTATCAAGGGTGGACGGAAGATGAACATGTAGCGTCGGTGAGTATACCATCATACTGAATGCGAACATCTATGAACTAAAGATGTCCATAGTAGCTAGGTTTTAGACAGGGCCCGATCTAGGGGTGGCGAGTCGGGCAAACGTCTTAAGCGGCAAATATAAGGAGCAGCAAAACTGAACTGATTGCCCCTTTTGTTACATCAGAAAAATGTTCAAGCTCGCTTCAATTAATGTTATTTGTTCTTTAACATTCATCATGTTGTGAAAATTCTTAGGTTAATTTTTTAAGCTCACTGCGTTTTTACTTTTCCTCGGAGATACCGATACCGAATTTATCCGTCTGATTGTATCGACCGAAACCGCATTAAAAAAAGATATTGTTCTGAATCATTTACCTCCTTATAAGGTGTCATTGTAAAGGACGGCAAATATTGTGCAGTAAAATAGCTCAATTTGGCCCTGGTTTTAGAGACATGCAGCTCAGGGTAGAAATTCCCGTATCCTCCATTGAAAAATAAGGATCTACGACTAGACGGGTATTATGTCAGGTGGGCAACTGCCCAATGGTTGTTGTCGAGCTATATATATAGATATATGATAAAATCACGCGAATAAATTTGCACGATTTAGGAGTTGTTTGACATCACGCTTATTTTTGTAGTTTGTATGTGGCGTTATAGATACCAAATGTTACTAAAAGAGTTATGAATATAAATGTGGATGAATGGAGAGGGAGAGGAAGTAGTTAGACAGTGTAATATGAAAGAAAAAGAGTCAGTAATAGCATTATGGTTCACAGGACGATATAGTAATGACAATGACCCCAAGTAACATAGGAAGAAGGCTGGTATACGATAATGTTATACTGCCTGTAAAAATATTACAAATTGGAACTAGTAACGTAACACGTCCACAAGATTGTAGGACAAATCACATATTTGTGAAGGTTTGTGTATATAACAGCACATTACTTTGATCTTATTTATTTCATAGTTTGAACGACGAGCTATTTCATCCGTCACACTATCAATAATTTCATCAATATCCCGGCCAAGTACTGCAGAATTCACAAGTCTATTTATACCGGCTTCCTTATTGACAATCAATATATTTATTCTGAAATGACATTCAGAACTTCTGGCATAAATTCAATGAAAAACTTCTGGCTAAGATAGAGCGATATTATTCAGTTTTTATTCGGTTTTCCTAGCGGGTGGTCGGTCGCGACGTAAATTTTTATATAGTGAGTTTTTATTTCGAATTTGAGAATTTTATTTAGGTTCTTAATATGTATGTCGTCTACTTCTTAATTGCTATTGTCTTCGTTATAATATTTCTCACATGGGTATACTTCTTTTCAAGTTTAATTAGAATAGAAAACTCTTATTTCCATATTTATATAATAACTAAAGTGTTAAGTGGTATTACTGCATCGACTATACAGACAAATTAACTGCCTGAATGCCTCTATTTATATCCCAATTTAGTTAACGCCGTGGATTTTGATTTCACTATAAGCAACCCTATATTATTAACTATTCTTAGTAAGATAGTATATCTACATCATCTACATATGCCAATCAATTTCTACTTGATGGAAACCTATTGCCATACCCAAGATTTTATTTTTAACAATGGAAAGGAAGATGTTCCTTTTCTTCTCTTGATAGAAGCTTAGTAGGCTAGATATTTTAATAATTGCTTTTCTTTTCAGGAACCTTATAAAGTGAAAATAGTGAAACAGGCTAAGCCTAAAGTTGCTCCCGACTACAAACCGGAGGTATAGAGTTGTCATTTATTAGTAAACCAACATTAATTGGTATTTTCTTGTTAATTACTTCGTTGTTCTTCTAATTAACAATAGGGAATATGCGCAAAAAAAAAATGTTATCTAATCAGTTTAACATAAAAAATATACCTGTATCCATACTAGATTTTGACTTCAGAGTCTATGTCGGTCTTCTCTTTCTAATTTGAACTTTGAAGCTTCGTCACAGATGAAGACATTAAAAAAAAAATATGTTCACTAAGGCTAATAAGTATCTTTATAGCATATTAAAAATACATGTATTCCCTATTTCTTTGAATTTAAATCATAAATGTTAATTTGATTTTAAATTATTATTTTATTAATTGGAAATGTTTTCAGTATTGGAATGTTTAATAGATTTTACTTTACGAATCCATTCATAATATCTTCGACTTCTTTGTCGATTTATTATTTATTTTGTTTGTGCTTTGATTATCACCTTACTTAAGTTGATGTTAATGGTTTTGTTTGGCATATAAATAAATGAATATTTAATTCAATTATAGTCTCAAGGGTTTATTTTACTGTATATATTTATTTTTATGATACTTTGCCCAATTTTCATCAATATTGTTCTTTTGAAATACTGTAAAATATATGAAAGTCATTCTTCATTGCAAAATATTCATTTATTTGTCATCAGTTTTAAATCTGTCTTATGGAACAAACCATGCTTTTGCTTTACAAAATACTTGTTTATAACATTTGTGGTTGTCCAAGACATATTATGTTGTTGTTCAAATGGTCATCCTAAAAGGTTTGACTTTCTTACGAGCAAAATTGCTTTTTTTTTAACTATATACTACAACATTGCCAGCGAAATTAACACTTTTGCTAAGTAATGCACCAGAAAAGAGAAAATAACCATTGGTAAAGCTCTAGATAAAGTGAGAAGTCAAGAGGCCAAAATTTTTAAGACAGATTACATGAATTATGATAGCCTTTGTCAATCCCGTGCAAGCATTTTGGACTTTATGAAAATCATCATCGCTGGTAGACTGTCACCTTATCTAGTCCCTCTCAATAAACATCTCTGTAAAAATTACTTCTAAACGTTCTTCATCTTGTGTTTCACATATTGAACCATCTATATAATAATCTTGATCAACCACAACTGTATATTACTCCACCGTCATCCCTCATTCGTCAGCCTCTTCCGCAGGACTTCGAAACTGGTCCCCTACCCTGGGAAGAGAGTGCTATTTTGGAATCCGCACTACCTCCAGTCGAACCTGAGGAACCCATACTCATTCCAGAAGTGCCAGAATTTTTGGAGGCTGTTGATCCTCTGAAGGAGAGTGAAGTTCCTGATCTTGAAGATACCGGTAAGTTACAAAATGATATATGATGCTTATTTCTGAAACTAGATTTAAAAAATACAGCCAAACCAAGTCTACTTAGAGTGATGGTCGCTCTTCAAGGTTAAGCAGCGCTGGCCGAGGTCGATCCGTGATGGATGGGTAAAACTACATTACATTTGCCTGTGACAATCGTCAAGGTAGACAGAACCGATAAAATCTGACACCATTTTTGCCAAGGGGTATCGTCTTACCCATCTACTGGGTTGTAAAGGTCAGATAGGCAGTCGTTCCATTTAAGACACTGGTACTCAGCTGCACACAGATTGATTTTGTATTCAGAATAGACAATCGCCTACATTACAATTCATAGTTACTAATAATAATATGCCCCCTGCCATTTTATAGCCGTGTAGTTCAACAGTGGTCAGGAAACGGCCAGTAGTCATTCTATAGTTACAGGTAATCGATCCACTAAACCTACCATACCCCTAGCCCAATATATTTGTCTCCATATTTAACAATAGTCCTGCACTAACCGGGGATTGTCCTTGGTTGCACTTACGTACTTACGTAGTGCATACAGAGATAATTGTCGGCTGGTGTCACATATCTTCATACATGTTTAAAAAGGCTTCTGCGAGTTAGCTTCGGCCCCTGGCACGCCTTTGGAACGACCGGAACCTCAGGGTCCCGAGCTTGTTAAAGAATTTAATATACCCAACAGGAATACCTCTTCCACCGCAAAGAGAACCTACTCCCCCAGCAGAGTCAGAAGAACAGACACCAGAACCTGAACCAATACCAGAACTTTCAGAAGAACAAGAAGTAGTACAAGAAGAAGAGAAGCAGGAAACAGAAGAAGATTTGGAGACGAACATGGCTGAGCAGCTAGTTAAGAGCGTACAGAATATGGTCGGTGAGTGGAAATAATCAGAGAATCTTTTAACTTAGCAACAGCCGCAAAGGTCCCATTAATTCCACAAGACCCCTACAGGTCGTAGCTCACTTATACGACCCCGCTCCGACACCGCTTCGAGTGCTCCGACACTGCTCGCTGTACGCGCGACGACAGCTGGCAGGCAACCTGTTGTTAACGCGCTTACAACTAGCAGTCAACTACACTGTCTACGAGCCGACCGCTTTCGCCTTTCCTTTTTCGACAAGCTAGCAACGTGCTTTAAGCTAACGTCTGCGTGCGTACACCGCGCGGATCGCCCGCTTGAAGCGCGTGGTAAGCATGTCAACTAACGAGTGGTAGGATGGCGGTAAGCTCGCTTACAACGAGCTGTCTTCTAATTTGTCCCAATTATTTTTTTCAGTGTAATTACTTGCCCAAGTGCCAAACAAATTGTATGACTGTTTCCTTCCAGATCGTAACGCTAGCTTGGACCAGCAACTAGCTCAGATGCGCGCACAACTGGCCGCACTCGCGCAGATCCCCGAGGTCATTCAGCAGTCCTTGGAACTTGTCACGCAACAAGTTAACAAGATGACTCATCAGGTAATACAATAATAAACTTTGGCTCTTCAGAAATCTCACCTGCAGGTTTAAAAACTTGTCTGTAGCTTTAACGCCAGACTCTAACGTCAAAATGCATGGCAATCACATTACCTGCGGCAGACTCGTAATGCCACGCCCCAGTACCATAGACAACTATTATATAGACTGGCAACTTATGCACTTCTTATGCAGCGCCATCTAGTTACTAGGACATACACTATTCATCTGTCACGTGTAGGTCCCTTTTCAATATAGCTAGGTAGGTATATATACATACAATACACTACAATCGAAGTGTTTTGACTCGAACGCGTAAGCGACGTTTATTATGCCGCGGTCCTGCGGCCTGTTTTGTCACAGGTCAGAAAGCGCCAGGACAGGGTGACAGGCCATGGGAACCGACGCATCCGATGAAACCCGCGCTGGCTTGTAAGCACCCGTCCGATCCATCGGGAGTCGGTGTTCAAAGTTCAAAGGCGTTGGCGCGTTCACTCCACTGATTAGCGAATATCTCGTAAATGCGTGGACAGATTTACATTTAAACAGATAAAATGGTTCTACGTCTATAGGTACCATTTGACCAAAAAATCTCCTTAAACAAAAAAAATACATATTTAAATTGGGATATTGGAATGGCGGCCAGCAGGCCGCACCAGGCCGACTCACGCCGTGGGAACACTCGGCACGGGCCGCGGCAGGCCGCGTTGCCACGTGTGGCGCGACCTGTCGATTAATGGACCGTGGGACCCTAGCTTTACACGGCGCCCAAGACGTTCTTTCTGCGAATTTCCAGTGTCGCCACTCACGTTCAGTTCCCTAGCGTGTGCGCGGAAAGTATTGTGTCCCCCGGCTACCTGTAAATTTTTAAACCGGCTACCAAGCCAGGTTGGCCGCTGCCTATCTACCTATAGGTAACTTAGTCAGATGGGGCTCCAACGGGTCCACTGCACTTTTGACACTTGACTGTACCTATTCGAAAAACGTCTGAAGCTTGTAGCCAAATTACACATTATAACGGATAATAGGTACACGAGACTTATCGTAGAACTAATAGGCCTCATCTCATTTTCAGGATTCGCATGTGGAGAGCCATCAGCAAGAAGGTTTGTGTCATTTACTATATAATTTAGTTTATCTACCATAACATAATCAACCTCTAGTGTCCCGACATGCCTCCTCTCTGTGAGGGAGTGGGTTGTAATCCTCCACGCGGGCTCAGTGCGTATGTCACGTCTTCGAATTTTTTGGTTCGAGAACATGCCAGTTTCCTCACGATGTTTTTCTTCATTATTTTGGGAGTAGTGATAATTAAGGTAATTTACAAAAAGTAAAGCGCTTGTCTGGTTTCGAACCCACGATCTACTTACTACTCGAAAATCGGAGCGGTTACCATTGGGACATTGCTCTTCTGTATCTACCATTATATACCTTAAGGGTGCCCTAGTCGGTAATTTTTTCGTATGCATAAACGTAGTTTGGCAATCACTCCACTGTTTGACGGCGTAAGTTCACATTAAAAAATGATATCAATAAGTCTCATCATTATCTAGCCCTGTATGGAAACAAAAAAAGAAAAAAAAACCATACGTTTGAAAGTTATGAGCGTCGAAAGTTCCATTGTTCAACAGTCATTAAAACGCATCTTTGGGTGGAAATAAATATCATAAGAAGAAGAAAATTGCAAAACAGTCACCATACAGGGATAGATAGTTCTAAAATGTTTTTTTTTTCTTTTATAACAACATCCTGCCTGTATTGTTCGAATTGTCAGACTGTGTATCTATAGCATACACACATTTCGCAAGGAATGAAACTTTGGACGAAAATCCATGAGCAGAACAATGAGGCAGACAAACATGTTTCTAAAAATACTATTTTACCTCCAGCCCAGCACGAAATGCAGCCGATACAAGAAGTAAACGAGAGTATAGAAGCGGCTCAAGCAGAAGCACAGAAAACAGAAGCGAATAAAGTGTCGTCAGAAGAAGATCACGAACAAATGGAGATGCAGCAACAGCAGCAGATGCAGCAACAACAGCAGATGCAGCAACAGCAGCAGATGCAGCAACAACAGCAGATGCAAGAACAGCAGAGCATGAGAATGACACCTGTCATATCAGAAGAAGAAATAAGGAATGAGAAACAGAGAAAGGTAAGTTTCTTTTTTAATTTAGAGAAGGTAAAATTTCAACAAGATTATGGCCCACTTGCACCAAAAACTTAACTTGGGTTAGTTGCTAACTGTCTGGGTCGCGGATAAATTTAAAAGAGAGTTACCGCGGCCCTGGCACAAGCAACTGAAGGAACACGGGTGGGTTTTAGTCAGTAAAAGTCTGACACGCCCTCCCGCTTTACCCAGAGCGGGAGAAGTCATTGGATGATTCCCCAACCCAAAAAAAAGTTTAGATGCTAACACGAGATTAAATTGACAATATGTCATAGATAATAGGCCCGGGTTATCTACTATCAGAGTTAGTAAAATAACCCAGGGTGGCGCAAGCGGGCTTAAGGGACTTTCCTGATTGTATGACGCAATTTAAATTGTGGCGATACGCGATATCGCGTTTTTCTAAGATAATTTCTAGTGTAAAAGTCTGCTTCGCATAGCGCATATGTGAATGTAGTTAGATTTATTAATGTGGTTTCAAATCTGCGATTTTTCCACTAGTCGCGATTAAAAGTAAACAAAAGCTTATATTTTGTGAGCCTATTTCTTTGAATTTAACTATTTAACAAACAAAATTACAATCTTATCTTCACGCTTTTAAGGCCCACTTGCACTAAAAACTTAACTCAGATTTAGTTCCTAACGGGAGGTTAAATTGACAGTTAGGGTTTTTCGTCCAAGTGGGCCTAATATTTACGACCTTTCAATAACCAACAAAATTTAGGAGCAAGAAAGGATAGAGCACGAATCACGCTTAGTGCAGCAACATCCAACGCCCCGGGTGGCCGTTGCGAAGCCGAGGAGAATGTTCGGACCTCTCGACCCTGATTTGGCCAGGGCAGTAGTCGTGCATGGAGGAAGGAGATGGAAACAGGACCATGATGTCTACGACGAACAGATGATCAAGGAAATGTTTGAGAAGCAGTCTGAAGTCATCAAAGGGAATGCTATTGGGTACAGTTGATTTTATTGATAGTTCTAAGTTTGTAGGTGATATAATTTAGTAAAACTTTAGCTTATGTTTATTTAAAGGGTGTAATGGAATAATGTGATTTATATTTTTAAAACTGCTTCTGTCCATGTAAATGAACTATTCTCTCAAAGGCAAACATAGTAGACTCTAAAAAAAAATGCATCTTCCATGCAAACTTTGTATCGATAATCCATTTTTGTTTTTCCCAGTTTCTAAGGGAAAGTTGTTAATTTTAAATTATGTTTTTAAAATATGGTTACACCTTTTCATTACACCCTGTATAGTTAGTTAACTATACTCCGTTTCAAATAACATTAGAAAAATTAATCCCTTTTTACAACCCGTTTAAACAATTTTGACTTCTATTGCGTTGCTGACATGATAAATGGCAGCTGTAGTAAACAGTTGGTGTCGCACGCGATCCCGATGCTAAGAAAGAAAATTTGATACACATAAATATCACTAGATTGCGCGATATGCCTCGATTTGTTATTGAATTGTGTTTTAAATTAACATTTTTTAGAATTGATTATAACATTCCACCCGATTTTTACAAGCTTTATTTAACTTGCAATGCAAATATGTTTGTATGTAAGTGGGTTCGGGTCAAATCTTGTAACTGAATTTCAAAGCAGATATCCTCCACCAATGTGGATAAAATTTTGCATGCACGTTTAATTTGGATGACGATGCATGGTTAGCCACGTGACGTCATTCTAAATCCAGTTTGGCGGACGGCCCAAGATGGCGGACTAGTTATTTTTTGGGCACTGCCATGATATGGGTATCAAATGAAAGGGTTTGCTGAGAAGAATACAAAAAAAGCTTGATTTAAATCTGTATTGTAACATTTTGGTACAATGAAACTGTAAAAACGGGCAAAAAATACTATGAAAAGGATTTTTTTTTAAAACACGAACCGAATAAACTCTTTTACTTGCAAGTCGCTGTTAACACCACATATCGCCGTGGAACGGAACCGAACGCGATCAATATACTTATAAAAATAATCAGTTTAGTCAGACAAAAACGCTAGTTACGTTGGCACGGTTTCTTTGTATGGGATGAGGCATCTGTATGCTAGTATCACAGAGTACATTATTAAAGCTAGTACCTATTATATTATCTGTGGTGTTGGTAACAGTTTTATGCTTTTAAACCATCCTTATGTTTACGGAATGGAACTCAAAATCGGTAGAACGGTCTATAAAAAGGGATTGCTTAAATTCTAAAAATATCGATTACATTTAGAAATGAATTCATACACTCATAACCCCGAGATTCTCAGCTCTAAATTATCGCAGAATGAATGTGACAAATCTTCAAGCACGCGTTATCTGCTGTGATTGGTTAAATGGATTTTCAATAGCCAATCACAGCAAATAACGAGTGCTTGACAATTTGTGACATTAATTCTGCGATAATTTAGAGGTGAGAAACTCAGCCTTATGTTTCCAGAATGGGACTCAAAATCGATAGAACGGTCTATAAAAAGGGATTGCTTAAATTTCTAATATCATTTCAAATGGACTATGGTTTCACAAGTCAAATAAAATATCGATTACATTTAGAAATGAAATTCACACACTCATAAGACTCATAAGTTTTGGATAAAATCAGTAATTTTTTAAAAAATACAAGGATTTTAAACTGATCTTTTTGCCACCAGTTTCCCAGCTCAAAATTATCGGAGAATTAATGTGACAAATTGTCAAGCACGCGTTATCTGCTGTGATTGGTTGAATGCATTTTCAACAGCCAAACACAGCAGATAACGCGTGCTTGACAGTTTGTCACATTAATTCTCCGTTAATTTTGAGCTGGGAAACTGGGTGTTAATGTACTATTTTTATCATGTCAGTGTTTAATCTAAAGCTTGGAATACACATTTTAGTAACTTGAACAAAAGTATACATTTTGTCATTACAAATACCTAATTTACGTAGACGTACAACTGCAATCATCACCTTCCTGTCCCATGCTATTTGAGGTCGGCGCAACAAGTTTTTTCTTCCATACTGGACGCAGTTTACCGTCACGATATCACTGGCTCCCTTTTATTTAATATAAAAGGGAGGCAGTGATATCGCACTGTCTATTCATCTTTTCTTTGGCCTTCCCCTCCCTTACCATCCACATTTATATTCATAACTCTTTTAATTAAACGACTTAAATGAGTAACTGCCGTTTTTTATTCTGTCTCAATCTGTCAAAAACCGTTACGATCCATTTCTAAAAGATTTTTGGCATTGACAGGCGTTTGAACATTTTCTATGAGAACAGGGAACAGGCATTCAGTTTGGTGAAAACTGCTGTCACAGTAACATGTTAGAATTGCAAGCAACAAGCACTTGTGTATTCCTAGCTTTAGAAATAAGACAATTTCGAACCCATTCTTGTGCCATTTATAAACATTTTGTGTATCATTTTAGGGTTCAAAGCGATCCAGTCGTAGATACCAGGTTTGACATTTTCCATTACATTATTTAAGATTAGCAAGCCGATCTGACTCGATGGCTTTTAAAACTAGATTTACAGAACAGGGCTTTACTATAACGTTTTAACGCCATCATGATTCCGCTGTAGAAAAAGGGATAGCGCCCTTCGTCTTGACCTCTCATTCCACAGTAGAACCATGACAGTTTTAGCACGTCACAGTAAGGCCCCTGAGGCCGTTTCAATAAACTTCTTTAGCAGTGGTGCGTAACATCACATGGCCTTTCGACAGGTAATATCACTGCCATACATTCTGACGTTAGCGTCCAGTGACGTTCTAGCATCGAAAGCGTGGCGAATGGCGATAGCGATCGTCAAAAAGGCAACATTGTATGGGATTGACAAGCAATATCGAAAAATCACGTGATTAATCCTTTATATTTTGACGTTTCGACTATCACCTTCTTCTATAGAGCCTTCGCTTGTCAATCTCATACATTTTGTAGTTGTCGACAAATGATCATTGCTAAGTGTCAGTTTGTCTACGGTCAATTTTGTGTCACCCGTTCAGATCGGCTTGCTGTACTATACAATTATACGTTATGTCGTACATTTAGACTTTAACTTTGTAGGTATTTACTAAGCGACTTCAGAATCATTCGTTTTATTTTTGCGTAATTGCGATCTTCCTACGAAGCATCATCCGCGTAGCTCTTCCCTACTTTTTTGGGTTCGGCTTCTACTCTAACCAATTACAGCTGAGTACCAATATTTAACCTGGAGTGACTGCTCTGACCTCCACAACACAATCCACTCAAACTAAGCTAATAGAATAGAATAGAATAGAATACTCTTTATTATGTACACCATATAAGTTACAGAAAGTATAGACGAAGAAAACATTACACTGGGTGGCACAATGGGCGGCCTTATCGCTTTTTCTAATAATTATCCTTGTCAAATTTCGTGACGGGTCAGATTCAGTAGCCCGAAACTCGGTCGACCTCTCTTGCCAAAGTGTACCGTGCTACCCAGTAAAGTGAGTTGTAGAGTTCAGAGGGCTTAGGTTAATGTGACAAATTGTCATGCACGCGTTATCTGCTGTGATTGGTTTAATGAATTTTTAATAGACAATCACAGCAGAAAACGCCTTGAATGTGAAGTTTACAGAGTTCATTTATATAGATAAGGAATAGAGTGGGACCCAATATGCTACCTTGAGGCACACCGTATGTAATGGGGAGCTCTTCACTCACATTGCCCGATTTTAACCACTTGAGTGCGATACCTCAGGTAGTCCTTAAAGGTATCCAGCACCAAGCCTCGAATTCCAATGCCATCCATCTTATTCAGTAAGGCTGGCGCAGAAACAGTATCAAAGGCCTTAAATACTTAATATAAGAGATCGTTCGAGTCCGTTAAAAAACTCGGAGTAGGCACACAGGTAGGCATTCGATACTTGTAAAATACTTGTATTCAGTCAGCTGCATACAGGTAAACCTAGAAGCAACATGCAAGCCTAACATAGTTGGAGATAGGCTATATGCATAAACAAATCATTGCTGTGGCGTAACTATGACTTGTCAAAACTATCATGTTGGAGAGACGGAGCTATACAAGACAAATAACTCCCGTGTCTCTCTCTCTCTCACAGTAAATCCATGATAATTTTGACACGTCATGGGATCTTTATAATCGATTACTTAATAGTTTTTCACTACACCTTCAACTATTAAACGAATTTGGCAAGGTTTTCTTCATGTCGCAATGATTGGCAACATATATTTTTGACACGGGTATGTTTGGCAACGTCGGCGTCGCTTCGCAGTCAGGAAAAATATTGCAAATAGCTTATCGTGTCGCTTAGATAATACCGAGATTTATACAGAGTCAAATTAAATTAGCGAGAAAATTCACGCAACCATTTGGCGCCACTTTTGCAAGAGGAAACCTTTGAAAATGTCTATTTACCAAATGTCAGAAAGCGTTTTGACAGATTTTTGGACCTGTTGCTCAGTGCTGCATAACAATCCAGAAAACTCTTAGTAGTTTTTGTAAGACGTGATTAGTATCAATTTCTAATGACGATAAAACAAAAACTTACGACTAGGCAACGTAACACGGCTGCCGAGTAACGCTAACTAATTTAAATTGACTCTGTATTATTTACTGTATACGAGTATTGCATGAATTTAGAATCTAATTTATTCATATAAGATTACTTCATTAAGAATATTGTGGTCGGCAA
This sequence comes from Orthosia gothica, assembly GCA_949775005.1. Classification (NCBI taxonomy): domain Eukaryota; kingdom Metazoa; phylum Arthropoda; class Insecta; order Lepidoptera; family Noctuidae; genus Orthosia; species Orthosia gothica. Next base: position 61,755,856 of record OX459034.1, on the reverse strand, counting down.
TTATAATAGGTAATAGTAAAATCTATAGTTATATTAAGGTACCAAGTAAGTTTACTAAATATTTTATTTTTATTTAGGACGGGTCTTATAGAAATCTAAGCGGAATTTCTTCATTTTTTTCAGGCGTTAGGTGTCAATAAATGACACGATATATATTACGCAAAAAATAATTCGTAATAAACAATGCAAGCGAAACTTTATTGAAATCAAAACGTGCGCGCACGCACATTCATAGTTTAAAAATCTGTCTACTCGACAGCGTAAAACACGCAATAAATGCTGTTGAATTGTAAAAAGAAAGCGTGCGTGCGTGCTTTTAGTTTTCAATAATGTTACTTAGTAATAGTGCTGGTTCACATTTTTTGTGTAAATTTTGAAAATGTAGGGAACAGATGCTTTTTACAATTTTTAAGGCGCCTTTCCCACCCGGGTCGGTGCGTCTTTAGATTTTTTTCCGGGTGCAGTTATTTAATGAGACCTTCCTCACCGAGTAGTTTCATTATCTACCTACAAATTCTGTGCCGAGCTCATACAAGCATCTCTGTCGGTACCGAGTGCGCTTCAAGTGACTCTCGGTAAAAAGTACAGATTCGGTACAAAACGACCCGGTGGAAAAGGTGTCTAAGGCCCGGTTTCTCAATGCGAAATTATCGCAAAATTAATGTGACAAATTGTCAAGGACGCGTTATCTGCTGCGATTGGTTGCATGAATTTTCAACAGCCAATCACAGCAGATAACCGGCGATTAATCGTCGATTACGTTAAATGCCCGTTAATCGAGTATTGATAAACCGGGGGTTATGGTGATAGAAACATTATCGAGTAAAGTAAGTACTTAGATGCGCTGCTATTTAGAATTGTAAATGTGTATGTAGTCTATGTTTATGTACTCGTACCTATATATTATATTTGTAAACGTCCATGTTTCTGTCCGTTTGAATAGTAGATTTATACATATTTGTATTGTGTTTGTTTTACCGCACTGGGTTTTACCTAATGTATAGTATATATAGTGTGAAAAGTAATTGCACAAGAAGGCATAGGCGAAGTCACAAACATTATTGCTGTAAATATTGTTAAAAGTTAAATATGTACAAGATTGACAAGGCCTTCGATGGTCACAACATTTTGAACTTTTGGCAATCGTTGGCATGTCAGATTTTGTGACAATAAACACTTTTTTCTTCTTCTTCCTTACTTGTCCCGGATAGAAGATGCATTGCATAAAGATGTATGTGAATTTGTGTAGCGATTTTATTTTAGTTAAAAATCGTTGTGTACGTTTTTTTTGTATTGTCCGGTTGTCCGTGTATATGTGCAAATGTTGTGTATATCGTTAGATGTATAGATTTATATCGATTTATAGTATTATAAACACCATAAGACACCGCACCCCGTATTAAAGCCCAGTTTTTCCGACCAAAATGATCGAATAACTATAGTCGTGACAATCTAAAAAGTCGCCTTTGACAGCCATAAAAATAATTAATAAAAATTAAACTTGATGCTTACGAATGATACTCGTTGGCTTTGAGCGCGAATTTATTTACTACTTTTTTATTGTTGTGTCAAAAATGGCAGATTGAGGCCGAGTTTCTCACCTCTAAATTATCGCAGAGTTAATCTGACAAATTGACAAGCACGCGTTATCTGTGTTATTGGCTGTTGAAAATTAATTCAACCAACCACAGCAGATAACGCGTGCTTGACAATTTGTCACATTAATTCTGCAATAATTTAGAGGTGAGAAACTCGGCCTATGGCCTAGTAATTAATTAGAATTATGAATATGATTTTACAATTTCTTATGACTCAGTATTGTCATGATTATAGTGTGACAAATTGTTAAGCGTGTGGTTTTTCAATTCAACAGCCAATAGAGTTACTAGAGTTGCGATTAACTTCTGACATGCCGATAATTTCTTTCTAGTAACGTAGTATACATAAAGGATAAGAATCCTAACGTATAGGTTATCCAATTGTACATAAGTAGTTAGTTTGCTTGCTTATGTGTCTGTTTTCTGTTTTTTTGCATGTGCGCGGTGCAGATTGACAATTGGAATGAAATTTGGCCATGGGGTGATACCAAGTCTTACTGTAGGAAATATAGGTACGTGCTTAAGTTATTTTTGTATAAATTTTACGAATTATTAAAAAAAAAAGGTTTGGTAAAATAACAAAAACTAGCTTGATGGTATGACCGACTCCTTGACAATTCAAAAGGAGGGTTTTCAAGAACATTCACCCCACCAGTTGGCGCTTTATTAGCCAGAGGTCTTTTGGAAAACGTTACTTATAACATCAACTTGACATTGATGACAATATGAATTATTTTAAAAAAAACATTAGCCTTTTGACAGGTGCCTGGACCATATGTCTCAGTGCTGCCACGTAGAGTACATAATTTCATAAAACCCGGGATTAAACAGTTTAAATTTGTAACTGCCGCACTGATATATATAATATACATATCTGCTAGGTGACTCGCGTAGGCAGGAGGCGTACCTAGGCTTCGATTCATTTCGCTACTAGCCGGGTGACTCGCTCTAAGCCGGCTATCACTGAGTTTTTAGCCTAAGTCATAAAGTGCAAATATACATCAAATATGTTAAAAAGCTGAGTAGACCTAAGTAGATTATATTTTTGAGAGCAGTCTCTATTTTCTTTCATTCTAAATTTACCTAACCCTCTAGAGCTCGCTAATGAAATTAAGGTTTTGATTTTAACCGGTTTTTAGTTACTTTACCAAACCCTTAAGCTAATCTTTTTAAATTAATCAAAAAAGATTACACTATACCCCAAATAAACATGCCTGTAACTTGTTAAAAAGTTTGCTAGTAGCATGCAAGTCATTGTGCTACAATAACTTCTGATTGGTGAATATCATACAGAGACTCCTCCGAGCCTTGAAGAGCACGTTATGCTGTTGGTTCTGGCTGTCTTTTATAAATCTTTGATATTCGACACGGGTTGTCAGAATCAGAAACGCGTTATCTGCTGTGATTAGCTATTGAAAATCACAGCAGATAACGCTTGCTTGACAATTTGTCACATTAATTCTGCGATAATTTTGAGCTGAGAAACTCGGCCTCAATCTGCCATTTTTGTCTCAACAATAAAAACGTAGTAAATAAATGCCCGCTAAAAGCCAAAAAACTATGAAATTTGACATTTTGAAGACCTCACTCTACACCAGCGCCCCTAGCGGCAAATTGAAACGCGACAGCCCTCATTGGAAAAAGAAAGGCACGATTGATTGAGGAATGTCACAATGACAATCAGGCTACTTGCACGCTCATGCAAGTTACAGGCATTGTCTATGACATTTTTTTTTACCGCTTTGAAAACATTCCAGAGAGTCGAACTGTCACCTAGTAGACTTTCATAGACTACGGGAGACAATGATCGATACGTATGATAAGTTAATTGAAGTGAGTTACGCATCGTTTGAAGATTGGTTTTTAAGCATGGTATGCACACTCGGAATCAATTGTCATTTTATTTCACTACGCCATTTTTTTAAGGGGTGCTTGTTCACACAAGGCTCCATTTTACAGGTCTGCTTTATCGTATGCGTTTTTATTTGGTGCTGACTTGTGTAGTTGCATGAGCAAGTTCACACACACGTCAGTAGGTATTTCGAATCCAGTACAAAATACCGATCCGACAAAATATACAGCAGTCCGTTTTACTGGTTCTTTTTATCGTATACCTTAAGCCATAGGTTTAGGGTGGATTGAAAATTCAGTTCACGCTCACTTCACCATAGTTTTTACAGAATAGACCGACAGTAGATTTTGATGCAAGTGGGCAAAGTTGGTCATTGCAGCCGAGGTTTGTAGCTATTATGGAGCGAAGAGGCTGCAATGACAAATGCCCACGTGTATCAAATGACATTTTTCAACACACAACAGCAGCGGCTGTAAGTGTGTTGAAATACGTTGTTTTTGCTTCCTGTTTATTCTTAGATATTACCTATGTACTTGTATTGGGGCTATCTCGCCACTTCCCATAATAATATAGATTGGTTCCCTTTATGTCGAGTCCCTTTACGTCGAGTCTGAGAGTCTAAGGCCCAGTTTCTCACCTCAAAAATATCGCAGAATTAATAGAATAGAATAGAATAGAATTTTATTTTGCAAATATGGGTAATATACAATAGTTGTTATGATATCAAATTGTCAAGCACGCGTTAACTGCTGTGATTGGTTAAATTATTTTTTAACAGCCAATCACAGCAGATAACGCGCGCTTGGCAATTCGTCACATTAACCCTGCGATAATTTTGTGGTGAGAAACTCGGCCTAAGTATTGTTCTTAATATTGCTATTTTACGCTTTCTAATACCGTTACATCGAGTTTGGATAATATGTAGGTACAGTCAGGATATAAATTATCTTGTATTCCCGATCGGCCCACTGCCGTCGTCGTCCCACTGTTGGGACGATCCGGAATTCGCAATTTTGGTCCCAATCGTGACACTGACTATGTTGGTGTGACGATTGGGAATAATTTATTATTTGTATTTTCCATACAAATTTAGGTCATGACAGCTTTGTATGGAAAAACATTTTTTTTTGGGAATTGCCCTTGACTTCCTTAGAGAAAGTAGTTCTTATAAAAGGTTTCAGTTTTAAAAATATTAGCACACCTTACACCCTGTAGTTAGGGGTAGGTAATGCTCAACGCAGATTGAGTGGCCATATTATTAGTAAATTACCTCTATAGTTAAGAAGAACCAACCTTAATTGTTACCGACCACAATATTCTTATATTCAGTCACCAGCATTTTGTAAAATAATCATAATAATTTAATAGTAGCATAGATTAAAATAAATAGTAAAGATACGGCCTGCCAAACGTTTGACCGTACGCGTTCAGCATAATTATAAGAAACACGGCCTTCCTGATGTGTCGCGCACACTACCGCTTCCGAAAATAGCCGATCGCGTGGCGATTTCGCTTTGGCCTATAATTGTGGCGTCTGAAAAACGCGCGGTCAGCCCTGTCCTTACTATTATATAAGTCAATGTACACAAACGTATTTATTTATTAATGTATTTTACAAATTTTGTGATTTTTGCCCCTTTTAATGGCCCCTTTTTGAAATTTGTTAGCGTGCTTCGATTCCTCAAGTATGAATGCCTGTTTTTACACTAGTTGACACCTAAATGAAAACTCAGTTGGATTTTCAACACTCGGCTCCGCGCCGAGACTTGAAATTCCTATCATAGGTATTTACACGGTCCTTCAGACGTAAAGCAATGCCTAAAATGGAGAAAACCATGGCCGAATAAAAACAGCCGCACGGGTCGATCTTTAAGATAAGGCAAAACTTGCCAAGGTCAAAGACCCCAGGGTAACTTTAAGTAATCAAAAGTCTAATACAAAATCCATTCAGATACCCCATTTCTACGAAGCACCTAACACGATTCTAAAACCAACCTCTAACTCGTCCTGACATTCCAGGATCAACTTCATGAAATATCAAAAGCCCCCCATCACGCTGGAGCACCTCAAACACTCGGAAGTGTACAAACTGGTGCACGACGAGGATCTGATGCCGCCGCGGAAGGTCGAGATGCGGACCCCGGTGATGTGTGAGGCGGATTATAGAGAGGTAAGGATAAAAATCTACTCGCAGAAAGCATTTCTTCTTATATGTGACCCCTCCGTGGTTCAAACAGCACGTTAGCACAAAGTACGTAAGCTGCGCACACTGGGGCGCATTATTATTTTAATTTCGCGTAACCCGCTTTTACTTTTCAACTCAGTTTCATAACAAGGAAGGTTGAGTGTATTAAAAACATATAATTTTAAAAGCCTTTTGCGCAAATTGGAGTTAATCATGATTTGATTAATATTTAAAATGAAAAAATATAAAAATAATATTCTATGTCATTGATATGAAATTCAGTTCAAAAGTTATTTAATTTAAATAGTAGGTACTAACCTTGGTCTCCAACCAACATGTTTTCGAATTGAAATAACTTGAATAGTAAGACAGGTACTAATATCAATGAACTCTATAAAATATGATGAAAATGCAAAAGGCAGAAAAACGATAACTTTGCAAATGTTTCTTAGCTAACTGATAACCTTTTAGTAGGACTCTTTGTCAAGAATGCATGTGAGAGTGTCTCTAATACAATAATATTACCGAGTTTTTCAAAACAACCTTCATTTTAAAAATTGAGTTTTGTGTATCTACCTCATATAGCCTGCCCCAGAGTGCGGCGTGGCGGCGCCCCGACGTTAGTCACACAGTCCTCGATCCCAGCTTGTTATTAGTAAAATTTTGACAGGCGTTTCGGGTCGTCAGAAGCCAGAAAGCCTAATAACCGAGGGCTGTATCAGACCACGCTTGCTCAAGGCGGGTTGGCGATTTCAAACTATCTACAACACCCTACCTACTCAGGTAGTGTGTTGGACTTCAACATCCTACCTCAGTAACTTTAAAGAATGATTGATTGAATGGCGCTCACGTGCTTCATTATGTTCATAAATCCGTCTACTCAACAGCGTAAAACACGCAATGAATACTGTTCAGTTGTTAAAATTAAATAGAGCGTGCGTGCTTCAAGCTGTCAAAACAGGTAGGCGATTAGGGTACCAGTTATCTTACGATGTTTTCCTTCACTGGTGTCAGCAAAGGTCTAATATAAACTTAGAAAGTACATATGAATTGCAAATGTCACAGACATGGGATGTTGTCTAGGGGGTGAGGTTTTTCTGCTGCTGTATGTACCTGTCAAATTCTAATCGTGATTTATTTCTTCCAACAGCGTTGCCGCTCGATGACTCCTGCCGTGGATAAGAAGCACGTTCAAATTCCCCAGCAGTTCCACCCCTAATCTTACTGTAACCGCATCAGCAGCACTCCTGGTTTTTGGAACGAATTGAAATTCCTTACCGAGACTGTTTCCTAATAGCTCTAACCTCCTCCTATTAAATTAATATTAAATTATCCTATATCAGGTTTTAGAAATTAGTTTTTAATTTTTTGTACTTATAAAACGGAAGGTGTGTTTAATAATAAAAGGTTGTGTTACTTATAATTTTGCGTTTCATTATTTCTGGCTATACCTAATACATTTCACAAAATTTTCAGAAACGAGGCCTGTAAGTAGGTACACGTGGACTTCTCTCAACTACTCAGTCTAAATTATCTATGGTATGAAAAATTACCAAGGCAGATCAATATTAAATATTGACCTGCCTTGGTAATTTTACGATTATACGTTATTCTAAATTGTGTTTTTGATTAGATTAAATAAAGTATGAAACTGCACATAATTGAGTATTAAAATATTCGTGTGACACTGCAGCGGCATCTATGCCGCCAGTCACGAACGAATGACCTGATGTTACAAAAATCCTGCATCGCGCAAGCAGAGTATTTTAGCGGCACTAAACTTGATCAGACTGGCATTGCCCCATTCGGGGACTGCCTCCAAGGACAAGTTCAAACGCCCTATCATGGCTTCACGGAGAGACCAGACCAGAGGCCCAGTAGCCCGTGCGTTGAACAAGTATCTCACAGCAACAGTGCTGTCGTCTGCATACCCAAAGCTTTTAGCAGTTCGTTTATGTGCAGCAAGAATGATATCGCTGAAAGTACCGACCCCTGAGGGACCCTGGCATTAATATCCAATTGGTCTGACGAGCAGCCATCGATAACTACTCGAATAGAACGATCTCTCAGGAAGTCTGCATTCGAAACACACATATAATATTCACAGCGAATCTTTGTGTCTCTGAAGTTGGCTCTGTCAACCATTGCGCAAGAAACAGTTTTTCGTCGAGAGTAAGCGAGATAGGATAATGCGACAAACGTAAGCGAGTGAAAGAGACAGTTATTTATACAATGCCATCTTCACTTTCAATATTGACACAAAAATAGCCACTGCGCAGGATCTTGCAGCCAATTCAGAGACACAAAGATCCGTTGTAAATATTATACCACCGGGGAGACTAAATGAAGGAAGCTTACAAATAATTGGCTTTCGTGCCAGACCCTTTCAAAAATCTTCGAGATGTTGAGGGAAACGGCAAGCGCTTCCCCATGAGGGATAACCATTCACTCATAAGGGATAACCATGACATAGTGTTGTTTGCAGATGATACTTCACTTTTGTTTAAACTTAAACGGCAGCAGCTACAGACGAAGTAAATAGCGCGATCTCAAAAGTAGTTCACTGGTTCAATGTTAACAATTTACTCCTTAATGAAAAAAAAACCAAATGCATTAAGTTTACCCTACCACACGTTAGGCAGGTGAAAACTGATGTGTTGATAAAGGGCGAAGAATTGAATCCTGAGAATAGCACAGTATTTTTAGGCTTAACTTTGGATGCTAAGCTTCAGTGGGGCCCACATATAGATAAATTGTCAAAGAAGCTAAGCTCCGCAGCATATGCTGTTAGAAAAATTCGTAATTTAACTGACATAGAGACAGCCCGTTTAGTATACTTTAGCTATTTTCATAGTGTAATGTCGTACGGTATTCTGTTGTGGGGAAATGCCGCCGACATCCAGAATATCTTTGTTTTGCAGAAAAGAGCTGTTCGATCAATATATAAATTAAGCCCGAGGCACTCTCTCAGAGAGAAATTTAAGGAGATTAATGTAATGACTGTGCCCTCTCAGTATATTTATGAAAATCTTTTATATGCTCATAAAAATATAAAATTGTTTAAAAAATACAGTGATATCCATAACATAAATACTAGGAACAAACACAAATTTGTAGTACCTACAACAAGGCTCAAGAAGATAGGTGGCTCGTTTAGATGTCAATGTGTACGCTTTTATAATAAGCTTCCAAGCCACGTACAAGATCTAAGTCTTAATAAATTCAAATCATTCATTAAACGTAAGTTGTGTCAGAAAGCGTTTTATACTATTAAAGATTACGTTGAGGACAAAAAGGCTTGGGATTGAGCTGCTCCAATTAATTTTGATTTTTTATTTTTTGCACCGTGAATTTTGTTTTTAATTTTGATATTCTTTTTGTTTTCTTGCAATGACAAGAATATTTACTTTTTAAAGTATTATATTATTTTTATTATTGTGAATGTGAATACTATGTGGATTTTTGTTTTTTATTATAACTTAGTTAGTTTTTACTCATGGTCTGGCAGTTTGAGTAGTTTATGCGGCCTACCCGAATGTCCTTTCTTTGGTATTGTTCGTCGAATCGTTGAGCTCCGTAAATTCTGAGTTGAGCTGCTCGGTTATTGACAAATGCGTGCACTGACTGGACAGGTCCACTCAATCTGGCTGGTTCTTTCCTCAAAAGACCATTTCAGACATATGTCTACATGGTCTTCACATGATATAACCAAATTTTTGTCAAGACTTTAAAAGAGACTGTGACCTCTGAGTTTGTTTCGGCCTTTCTTCTCAGAGTAGTCAGATAGGAAACGCCGACCTCATCTAGTTTTAAAAAATATGATCGACATGTAAAAGTGTTTGTACAAACCAACTTACAGAAATAAAATCATTTATCATTTATCATGCCTCTCGATGGCCTCACACCAGAATTGAACGTATACAAAAGTCTGACATCAACCGTGGGGCAGTTGCCCGGACCAAACGCAACACCCGTCAAGGCGGAGGATCGGGAGGCTCCTCCGCCTCCTTCTCCGCTTTTCAATGTAGGTTTGTGGGACTGTGCACCCTGTTCTGTTTACATCCAAAACAGTAGGTATTATAAACCTCGTCTGCGGCCCGGTTTTTTTTGGGGCTTACCCGCGCCCGGCGGCCCGGTTTATAAACTCACACTCATATTTTATTAATAACTTTTGATAAGTGACAGTGTGTCAAGCCCTATTGAAGAACTATAGGCCCATCTCACTTCTGAGCCATATCTACTAGCTGTTTTTAAGAGTCATCACGAATCTCTCGCGCGTAGGTTTGACGATTTCCAGCCTCCCGAACAAGGCGGATGCCTTAGAGGCTTTAACACCGTAGACCACATACATACGCTGCGGCAGGTTGTACAGAAGACCGAAGAGTACAACCTGCCTGCTTAGCGTTTGTGAACTACGAGAAGAGAAATTCTTCGATCGAGACTTGGGCTGTACTACAGTCTCTCCAACGGTGCCAAATCGACTACCGGTACATCGATGTGTTTCAGAGTTTGTACAAAAAGCCACCATGTCAGTTCGAGGATCAGGCCTAGGAACCTATCCTTCTGCAGCGAGGTGTGAGACAGGGAGACGACATATCTCCGAAACTGTTGCCGCTGCACTGGAGGATGTCTTCAAGGTTCTGGACTGGAGAGGGCTACGCATCAACGTCAATGGCGAGTACATCACTCACTTTCGGTTTGCCGACGATATAGTGGTAATGGCTGAGACCATGGAGGATCTCAGTACAATGCTTGATGACCTCAGTAGAGCTGCCGTAAGAGTGGATCTTAAAATGAACATTGCCAAAACCAAGGTAATGTTGAATGCCCATGTTACACCCACTCCTATCAAGGTTGGATACTCTACACTCAAAGTTGTTGACGACTATGTGTACATGGGTCAAACGATCCAGTTGGGTAGGGCCAACTTCGAGAAAGAGGTTAACCGTCGAATCCGACTCGTTTGTTCAGGAAGTTGCGCGGTATCTACTCGTCCAACTTACCATAATATCTCAAGACGAAAGTCTATGACCAGTGTGTGTTGCCAATAATGACCTATGGCTCTGAGACGTGGTCGCTTGCTCACAATGGGCCTCATCAGAAAGCTTACAGTCACACAAAGGGCAATGGAGAGGGCTATGCTCGGAATATCCTTGCGTGGTCGAATTACTCGTAGAAATGTAGAGATCCGCAAGAGAACCAGGATTACCGACATAGCCCGAAGAATTGCCAAACTTAAGTGGCAGTGGGCAGGGCACATTGCTAGCAGAACGGATAGCCAATGGGGCAAAAAAGACGTTGACGTCGACGGAAGACGTTGCGTTGGAAGGCCTACCACCAGGTGGACCGATGACCTGGTCAGTCAGACGGACCGGTCAATGTCTCGACGCTTGGGGTAGGCCTATGTCCAGCAGTGGACGTCTTTCGGCTGATATGATGATGATGAAGTGACAGTATCAAAATATTGAAGTTGATACTGTTACATACTTAGCAAAAGTCAGAAACGCACTTCAAAATATATCGTAAATATGGCGCCAACCACATTTATAAAAACCGGCCAAGTGCGAGTCGGACTCGCACACACGCACGAAGGGTTTCGTACTTGGTAAATTGCGGATTACGATTTATGACGTATTAAAAAAAACTACTTACTAGATCTCATTTAAACCAATTTTCGGTGGAAGTTTACATGATAATGTACATCATATATTTTTTTCAGTTTTATCATTCTCTCATTTTAGAAGTTACAGGGGGGGGGAACACATTTTACCACTTTGGAAGTGTCTCTCGCGCAAACTATTCAGTTTAGAAAAAAAAAATTGTGCAAACCTCTATATCATTTTTGAAGACCTATCCATAGATACCCCACACGTATGGGTTTGATGTTTTGTTTTTTTTTAGTTTCACTTTCAATTAAGGGAACCCCCAAAAATTTATTGTTTTTTTCTCTATTTTAGTGTGAAAATCTTAATGCGGTTCACAGAATACATCTACTTACCAAGTTTCAACAGCATAGTTCTTATTGTTTCGGAAAAAAGTGGCTGTGACATACGGACGGACAGACAGACAGCCAGCGAACAGACAGACAGACAGCGAACAGACAGACATGACGAATCTATAAGGGTGCCGTTTTTTGCCAATGGGCTACGGAACCCTAAAAACACACATAAAGTAACATGTATAAATTTGTCATTAATTTTGGTTTCGTATTTGGAACTTTACTAGGAAAGTAGATAAACTACTATTAACCCATAATTGGGCGTGCCTAAAAAGATGCATCAGTGGTCGCGTGGGATGTGTAACACCCCAAATAAATTCATTAAAATAAAATACGAATTAAATGCAAAATCAGACTTTTATTAATGAGAACATTTACACATTACGAACATGATTACTCAACTTCTAAAACTAGATAAACAAAAAAATAATAATACTAAATCATATAACTTTTATAAATATTAGGTAGTTTTCTTCGTTACAATTTTGGCAGACTATAGTCATAATTATGGTCATTCCACATATTTTCACATAGTCAGCTGGGTTGTCGTACTCCTCAAACACGCTCTCCAAGCCAAAACGTTCCCGACCGAGCGCCTCTCGCAAGTGAATAGTGAATGTCATACGCGTTTACGAAGCTACTTACAAAGGCTAGAAGACCAGCACGCATTTTTTTTTAACATTGTTAGCTTGGAAACGTGCGTTGCGTTGTATGACACCCCATTAAGCATCATATGCACTAGGCAATATTTGACGCGCGACATAAATGCACATGTTGAACGGCCACGAGGATTTTTTGTTGAAAAGGTAAAATTCTTTATTTCAATGAGACCATAAAGCAGCATATTTGAAAGTCAAAAATTAAAATGTATTAATAATTGATTCCACCGTCCATTCGGAAAAGTAGCTTGTTATGGAGATGAAAGGACAAGAAACTCTACACCTACTCTTTAAAAGAAAAAAGTGTTTTGCAACATTTGCATACATACAATTCAATACGTGAGATCGATGCACACAGACTAATACTACCACGTATAGGTATAAAGTATTACAAGCACTAACAGGTAAATTCATTCATTAGATAAATAGGAACATGGTTCTCACATACTACAAATATTGCAAATATAGGTAAATTACCTAATTCAAGAACAACGGAACAATGTGCGAGTCAATTTCTTAAACAAGAAGAGAAGAAAATAGCAATACTATAATTTAAGAAAATATAAATTAACCAGTTTTATTTGCCCCACATTGAAGATTGCCTATGGAGCAGAGCCAGGGTTTCCAAGCATTCTTATCTTGAATATAATCATCTAATTTGTAATTGCCCATTCCCTCTCTCAGAGACGAATGTAAACTAAAAAGAGGAATGGACCCAATATAGAGCCTTGAGAAATGCCCATTGTCATTTCAGACTAGTGAGTTTACGCCGCTTACCTGACCTTTAACTTGTCTCGCTTTTAAATATGATCTAAGTAACTAACTCAAGGGCCGTATGTCTAATCCCATAGTGATCGAGCTTTAACAATAGTGTCTCATGGTTAACGCAACCGAACGCCTTTGTTAGTTAAATGTGACTTTTGAATCTCTCTATATATCAATGTTCCTCACGAAGCACACAGACGTGAGCTTAGTTCTAGGAACTTAGTTTCAGACAGGGTCCTCTGAGAGCACACGTGTTTTTTTAGGGTTCCGTACCTAAAGGGTAAAATCGGGACCCTATTACTGAGACTCCGCGGTCCGTCTGTCTGTCTGTCACCAGGCTGTATCTCATGAACCGTGATAGCTAGACAGTTCAAATTTTCACAGATGATGTATTTCTGTTGCCGCTATAACAACAAATACTAAAAACAGAATAAAATAAATATTTAAGTGGGGCTCCCATACAACAAACGTGATTTTTATGCCGTTTTTTGCGATAATGGTACGGAACCCTTCGTGCGCGAGTACGACTCGCACTTGGTTTTATGTTTATTCACAAATGCGGTTTCGATTATGATTCGTTAAAGAACTCTTACGATTAAAACAAACCTGACATTTATCACATTTGAAAAGTTTCTCACAGAGTTTCGCACCGGTATGGATAAGAGCATGACTTGTTAAAGAACTCTTGCGTTTAAAACGAACCTGACATATATCACATTTGAAAGGTTTCTCACCAGTGTGTGTACGATTATGATTTGTTAAATGCGACCGATTAGAAAAACAACGCTGACATATATCGCATTTGAAAGGTTTCTCACCAGTGTGAACTCGAATATGGGTTGTTAAATGAATCTTTTGATAAAAACTACGTTGACATATATCACATTTGAAACGTTTCTCGGCAGTGTGTACACGAATATGATTTGCTAAATGCGTCCGATGAGAAAAACAACGCTGACATATATCACATTTGAAAGGCTTCTCACCAGTGTGTACACGAATATGACATGTTAAATTACTTTTTTTACTAAAACTACGCTGACATATATCACATTTGAAACGTTTCTCACCAGTGTGTGTATGAATATGAGTTGTTAAATAACCTTTGTTACTAAAACTACTCTGACAAATATGACATTTGAAAGGCTTTTCACCAGTATGTATCCTAGTATGTCTTTTTAAATCATAACTTTTACGAAAACTGCGCTCACAAATGTCACATTTGAAACATTTCTCTTTGACACATACTCTTTGCTGTCTATCACTATCAATATCCTTTTCCGATATTTTACTTCTAATATCATCATTGTTACTATCTAAAGCGGCATTATTAATAATGTTATTAGCTCCAGGTTTATTACAAGTATGAGGATCTTTGAATGTAGACACAGATTTGGACGCAAGATTATGAGATTTCTGAATATTTTTCAAGCCGACTAACAATTTCCGACTACATCCGTGCTCCTTTTGCTCGGCTGTGATTGTATCTTCTGGTATTGTTCTTCGCCTGTCCAGTTTCAGTTTCTTCGCGGCGGGCGCCCCTGTGATGATAAATCTGGTAAGTTCTATGCTCGAGATGCACGCGGTTGAACACAGTAGTTAGGGTGATTTCGATTAGAACTGAAAAGCAGGGCATAAGATAGTATCCCCAACTATCATTCTTTGCTATCGGCACGGTTACACCTCGGGAAGTCGTAGGTGGTTGGGATTGGCTCTTTTTAGCGGAAAAAAGACACGGGTTTAGCAGCGGGCAGTCTGCAATCCAATCACACAGAATGCTTGGCAGATCGAATGAAGGAAGCTTACCAATAAGGCTTACGTGCCAAAACTCCATCAAAATCCTTCGAAATGTCCAGAGAGATGGCAAGCGCTTCCCCGTGCCTTTCGATGGCCTCACTCCCCCATGAGTCCAAATAAACGTCACGAAATTTTCTCACGCCGCCGGTGCTAGTATTTAAGATAAAATGGCTTTATCGCCCAAACAGCGATGAAATGTGTGACTCAAGCCATGTCACAGTAGGCCGTGCTCGCCGGGCAGCACCAAGAAAGGCATGTCGCGCCTTTAAAATATGTCAAATGTTTGACCCGTGCTAGCATTTCAGACAAATTGTAAGACCTGACATAATGTATCATGTCTTGTTACAAATGTCTTGGGTACGCCCATGATCGCCGGGCAGTGTGCGTTGCCAGTGATTGCATACGGAACCGAAACGTGGTCGTTCACAATGTGCCTCATCAGAAGGCTTAAAATCACGCAAAGGACAACGGAGATGGCTATGCTCGAAGTTTCCTTGCATGATCGAATCAGAAATGAAGACATCCGCAAGAGAACCAAGGTTCGGTAACCTTGGTTCTCTGCCACTTAAGTTGGGCAATTCTTCAGGCTATGTACCGACATAGCCCAAAGAATTGCCCAACTTACGCTCGAACCGGAAGACGTTGCGTTGGAAGGCCTCCCACTAGGTAAACCGATGACCTAGGTTGCGGAGATCTGCTGGATGCGAAACGCACGGACCGGTCAATGTGGCGACACTTGGGTGAGGGCTACGTCCAGCAGTGGACGTCTTTCGGCTGAATGAAGGTGATGGATTGGTGATGAATGAAGATGATGAAAAATTATTGAACCCTTTCGTTGGTGAAGATACTCTTTTCGAAAGAGGTGGACTGCGGTGAGATTTGAGTGCAGATCAATGTTATTGGTGAGGTGCACTTTAAATGAGAGTGAGTGCTAACGCTGTTTAACTTTAAAACCTTTTTTCCTTGATGTCGTTGGTAAGAGTGAAGGAAGGAGAGGAGAAGGGAGTATGATGAGGTTGGATGCTGCGAACCTACAGACACGCACTGAAAGGGATGGCAATAATTGGAAGACTAGTCTGGAGACTGCGGAGATGCCCGAGTCCCCACGGGAATGTCCATCGGGTCCTCCCGTCTGGTCACCAACCAGCACGATGGTGCATTGCGGGTTTTATCGACCGTTAGCAGGGGCTGTCTTTTATTATGGGGCTGGCACACTACTTGGATCCCCAACTACTTGCGGTCGGCCAGCGGGGTACGGTGTCTCGGATCCTGCTACCCTCCGCGACCATCAGCCTCCCGATAGTCCATATCAGCGTCCTTATCAACTATTACAACCCAATTCTTCTCTGGTGACATTGAATAATACACTTTATCACTAGTGTCATAAAATAAATTGTGTGAACATGTACATTGGTAGACATTCCCCAAGATATCCACCTGAACCTTTGAGGCCTTTTTGTTTTTTTTTGTTCCAGGGTGGAAAATCCTCATTGGATATCCTCCGGCGGGGTCTGTCAGACTCCTACTAAACCTGGCTAAAAACCACCCCGGTTTTCCATCTCGCACCTACGCTGAACGCGTCGCGGGCACAACGATACTTCCACAACCCCCGGCTAGTGCCAGCCCGCCTCTTCGGGCCTCGATCTCGGGTTGGGGGTAGTGAGGTGTTTGAATCCCCCCGCAACGGTTAAGAGGGGCGCGTGTGAAACACTACGCGCCACCACCTCGGGTCCAGATGTGTGGGGGACGACGACGGGGACGACGGACGGGGGCCGGACATCCGGAGGCCTACTCTAAACATGCCACGACCGCCTCGCCTTGGTGGTGTAAATGTCGTTAGCTAACGCTGTACCATCGGACTGCTTGCTCACCTATTGATTCTTGTTCATCTGCTACTTCGGTTTTAAACACCATTGAAGGTTCATTATCTTTTGAATCTGACTCGGAATGGTGTGCTGGCATGTCTTCTACATCTGAAGAGCAATAGTCTTCATTTTTCAGTTCTATTTCTGTAAGACAACAAAGAATTACTTGTTTAACTATAAATGCCATAACATAGTAGGTATAGTATAAAAGGAAGTCCCGTCCCGTAAATAAATGCTACTACAGAATTATAGGTCTTAAAAGCTACAAAAAAAATCCTCGAGGTTCCTCAAGTGACGTAAGTGCACACTAAAAAAGGATTTTTGGAAATTCCACCCCTAAGGGGGTAAAAGGGGGTTTGAAAGTATGTATGTTATTTCTACAGTTTTTATATTGGACACGTGAAATTTTACATTTACGCTCTTGACTGATAAAAATAATCCATGTATTATTGGTTTTTGGAAATTACACCCGGGGCGTAAAAAGGGGTAGAAAATGAGGAGGTAGAAAAGTAGAAAGTTTTTGTTAAATTTCAACGCTTTAAAGTGAAATTAAAGATTTACGCTTTTGGTTGATAAAAATAACTAACGAATTTATTGGTTTTTGGAAATTCTACCCCTAAGGAGGTGAAAAGGGGGAATTTTGTTGGGCTGAAATATTTGAAACCTGGTATAAATACTAACCTAAGTAAATAGTAAAGGTTTTCATTATTAGTTATTGAAAACTATTCCTAAAAGACGATTCAGGGGAAGTTAAAGATTTTTACTGTACAGGAAATAAAATATGGAAATTGAACCATTAAGAGGGTTAACTAAAAAGTCATCTGTAGGATAAAATACTAATACTACGAGTAGTATACACATATTCACATGCAAAAGCTGTCATACATTTTGCAAATGACTCATTGGCGAAAAAAGAAAACATTTTTATTTGTCACACACAATGTATGTTAGCTCTACATCATATTATAATATTTCCTGTTCTTAAAACATACCATAAGTTTGATACTCCTCCTTTGGCAGAATTATGTCATCTCGTCTCTCACAAACAGCTGGCAATTCTTCTTTGACAACAATAGTTTCATTTTGACCAACACCAACAATATTAATGTTCTCTGTAGTAGTTTTTATAAACCCACCAAAAAACCCTAGCTGGCCTAGGTTTATTAAAGGATTTTGCTGTGAAAGATTATTTATTTATTTAGGACCTCCAACAAAAGATGTACACGAAAAGAAACAATTTATTAAGAAAAGAAGATGAGCAATCCTTCAGTTATTGGTAAATATTACAAAAAAAACCGGCCAAGTGCGTGTCGGCTTTAGCACATTTAGGGTTCCGTACCATTATCGCAAAAAACTGTAAGAAAAAAACACTTTTGTTGTATGGGAGCCACTTAAATATTTATTATATTCTGTTTTTAGTATTTGTTGTTATAGCGGCAACGGAAATACATCATCTGTGAAAATTTCAACTGTCTAGCTATTACGGTTCATGAGATACAGCCTCGTGACAGATTGACGGATAGTGGAGTCTTAGTAATAGGGTCCCGTTTTTACCCTTTGGGTACGGGACCCTAAAAATACATAATAACAAACATTATCACCAAATTTGAAGTTCATAGGTCAATAAAAAGTTAAAAAATATTTGAGCAAAAAAAATTGTAAAAAATGTTGACGTAGCTGGCTTCTCGTTTCTTTGTTTTCCAATAATTATAAAAATAAAATACATGATATTTATCTACTCAACTATCTACTTTTTTTTTTTATTCTCCTTAAAAACATTTAAAACTTTTTTTTTACAATTTCTATGCCTTTGGGTCAAAAAGATATACTGTGAAAATTTAAAGACTGTAGCTCTAACCGTTTGGCTGTTAAACCCGTATGACAGACGACGGACAGACGGCCACACAGACAGACGAACACGTGAGTGACAGCAATAGGGCTCCGTTCGGACCATTCGGGTACGGAACCCAAAAAATACTATAGGCAGTCGGTCCATGTAAAATCTCACTGGACCCGGTTGGACTGGAAGCCGATCCCAAAACAATAGGAAAAACGCTCTGCAGATTTATAAATTGACTTTTAACATAAATTATGAAATAAACTTTTATGAAAAAATGTTCTACAGTCACTCAAAAGTGCCTTCACAGAGTTCACAAATGGCAATACTTACATACCCTTTAGTGCCGTAAAACGGTAACTTTCTAAAGCATACTCCTTAGTAAAAATGGTTAGAAAAAAAATTATATTTATTATTGATTCACGTACATAATTTTGAACACAAGGTATTTCCGTGTAACTAATAGTTTTGCTTTAAAAAAATAATTAATATTTACGATATTTTTTCGTAACTTTTGGAAACTCCTCCAAAACGACTTGGAAGTTTAAAAATATTTTACACAGAAAAATTTATGGCTAAAATTTCTTCATAACTAACAGCATACGTAAATCAAATAATATTTTGCTTTGTTTGCAAGGACTGTTCAAAAGGAGGTTCAATATTGATATTTTGGCATCAAGCGGGCGCACGGCCAGTACTGCGTCAACATTGGGGCGGATATAGCGCCTTAAGAATTAATTCGTGGCAGACGGTAAATCTAGACACAGTGGGTACAAATTTGAGAGGAATCACTTTGATACTTACTAAAATTAGAAGTTGAGAATAAATGTTGTAGAATACCGCACCTTATTCATCATCTGAGCGAACAGCCTTTCAGCTTCCAGACATTTTCTCTGCAGTTGGCGGCATTGCTTTAGTTTAGCATAGCAGTAGAAACAAGCGAGCATCGGTCTATTGTCCTCGGTAACAAACTGCAACATAAATAAAATTATTTATTAAAAAATCTTTTTTGATACAAGCTTTTCATATTCTTCTCAGAAAACCCTTTCATTTGATACCCGTGTCATGGCAGTGCACAAAAAATAACTAGTTTTTAGGGTTCCGTACCCAAAGGGTAAAAACGGTACCCTATAACTAAGACTCCGCGGTCCGTCTGTCTGTCTGTCTGTCTGTCACCAGGCTGTATCTCATGAACCGTAATAGCTAGACAGTTTAAATTTTGATGTATTTCCGTTGCCGCTATAACAACAAATACTAAAAGCAGAATAAAATAAATATTTAAGAGGGGACTCTAGTGAGACTTTCTCCATACAAACACATTCTGCTGTTTTCTTCGTGGATAATGCCTCTAGAGCAATGATTTTTTTCCATAAAATCTAGGTCTAATTAATACGTGCCTGTATCATTTCCTTTTTTCTAGAACATAATCACAAAAAGAAATATGACAATGCAAAAATCCGAAAAAAAATGCCCGTTTTTACCGCCATGTTCAGAAGACTTTCAGACAAAATTTATAAGTTTTTAACAAAAAAAGGAAATGATAGGAGCATAGATATACTTTTCCTCTAAATTTTGATATAAGAATTTTTTAGATCAGACCAGTTTTCATGAAGAAAACAGCAGAATACGAAACGTCTTTTAGTCAAAGTTTTTGTAGGTAAAATCAGCCTGAGCTGCAGTTGTCCCTTTCGCACTTTACAGGGTGAGGTTGGAGGTGACGCGACGGCAATAGTTTCTTCAAATACCTATTTTTCAAATTCCTGTTGACTAGAGTCCGCTCTTAAGGGGGGCTCACATACAACAAACGTGATTTTTTTGCCGTTTTTTGCGATAATGGTACGGAACCCTGCGTGCGCGAGTCCGACTCGCACTTGGCCGGTTTTTTTTAAACCCTCGCGTATGACCTGTTTCTCAACTGACCTCGCGATGATGTGGTCGACGATGGAGCACGCTTGCCTAGAAGTAACCTATTCAGTCTTGACTTAAAGACTCCCAGGTTGTAGCTATCAGGAAATATAGACTCCAGCAGGGAATTCGACTCCATAGCTACGCACGTACGCACTATAAAAGTATTTCCAAAACGCTTTGTGCGTACGGGTGGGACCATATACCGGTGACGCATCGCCGTTTGTCTTGTAGTCCGATGATGGAATGGGCTAGGCAGAATCAAATTATACAGTTCCATCGCACACTTCCCGAAATGTAACCGATAAAAAACTGACAGGCTGGCAACTCGGCGACAATGTTCAATGCTCTGGAGCCTTGACTCAAACAGTTTCTCATTGCCAATGAGCCCCTTGGCCCGTTTTTCTATCGACTCAAGTGCATCAAGCTGGTATTTGCCAGATCCAAAATCATATGGATCACATGGCTTAATCAAGGTTGTGCTCTAAATTCGTTTGCCTACTGAAGTGTGATTGATTATGAAACAAATAGATTTGCACATAATAAGTTTGGTTAGTGGGTTTTCTAAGGAGCAGATTTTTTATCTTGGTACTGACTATAGTGAAGGAAATCAATCTGAGGAAACCTGCAGCCTTATTGCGTAAGGTCAAACCTTTCAACTTAGTTTAAAAAAAAAAAAAACTGATACCCACATTATGGCAATTAATGCTCATGCTTTCTCTGTATGAGAAGAGGACTTTGCCCTGAAGTGAGACAGTAAAGTAGTGTTTAGTTTATTTGCATAGATTACCAAGTACAGTTGGCATACAAGTTGGTTAAAATATGGGTGATCCTTGTACAATCTACATTAAATTAGGTCACCATTTTACTCTCATTTGAGGTCCATTTTTTTTTATTAATATGACCATAGCTGTCCGTACGGTTTAGAGCCACCTATCCCCTCCCTCCTGGCCTTAACATTGTCATTGTATTTACTTGAAACAAATTTAATGTAAACAATAAAAAATGTCCAGAAAAAATTACAGGTCCATTGCTTCATTCACCAGCAGGATACAGAAATTTAATTTTACTGATGACATCCTGAATTTTCTAAAAGTCTGTGAATCTGTTTTTAAATTCTGATTTAAGTAACACAAGTAAATTATAGTGTACAGTTTACCTAAGGGCCTCAAAAAAGGGTCGGCGGTCGGGATCCGGGCCGCAGTCTTTGAGACCGCATTTGGTGACCCCTGTTATAAGTAGTTAAATGTTTTTTTTATATAATATAACAATAGTCAGAATGTTGCATACATATAACAAAATATTAGTTTATATCTAAATTTTTTAAGAACAGGTTGGTTTTATGCATGGGCAGCCTGCCCCACCCTTCATCCTGACTCGATTCTAAATATTTACTGTTCAAGAGATCAAACTATTTTAATTTCTAACAAGAAAAAAAATGTTTTGCTTATCTTTGTACTGGCTCGAGTAGCCCTGGTTGGTTTTGCTGCCCTGAATCCCCGACAGGCGTAGTTTGTGTCTGAAGTATCTACTATTTTTCGAGTTTCCTTATTTTTGCCCCATCCCTAAGCAAATGCTGGATATGGCCATGGTTTTATCATCATTTGTTAGGATGTTAAGCCAAGAGTTGCTGTTTGCCTCTTTTCCTTCAGAGAAGGGATGAGTATAGATTACCACTTTTTGCTCAAAGCATTTTCTTTCACCAAAGTCTGTGATTTCCATTCCCTCTAACCAGAAGCTTGTTGGGAAATTTTATTGCTATTAATTTATCAACTTACTGGAATATCAGTCAGCTTCTCATATAAATACTGCAAGTCTTTGTTGACAACCACATGCATGCGAACATTCTGCACTAAACACATCCTGCACATTGGCAATTTTTCCATCTTTTATTTTTGTTATTACTTGACTTCGATCTCGCCTCATGGAAACACAGAATATATTACGTTTAAATAAAACGAATGCAAAAACAAATTATTACGATGTACACTGTACAGGACGGTCAAATCAAAATAAACATGAGCAGCCGAAATGTCAAATGTTAATGTCACTCTGACGTTCTTCTGACTTTTATTATTTTTTTATTGATCGCCCTTTTCGGGCAGGCTAAGGCTTGGACCATACCGCCTCGTCTTCAGTGCAATTTTAACATTCTTGAGTATGCATTAGAATACGGGTGTAACAGATTCTAATGTTTTTTGGAGTATTTGGCAGCAAATTGTAACGAGTCAGCCTTCCCAGTAAGCTTTGCGGAGGTAGTCAATACTACAATAAAATTCTCCGCTCTACTATCCTGAGATCGCTTCTGTCAATGATTTCACATATTGTCCAGTTGCGTAGACAGTTGAAACACAAAACTACACCAATTTTATATCACAATATCCACTAGGAATCAATTTGCAAATAATATTAACAGCCGCTGAACTTCACTCGAAAAAATCCCGCCAAAAAACTCACGTTCTTCTGAGCTTATTAAAGTTTTTTTTTTTAAGTAAGTTTTATGCATCCTATAACTTCATGGTTTTATGGACTTAAATAGTATTTTTCGGTTCGAACACAGAATATAATTTAACCTACCCCTGAGACCTACCCGATTGAGCAAATAATAATAAACAACAAAAAAACAAATAATGTCAAACCGTAAAAATAATAGAAAGCAAAATACACTAATCGTTGGTCCAGATCTTATCTCAGGTCCAGATGAAAAGGGTAATAACCTCACCACAGTCACCACTGTAAAAAAGTACTCTGTGATCACCACTTTAAGCTGCTGTACTCAGCCGGTCAGACAGAACCATATTATACTTAAAAGTACCTATAGATGGAGCCATGGCGTGGCCGCACATGAAACAACAATAACAATAACACTTTGGCTTTTACAGCCTAGAACACTTCAACCCACCATCGCACTGACACTTATTATCTATAAATAACCCAATTCCCCAATTCCTTATCTCAATAAACACTTATTCCCGCGAATTCACAAAAAAATCAAACACGACCGAGTTAGTTTGTCAAACCTGCCATGATATATTAGCGTTTGACAAACAACAAAAGCCGGCCATGGTGACAAAGACAAAAAATAATCTTTTGTCCTTTTTTTTTTTTTTTTTTTTTTTGCTGCCAATTAGCGATCTCGCTCTATCAATCAAGTTCATTTTAAGGCTAAATCTTTGTGTGCATCAGAATGGCGGGTGTATGACTACAAATGGTCATGCTAATGCGTGAGAGCAATGTACGAGCAATGTACCGAATGTACGTAAAATTTGAAGCAATGTACTATTTTAAAACTAGAGTTTTTTGAAAAAGTATTTGAGTCGCCAACCTGATATCAGAATGGCGGGTGTATTAAAAATCTGGACAAATTACCAACTATCTGAGTGTGAAATGCCTACCGTAGCAATGTACGACCAATGTACGTTATCATATTAAAAGCATAACCAGATGCTATCAACGGTTAAAGAGTAATTATAAAAATCAAATTTCTCCACATTTAGAGCCTGTTAAATTTTATTAGCAACGAGTTGTGCCTACATAATACGTTGCTATGTCTAAATTACTCTCCGTCCAGCCTGTCATTTTACATTTTGACTGCTCAAAACTAATCATTTAGTGATGAACTAATGTGGTAACCGATTCTATCGCATATAACAATTGAATTTATCCATGAAAAAGTTTTAATCGATAAAACACAATTATTTTATTTTTGCTTTATACACGACTGCCGAAGGAGGGTAATGTGTTTATGTCTGTGTAAGTTTGATGTTCCTAGTAGCGTTCTAGAGACCAAACGCGTTGGCCGGTTTTGATCATTCTTACGTCAATCGATTCGTCTTATCCTTGCGAGTGTTAGTGCACTGGCTACATTAAAATGGTAAAAAGAAAAATGGCGGCTTTTGGGCGCCATATTGTGGCGTCCGAATTTTCTTTTCTTCAAAGCTCTTCGTATGGGGTATCAATATAAGTGTGGCGGGCTCTGGCTTGGCCATCAACTGGGATTTTAATTTTGATATCACAAAATATTTGAACACTAATTAGTCGAAATTAGTCACCAAATATCAGAATTAGTCGGTCACTGGTTCAATAGTTAGAAGGGCTTATAGATGGTCAATCTGCAGAGATTCTTTCCGGCTTGACCACATTTATGTGCCTACGTTATACGTTACTATGTCTTAACCAAAGGGATTTTTTGTGTGAACAAATGGCCACATTGGCCATGCGATATGCGTGAGAGCAATGTACCGAATGTACGCAATATAGGTACATTATCCTATTAAAAGCATAACCTGATGTTATTAACTGTTAAAGAGAAAGTTTAAAAATAAAAATTATACACATTTGGAGCCTGTCCAATTTTATTAGTAACAAATTGTGCTTACGATAAACGTTGCTATGTCTAAATTAAAGAGATTCATTTTTAGTT
This sequence comes from Orthosia gothica, assembly GCA_949775005.1. Taxonomy (NCBI): domain Eukaryota; kingdom Metazoa; phylum Arthropoda; class Insecta; order Lepidoptera; family Noctuidae; genus Orthosia; species Orthosia gothica. Next base: position 61,730,972 of record OX459034.1, on the reverse strand, counting down.
AGATTTGTATCTTCGATCAGGCTATCACCAAAAAATAAATAAAGGTTTCTTTTTAATGATAAATAAAGTGCATTTTTGGACATTTTAAACTGCAATTCCTTGGAAATTGTCGTGAAAATTGGATCGAACGATGAAGGCAAATCATGTACATTTTTGAAATTGTCGCTATACTTAATGAAAGCTTCTTTTTGTTCTTTTAATGGAACCAAACTTTGTTTTCCTCCTCTCTTCTTCATTTTTAATTTTATTTAGTTCAGTGCAGTGTAGAATAAAATGCACCCACGATACAGGAAAAATTCCTAGTGTGGGCCAACGTTTTTTATAGAAAAATAAATATCACAATGAAAGTTATGACTGATCTTTAATTGATTATAAGTACACTAATTTTTTAAGAAAGGTTAAATAATAACTTAAAATAAATTGATATTATGCATCTTCATTTAGATTCATCTTCACTACGTTATTAATAAAAGTACATTCATAAAAAACCATAATAAGTATACAAAAATAATAACAAATATCATGCTGTGCAGTCGGAGGATACAGATTCGCGAGCTGGTTGACCAGAACCAGATGTATGCTCCGACTGATCAGCATGATTTTCTTCTTGTTTACGTCTTTTTAGTTCGATTCTTAAGCAGTTGTGTTTTTGATTTTTTGAATTAACTTTTTTTATTTATAACTTAGTTAACATTTTTTTTTCGAATTGGATATATTTAAACATATACCAGGCCCCTCAGAAAGTATTGCGAAAAAAAGTTTTTATATATGGGAGACTGGCCAGTTATAATGTTTTTCGAAAATATGATTATTTATAAGTAAAAATAAGTAAGTTCCAATTTCAAAATTTCCCTCCACATTTTTTGCGAGTTAATTCAAAGTATTGTGTCTCACTGAAATATGGATCTGCGCCGGGAACATTTTAGAGCTATGATTTTATACGATTTCAAGTGTCGCCTGAAACCGGATGAATCGTACGATAGACTTCAAATGGCATTCATGGATGAAGGCCCTTCCAAGGCAACCGTGTATCGTTGGTATAACGAATTCAAGCGCGGTCGACCAACTTTGGGGGATGACGAAAGAAGCGGTCGCCCTTTGACGGCTGTTACCGAAGAAAACGTGCTAGCAGTGAAAAATTTAATCCAAGACAATAGGCGAATTACATATCAGGAGATTCAACACATATTGAAGATTGGATCGGGAAGCGTTCACGAGATTCTACACAGCCATCTTCGCGTGAGGAGGATAGTATCACGCTGGGTGCCGCACAACCTCACCGATGCTCAGAAGCAGGCCCGGGTGGAATGGTGCCGTGATATGCTTAACAAATTTGAAGCAGGCTCGTCTCGGCGTGTTTACGACATCGTTACAGGTGATGAGTCCTGGATTTATCAATACGACCCAGAAACCAAGCGCCAGTCGACTGTTTGGGTGTTTCAAAATGAGCCAACGCCTACCAAAGTGAAGCGATCTAGAAGCGGGGGTAAGATTTTGATCGCTAGCTTTTTTAATTTGACTGGCCACTTGGTATCAATTCCCTTACGGGATCAAAGAAGCATTAATGCCGAATGGTATACTACCAAATGTTTGCCAGAAGTTTTCTCTGTTATAAGCAACAAGCGACCAAACACAGGGCTCCGCGGGCTACTGCTCCACCACGACAATGCACCTGCGCACACCGCACTCAAAACGAGGGACTTCCTGGACAGCACGCCAGTCAAACTCCTGGGTCACCCTCCTTACAGCCCTGATCTAGCACCGTGTGACTTCTTTTTATTCCCAAAAATAAAAAATCAGCTCAAAGGGATACAATTTTCGTCGCCGGAAGATGCGCTGGCTGCGTTCGAGCAGGCTGTAAACGAAAAATATATGTACGTATAGAACAATTTTTTTTAGTTTCGCAAAACTTTCTGAGTGTCCCACGTATGTGTTGTGGCGCGGCGTGGCGCAGGATCCACCAATCAGACGACACTGTTCAAGCCTACGTCGTAACGCAACGTGTTTTATAGCCAATCAACTACGTCAGAAGGCGCCACGACACGCCACGCCACGTAAGTGTGGTTCCGTCTTATACACGTAGTAGTTCGTGGACAGAATTGTCACCGGCTGCTGTCATAATATGTTTTGATCAGCTGTTGGTTCAGTTTGTCTTATTTGTCGAGGCTAATAGATTATAAATACCATTTTACCAGTACTTATTCTGTATGTTAGTGGAGTTAATTTAACAGGTCATATTCGAAGACACTCTGGTGAAAAACTTTTCAAATGTAATTTAGTCATGAACTTAAATAAATAATTAGTATTCGTCCAACGAGTTGTTGGTTTTTTGAGAAAGACGTTTCTGGTTGTACTTAGGTATCTTCACAAAATGTGCGGGATTAAGTAGTGCATCCTTACCACCTGGCACCTATTAATTGGCAGTCGGTTCAAGTTAGCAAATATGCGAACCACGGAACAGAGAAAACAGTGGAAATGCAAAGTAGGCGTGGCACGCGTGTCACTAATAGGCGCTTCCACGCCTTATTGATTCCAGTCGTGTTCTAACCAAAGATTACTATTATATATGGTTCAGGTTCTAACATCGCGTCGAGTTGGTAGTCTCGTGACAAATTTATTTTTCCGTAACTATGCCGTTTTGTTCCATTTTGGAGTGCAAAAATGATAGTAGGAGGAAGAAACTTAAAAATGGAGGTGTTTCGTATCATCGGTTAGAACGATTTTATTTGTTTTCTAATAAAATAGTAGTAAATTTCAAATTACTAATAATTTAATAGAATGTTAGTTAAAATCAACCTTACACCATTAACATAGGTATAGTTTATTTTGGATTGAACGTATTCACCATGGTATAATAACACAAGGTAGTCTCCTCCCGTGACAGCTGGGTCACGTGATTGGCCTAAGACTACGTCATCGATTGCGTTGCGGTTCTCAAACTTTTATAGTGGGGAAAAAGATATCAATATTACAATAGGTACAACATATTTATAATTTTTAATAAATCGTCATATTTGATACTTTTTGTATTTATTTACTTTGCATTTTTTTTAATTGTTTGCTTATTAGTATTTTTATTTACTTCGGGACGAAAACCTACTAAACTTGACTTGACTAAAATAAGTCAAAAACTAATTATGTTAGGTTAATAAGTTCGGGCGTAAAGACGTATTGTCTTAACTATGACTTAAATTATGGAATTTACAACGCGTAGATAAATTAAATATTATGTAGAAAGGCACATACCAGTTATTTTAGTTGAATTTAGTTACAAATTTGAAGCCACGCATATGATATCGTCTATTCATTGGCAAATAAAAAACCTTATTACACCGCCTTTTATACTTCTGTTTTTATAATTTACGGAACAATTAACATTTTTTTTTGTGTATCTATTAAAGTTCACGGGTTCACCACAAACGTTTGGGAGCCACAGTATTTTGCTCACAGAGCGAAACAACGCTATAGGTGTGAGCGACACGACAATAGCGATGAAATGGCTAGTTGTCAGTATGACACTTGTCAATTCGATATGTTGCCACTGTGTGGGATTGAATTATCCGAGCAAAATTCATTTTTACCTTAACAAAGCAATTATGAACTAATAATTCAATATACAAATAAATTTAACAATAAATAGATGAATCACATGAGTTACTAAATAGTTATTCTAGTTAGTAATTTATTTTATTTTCATTAACTACATGAGAAAGTACCTACCTAAATTTTCTAAAAAGGACAATCAATGGTAACACTTATCGTGACGTAGTCTTAGGCCATCCTGGGAAGAGAATACCAGGCGAAGTATACGAAGTATGTTATTATACCATGGTATTCACTATTTCGTTCTCGAAAGTTCTTCGCTACTCAATTAGGGATGTAGTCGTGTCGGGTATTGATTTTATAGATAGATATCGATAAAAGAAAATAGGAATCTATATTTTCTTTTATATTAGGTGGATTAAATATTTCCAAAAAAATGGAAGTATGCTGTATTGCATGCATAATTATAATTGCAATGATTATACCGGCTACTTACGTACCATATCTACCCTACTACCTACCTACCCACTAGGGTAGGCAAACAGTAATTGATTTTTATACATATAATATTTTATTTTTAAATAATACTTCGTCATTCATCCTACATTTTTACTGATCCACAAAATAGTTTTATTTTTTCGAATTATGATATCGGGTATCTATCGATATCGACAATGTAATTAAAAATGTAATGTTACTTCCTTGGTTGAGTAGCAGTTGATATCGATCTATCACACGAATGTCAACCTTACCACAAACGCAATAAAGTTTATAATTGCAACCACTGAGAATACCGCCATCTATAGGTGGGTAGCGAAATTTACTTGGCAATCAAATCTAGTTTGACTTTGGATTACAAAACGTCGTAAATACTTTCTACACTAACGCAGAGTAAATCCTATATAAAGAATATGAAGATTGATTTCCAGATGTAGGATCTCTGAATTATGCTAGTTTTAACTAAAATTAAAACGACAAAACAAACGATCGGCTTATTTGTAGTGCATTATATGATTATTAGTTTATTTGTGTGAGTTTGGCGACAACGGTTCCCTAATCTTTCCTGCATTGCACTTCCACTGTTTTTTTCTGTTCCGTGATGCGTACCATACGTGTATAGATACGGTCTTAGATTAGGATTTTTGGTTGGTTTTTTTCGAGTAAAGTTCAATAACTGTTTTAATTTTCTAGCAAATAGTTTGATCTCTGCGCGTTCGCGTATTTTTTCGTCTTTGTTCACTATTTTCGTGTTGAATTCCGAATAGCACGAAAACACCGACTACACATCGTCCATGAACAGAAATGTACCGAACATTAAAAAAAAAAACGCGAACATCGAATAGCGATTTGAAGTGCCACCATTTGATATGTTGCAAAAAACCGACAGCCAGGCGGATATGGGTGTTCGGGTATTTGGCGTATTCGTCTTGTTTGTGAGAATCTCAGATCAAGTAAAAAAAGGTAGATAGCGCACGGCCTAAAGTTTAGGTGAAGCCACAAAACTCAGCCGATTCAAGTAAACACACGCGCTCACGCACACACATGCAATAAAACTACGCTGATTTTTGTTAGTCTCTCACGGAGCGTCGTGCAATAACTTTGCCTTAAAAATGCCATCCTGTGTTTTCAAGTGTTGCAAAAACAACACTATAGAAAACAAAAAGTCTTTAGGAGTATCGTTTCACCCGTAATTACACGCAAAACTGTTTGTTTTTTTGTTTTCCAACATTATTTTGAGGTTATTCGAAACAGTTAATGTTATTTTCCCGAAATTGACATATTGGGAGAATGTTGCCAGTAATTCTTATTTCTAATTGCCCAAAATGTGGGTAAGTAAATTGTAGGCAAAGTCAAAGAAAAATATTTAAGTAGTGTTGACTTAATTAATGTTTATTTTCTATTTAAAAACATGATTTTATGTATGTTACATAAACTCAAGTCTAGGTAAATATTTAGTTCTAAGCTAATTTATTTTTGTTTAAAGTCATGAGTACCTTCTATTTTGCTATAGGTCTACCAGAATCTCATGGCAAAAAGGGAAATAAAAATTTGTTGTATGCAATACTGGGGAAATTGGATCAAACGATCTTGATACTGTTTAATTTTTATTTATGTCTTTAGTATTAATGAACATGAGGTAACTATATTGTAGTAGTCACAACGGATCTTTGTGTCTTTGAACTTGGTCCTGCCAACCATTGCGTAAGAAACAGTTTGTCATCGAGTATACTGCATAGAGTAAGCGAGATAGGACGATGACAAAAAAGACAAAAGATATTTATTTCAACTGGTCCACCAAGCGGCACTTTTGAATGTCACAATTTAAATTTACATGGAATAAAAGTTGATTCTACCGTGCATTCGGAAAGTAGCTTGTTATGGAGAAGAATGCACAAGAAACTCCGTAAGCTTACGTGACATACATAAGCGAGTGAAAGAGACAGTTATACAATGCTATCTTCACCTTCAACATTGACACAAAAATAGCTACTGCGCGGGGTCTTGCAACCAATTCAGAGACACAAAGATCCACTGTGAGCATTATAGGTATGTGTATGAATAATGTTGTTATACATCGTGTTCTTAACATAGGAAAAATAAATCAATTGAATATTAATTTATGTACTAATTTATTATTTAGCATTTAAATCATACTAATAACTTAAAACCTCATTCAGAACTAGAAAACTAGAATACGATTCCATGAACTCCACTGGCATTTCAAAAACTTGTATCTTTGTAGTTTTATGTTATCTCTCTCCATCAAAATGGTTCTTTTTCATTGGCATTTAACATATTCAAAACCAATCTCTTTATGTATAAAGTCTGTAAAAAATAATAAAATGTATCATGTTACTTCAAGTCATCATCATCAGTCTATAATTATATTTTCTTTTTATGTAAGTTTTATGGCCTGGTTGCTAGGACCTTTTAGCAACGTCTTTGGAAAGAGTTTTGGATCTTATATTTATTCTTTAGTATGCATTAGAATGCGGATGTAACAGATTCTAATGTTTTTTGGAATATTTGGCAGCAAATTGTATCGAGTCAGTCTTCCCAGTAAGCTTTGCAGAGGCAGTCAATACTACAATAAAATACACCGCTCCACTATCCCGAGATCGCTTTTGTCAATGATTTTACAAATTGTCCAGTTGCGGAGACAGTTGAGATACAAAACTACACCAATAATATATCACAATATCCACTAGGAATCAATTTGCAAATAAAATTAACAGCCACTGAACTTCACTCGACAAAATCCCGCCAAAAACTCCCGTCTATATACACGTCCCACTGCAGGGCGCAGATTATTACTTAATATTTTTCTTACGTCAAAGATTCTCAATCTCCGTTAAAATCAATATCTTGTCGAAGAATTAGTAACAGTTACATTACTGTTGCCATTTCCTTCCGGCCATCATTCGATGTGCCCTGACCTACGATTTACCATATAATAGGAATGGAAAGAAATTAAAATTAAGTAAGAAAATATAAATTAAACTAAAAGTATCAAAACAAGTCAGTCCAACTTACCGGTCCACTATACGACGCACTTTAAAATCAAAGATTGAGTTTGATTTACGCCTTCTTCTTCCCTTATTTTATGATACACATTGAAAACAATATGTCTCGCATGAGATCGAAGTGGGTTTTTCGACATTTTCACAAAAATAACAAACTTTCAAGATAATATCAAAAAATTTCAGCAGCGGTTGACACATCAAGTACTTTGATTCGACAGGTGACAATTGACATGGCCATATGAAACTCACAATTTAAAAAAAATAAAAAATGCCATGAGATTCTGGTACACCTATATCAAATATTATGGTTTTAGATTCCAACGAAAACTTTAAGACTTTAATACGAAACGAATGCGTAAATGCTGAGACTGAGCCGAAATGAACCACAATGGCAGCCATCGTCGTCTAGTGTGGTGTGTTCAGACCATTTTGAGAAGACTGACTAATAGTTAATGCTCCATTTTGTACTTACTTAAATTTTCATACTTTTAATTTTATCTGAAAAAGTATATTTTGAATTCTATGGAATGGTTGTTTTTGTAATAAAAATGTAAATTTTGTTATAATCATGTTTCATATAACCTTTGTTCTATTTCTTAGTAAAAAAACTTGTTCTGAACTGGTCGGTGTTCTACACACGAGCGACACATGTCAACAATAGGGACGACTTATTATTTTGCCATCATTGTGATTATTTTTACTAGCGTAACCAGTCCGAAATTTTTACTTAAAATTTATTTAACCAAAGGAGATGTTCCAGAAATGTATGGAGCCTGGGCCAGCTCTATGTACACTTTATGTAAAAAATGCTGTACAATATAGTAACTGCTTTTTATTGTTAATTTTCTTTAATTTCCCTTCGTTTCAATGTAAACTCAAATTAACTTTGTCAAGTAGAGCAACACAATTTACAATTAAACATGGTGTGTCCGATCAGCAGTAGGCGAAAAATTTCATTTTGACAATAACAGTATGCGAAGAATGATATTTTGACAATGACAGTATGCGCAGAATGTCATTTTGGCAATGACATTTGTTTGACGTGTCATCGTAATATCTGCGTCAATAAAAACAACACTATTTCAATTGCAATAGAGAAGCAATCAATTAATGTCCGTATTAGTAAAACAATCACTAAAAACTCCGGAAAATATCCAATTCAAAGTCAAAGCAAAGAAAGACTCAAACACGTCACTTTTTAAAACTGTCAAAGTCGTCAGACGTCATGTCAAACACAACTGTCATGGCTGCCCTAAAAATACGGTTATCTTATTAAAAAACTTTAAATGATCATTTTTGTTACTCCTGTACCCTTCTTCAAATTAATTTGTTAGTATTTTTATGGAATTCCCCTATTTTTTTCCTATTTATCTATGTAGTGTACATAGAGATGGCCCAAAATCGAACATCTCCTTTGAAATTAATAATTTCTTATGATTTGACATTTATCTCGTTTTGTATTTTTTTCTTTCGTATTGTATTTTTTTATTGATTTAATTTAAGAATTGAATATTATTTGCATGCCCATGCGACGGTAGAATATGGAGGACTTTATTATGTAAAACAAGAACATCCATGTATCAATTACCCATGTTTGCAAAGAAATAAATGATTTATGACAGCACGCGTTTATTAAAAAACAAACAGACAGATTTGCAAAGTACTTACCTATAATTATGAAATTAATATTTAATCTCATTTAAATAATATGTGGGACTTTTTTTTTTAAAGTGGTAACAGTCTAGTGACTCACACATAGTTAAAAAAGTGGTTACATTTTTCTGTTCTAAGTGCGCTATCTACCTTTTTTTACTTGATCTGAGGTGAGAATAGGCAAATATCGAATAAGACGAATACCTACACGAACACGAATAGCCATGTGAAGTGCCACCTTTAAATTGGTGTAGTTTTGTCTCAAGTGTGCCTAATGGGACTACTCGTGGGGCCCTAATGGGATTACTCTTGGCACCCTAATATGACTACTCTGGGCACCTTAATAGGACTCTTCTTTGCACCCTAATGTGAATATTCTTGGCCCCCTAATGCGATACTCATGAAACCTAAATGGGTGTTAAATGCGGACTTCTTGGACCCTTTGCTCCATAGAAAAAGTAATTGTCTGTTACCATGGTGATTATATAGAATAACAGTGTAGTCAAAGAAAATGTGTCGGATCATTGAGCTAATATGTACTACGTACTAGAGAAGCTATCCTAAGCAAAATGCATGCTCCATTTTGTCAATTTTGACAAGAGTTTAAACTAAAAAATTCGCTGCAGCGGTGAAACAATAATTAGTCGTCTAACAAAACAATATAAACATGCAGCGCTAGAGCGCTTCTAAGATGTAGTTTTCTCGCGACCAAAAAGACGGAAGCGCCGTGATTTTCATGGCGCTTACGCGTTTCGTTCAACCTTGTCATTCATATAGACTAAATTGCTGACTGACTACAGAAGTGACATAGCATTATACCTAACAAGCTTCATTAGAATTCACACTTTTTCAAAATTTATTATTAGTTGAAATAACCGACTGTTAAAGTTTATGATGCTTTTGTATTTCTTTATTTAATATATAATCAAATGCGCTTACAATAAGTTAAAAACATATCAAATTGGAATACGGAATTTTACAATTCGCTTGAAACACGAATCTTTTGTATATTTTTAATATTAATTATTTTAATTTAGTTACCCCCAAACAATATAAGTTTAGTTAACTTTTGACGCTTCGATAAATAATTATTAGTCTGATTAATTTTAGCTTCGTACTTCAAGCGAATTCTTGTGTATTTGTTTATGATGGCCCGTATCAAATGTGTTAGGTGATTTAAAGTGCTTGGTTGATCAACAGAATATTGAAGCAAATATGTAAATTTTTCCTTGTGAATAAAATATTCCAAAGTATTAACAGTAATATAACTGAAATGATATTAAGTAGAGAGACTGATTCAGAAAACGCCTGCCCGCTTTTGTGGTATATTTATCCTCTTCGCGAAAATGCAACGAACATACATAAGTATGATTGGATGGTAACCAGCAGCCTAATTGTGTAAGTATATTCGGCAAAGGAAACAATCTGTTTCTTTCCCAAAAAATACTTTTTGAAATACGAAAAGTCGTTTTTGGGAAAGAAACAGATTGTTTCCTTTGCTGAATTCACTTACACAATTAGGCTGCTGGTATCTTCACTGCGGGTAATTTCGATAAATTTTATCCATTTTTCCCTATCTTTACGGTCCAAACGTAGAAACCTTAAATAAACAAAATGTAACAAATTATGTCTTACATTATGTAATAATTATTTTTCATCTTTTATCTTTTTTCATTGAATAACCACAGTCAGTTCTTTTCTAAAGATATGTTCTTATTATTTTCCGCTTTAAAAAGAAACATCAGCTAATTTTACCTACACTTGTTATACAAATTGTCACATCTGAATTTTTAGTCTATATGAAAATTGACATAACATGGCGTCCAGCAAATATTTTGTTAAAATTAAATTTTAAAATAATTATCTAGTTAGCCAACTATGAAAAGTTATTCCTTTGATCTTCGCCGTATTGGTTAAATTATTAGTGCAAAATGTTATAACACACGACCGGCATATTGAATGCGTTTGAACGTTTTTTCGTTTAAAAACATAAAATGACTTAAGCGCCCAAGATCTAGCAATCAAATAAGTGAATTGCGGCTAGAAGAGCGCAACTGAACAGAACACAGTAGTGATGGGTGGTGACTTCTCTAGTGCGTAGTACATTATTACCTCAATGTGTCGGATTTACTATGTTGTAATCTATCTTACTATATAATATTATAAAGCTGAAGAGTTTGTTTGTTTGTTTGAACGCGCTAATCTCAGGCACTACTGGTTGGAATTGAAAAAATATTTTTGTGTTGGATAGTCCATTTATCGAGGAAGGCTATAGGCTATATAACATCACGCTGCGACCAATAGGAGCTGAGCATAAATGAAAAGTGTTGCAAAAACGGGCAAAAATATTCCTTTTTGAGAGCTTCCATTGCGTGCGCTGAATCATTTATGTAGTGTAGGGTCGGGTAGGGTAGGGTAGTGTAGGGTAGGGTAGTGTAGGGTAGGGTAGTGTAGGGTAGGGTAGTGTAGGGTAGGGTAGTGTAGGGTAGGGTAGGGTAGTGTAGGGTAGGGTAGTGTAGGGTAGGGTAGTGTAGGGTCGGGTAGGGTAGGGTAGGGTAGGGTAGTGTAGGGTACTGTAGGGTAGGGTCGGGTAGGGTAGGGTAGGGTAGGTAGTGTAAGGTAGGGTAGATAAATGTTTGGTCTTTTTATGGCAAAACAAAGTTTGCTGGGTCAGCTAGTAATTTATAAACTTCGTTGTACCTTTTAAACTGTTTACTTTGCTTCCACAACTGCGTTCCTCCCGCTACTAAAAGCGTATATTCTAAGAATGGGAATACTCTTCGAGCCCAAATGGATCAACTCTTGGCGGAATATTCAGCTTAGGGCGCCCTAATGGGACTACTCTTGGTGCCCTAACGGGACTACTCTTGGCGCCCTAACGGGACTACTCTTGGCGCCCTAATTGGACTACTCATGGCACCCTAATGTGACTACTCTGGGCACCTCAATTGGAATATTCTTGGCACCCTAATGTGAATCTTGGCACACTAATGCGACTGCTCATGAAACCCAAATAGGAATACTATTCGAGCCCCAATGGATCAACTTTTGGCGGCCTTATGGTACTAGTCTTGGCGCCCTAATGCAACTACTCTGGGCACCCTAATGGGACTATTCTTGCCACCCTAATGCGTCTACTCATGAAACCCAAATGGAAATACTCTTGGCGCCCTAACGGGACTATTCGTGGCGCCCTAACGGGACTACTCTTGGTGCCCTAAATGACAACTCTTGGCGCCCTAAATTACTACTCTTGGCAACCCTAACGGGACTACTCTTGGCACCCCAATAGGACTACACTTGACACCCTAATGGGATTACTCTGGGCACCCTAACGGCAGCCTAATTGTGTAAGTGAATTCCGCAAAGGAAACAATCTGTTTCTTTCCCAAAAACGACTTTTCGCAATACGAAAAATCGTTTTTGGGAAAGATTCAGATTGTTTCCTTTGCCCAATTTACTTACACAATTAGGCTGCGGGACTACTCTTGGCACCCTAATGGTAATTCTCTTCGAGCCCTAATGGATCTCCTCTACTCTTGGCGCCCTAATGGGATGGGACTACCCTTGGCACCCTAATCGAAATTCTCTGCGAGCCGAAATTGAATATTTAATAGCTATGTTATTTGTGTGTACAGTATGTACCTCTTAGGTTTCTTCAAATCAGCTTAACTTAATAGGTATAAAGAAAATAACATTGTTTTTTTTTTATTATAAAATTATCTTTACTTAAATCATTAATCAGTCTTTATTAATCTGACATATTTTTAAACACAACAGCTCATGTTTGTTTTAACTAACCATACTAAAAAAACATATTATAAAACATGTGTAAATAAATTTTCAGTCTATAATGTAGTTAAATATTATATATTTAAAACAATTATTAATAGTCAAAGTCAAAATTCTTTTTTTAAATTAGTCCATTAAGCGGCACTTTTGAACGTCAAAAATTTTAATTTTAAAGTAACTAATAATAATTGATTTTACCGCCCATTCTGAAAAGTAGCTTGCTAACTACACATTTTCTATTTTGAAAAAAAAAACAAAAATCCCGACTGCTTCAAAAGCGAACTAAAAAGTCGTAAACAAGGAAAAAATCATGCTGTGCAGTCGGAGGATACATATTCGCGGGCTGTCTGACCAAAATCTGGTGTATCCTCCGCCTGCACAGCATGATTTTTTCCTTGTTTACGACTTTTTAGTTCGCTTTTGAAGCAGTCGGGATTTTTGATTTTTTTAATTAAGTTTTTTTATTTATAACTTTTTAGTTAGTTTTTTTCGAATTAGATACATTTAAACATATAAGTGTTATATATTTTTGAAATCACCTCTTAAAACCCTTTATTTTGATATCCCACACGATGGGTTTGGAAGAAAAAACAAATTGATCCCCCACAATATGGCACCCAAAATCCGCCATTTTTCTATCATCCAATTTTAATGTAGCCTATGACACTCGCAGGGTTAAGACGCATCGATTGACCTTATGAATCATCAAAATCGGCTAACGCGTTTGGTCTCTGGAACGCCATATAAGAACAAACATACATACATACTTACATACATACATAGACTGATAAATACCCTCCTTCGGCAGTCGGGTAAAAAAAAAAGGGTTTAACTACATTTACATACACAAATTCATATACGTGAGGACGATGCACCCAACTATCACAAATAATACTACGTATGAGTATAAAGTATTACAAGCACCAATAGTAGCAGTATCTAAACTTTTGTAGCTGCATGGAAAAGATCTTAAAAGACTGTCCTTCTAAAAGTTATTATCTCTATAATGCAACCCCAATAGGTGCAACAAGATAATGATCCTACCTACCCTTACTGCTCCAATAAAAAATCGACCCTGTAGAAGTTATAAAATATAGGAGCAACAATGACCTTTTCCCACTACCTTGTCTATTATGTAACACATTGCCTAAGAAATTCGTTTCGTAATATGAACATCATCAGGTAGTGGAAAATAATCGTTCGTGTCTCGCATAAAAAGGCTTCATCGCTTGTGTTAAAATCTCGACTTTTTATGGTCGACACGAACTGACATATTATATATAACATTACTTACTTACACAATTTTCTAATTTTGCTTCCTGTACTTTAATTTTTAAATTAACAAGTTTATTCTCATTAAAAGCTATTTGATGATTTATTAAAGCTGTTTTATAATTCAATATGTTTGTTTTTTTTTCAATTATTGTACATTCTAGTTTTTTTTTATAGAAGGCAGTTCTAATTGCTTCCGGGTTCAACTTTTTTTTCTGATAAGTCTGTTTGGGTTTATAAGTTTTCATTATTATTTTATTCTGCTCTATTTGCGATGGTGCTGGCTCTTCAAGAACTTCCATCTGGAACTGGCCATCTAGAAGAAAATAGAAAGAAGTGTTACCGTTTATTCTTATTATATTAAATAATTGAAGATTTTTAATAATAGGGGGGAGGTAGAAGAGGCCTTTCCCCTGCATTAGGCTGATATTAATATATTATTAACTTTATTTAACTTATATATACATTTTTTTAAATAAACATTAAAAAAAACAAAAAATTCGACAGCTTAAAAAGCGAACTAAAAAGACGTAAACAAGAAGAAAATTATGCTGTGCAGTCGGAGGATACATGTTCGCCAGCTGGCTGACAAAAACCAGATGTATCCTCCGACCGCACAGCATGACTTTCTTCGGGTTTTTATTGTTCGGGTTTTTGTTTTTTTTAATTAACTTTTTTTATTAATAACTTTCAGGTATTTTTGTTTTATTTAGGTACATTTAAACATATAAGTGTTACCTAAATATTTTTTGATACCCCAAACGATGGGTTTGGTAGAAAAAAAAAATTGGTGTCCCACAATATTGCGCCCAAAATCAGCCAATTTTTATTTTCTAATTATAATGTATCCAGTGACACTCGCATCGTTAAGACGAATCGATCATCAAAATCGGCCAACGCGTTTGTTCTCTAGAACGCCACAAAGGAACAAACATACATACATAGACTGATAAACACATTACCCTCCTTCGGCAGTCGGGTAAAAATATAATAAATAGAAGCCCATCGGTATCAACAGGGCTCAAGCTACCGGCGGTCAGGGCTCCAGAGACAGGATCCTCCAAAGTATACGAGCCGTGTCCAGAAATACTGCTTTCTGGATCAGGCTCTTGACCCAGCCGCCTAACGAGAGCCTCCTAAGGTGATGTTCAAGGCTTATTATTATTATAAATAGTAGGAGTATTGTATTAACTTAAACATGTTACCATAGTTGGCTAAGATATACAGCCCTGTGACATACAGATGGACTTACAGACAGCACAGTCTAAATATCAGGGCCCATTGGGAACCTTTGGATTCGGAAGCCTAAATGAAATGCATTGGTGTTACTAATTAAGTGTTTGATAAAGATCTAACATGCATTTGTAATCAGGAAATATTTGAAGTACTGTGAATGTATGTCTTCAGGTGATTTGCACCCTCTATAATTAAATTTTGTTATAAATGGATAACTAACAATCAATTAATCTGCATAGCCTTTTCCAGTCTATCCAGATTCAACTGAGTACAAGTGTTTTACATAGAGCGACTGCCAATCTGACCTCCACTCCACAACCCAGTAACTGGGTAACACGATACCCCTTGGCTAGACTGGTGTCGGATCTCAGGCTTCTGACTACCCGTAACGACTGTCAAAGATCTTCTAATAACAACCGGGACCAACGGCTTAAGATTCTTGCCGAGACACGGAGGAAACTCGCTATGTAAAGATGGTCACCCATCCACGGACCGACCTCGGCAAGCGTTGCTTAACCTTGAAGATAGATCGGTGTGGCAGTTTATTATTTAGCCACGAGCTCCTCTAACAACTATGCAAAAAGACATATCATCATCTTCCTGCCCTTGTCCCATGTGACTTGTGGTCGACGTTTTCTTCTTCCATACCGCTCACGCTATCACTGAATCCCTTTTACAATAGAATATTTATTTGCTAGAAACATGGTGTTTACAGAGGTGTTAATTTCATGATATTGCATAGTGCTACATGTCTCACCGTTTTAACGGCATGCAAAATCAAATTCCAATTTAATGAAATTCTTACATAACTTTTCAATTACATTATATTATCTAATCTATATATATAAAAGAAAGTCGTGTTAGTTACTTCACTTATAACTCAAGAACGGCTGAATCGATTTAGCTGAAAATTGGCAGGGAGGTAGCTTAGAACCAGGAGAAGGACATAGGGTAGGGTAGGGTAGGGTAGGGTAGGGTAGGGTAGGGTAGTGTAGGGTAGTGTAGGGTAGTGTAGTGTAGGGTAGGGTAGTGTAGGGTAGGGTAGTGTAGGGTAGTGTAGGGTCGGGTAGGGTAGGGTAGTGTAGGGTAGGGTAGTGTAGGGTAGCGTAGGGTAGTGTAGGGTAGCGTAGGGTAGTGTAGGGTCGGGTAGGTTAGGGTAGGGTAGGGTAGGGTAGTGTAGGGTAGGGTAGGGTAGAGTAGGGTAGTGTAGGGTAGGGTAGGGTAGGGTAGGGTAGGGTAGGGTAGTGTAGGGTAGTGTAGGGTAGGGTAGGGTAGTGTAGGGTAGGGTAGGGTAGTGTAGGGTCGGGTAGGGTAGGGTAGTGTAGGGTCGGGTAGGTAGGGTAGATAAATGTTTGGTCTTTTTATGGCAAAACAAAGTTTGCTGGGTCAGCTAGTCTACTATATAAAAATAAGTCGGGTTTTCCTCCCTGACGCTATAACTCCAGAACGCACGAACCGATTTCGATGGTTTTGCATTCGTTGGAAAGGTCTCGGGCTCCGTGAGGTTTATAGGTAGGGTAGGGTAGGGTATGGTAGTGTAGGGTAGGGTAGTGTAGGGTAGGGTAATGTAGGGTAGTGTGGGGTCGGGTAGGTTAGGGTAGGGTAGTGTAGTGTAGTGTAGGGTCGGGTAGTGTAGGGTAGGGTAGGGTAGGGTAGTGTGGGGTCGGGTGGGTTATTTTTATTTTTTCTTCTTTTTTTGTTTAAAAAAATTGACTCGCACACTGTTCTGTTGTTGTTTAATTAGGTAATGTACCTATGTTTGCACTATTTGTAAGTACGTGAGGACCATGTTCCTATGTATCAAGTAAAGGAATTTACCTGTTAATGCTTGTAATTCTCTCATACCTATATATAGTATAGTAGTGCTGGGTACATCGTCCTCACGTATACGAATTTATTAATGTATGTACCTATATAAATATTGTATAAAACTTTTTTTTAAAAGAGTAAGTATGGAGTTTCTTGTGCGTTCTTCTCCATAACAACCTACATTTCCGAATGCACGGTAGAATCAATTTTTATTAAATGTAAATTTTAACGTTCAAAAGTGCCACATAATGGCCTACTTGAAATAAACACATTTGACTTTGACTTTGACTTTGTAGGGTAGTGTAGGGTAGGGTAGGGTAGATAAATGTTTGGTCTTTTTATGGCAAAACAAAGTTTGCCGGGTCAGCTAGTTAATAATAAAATTTAATTACTATTTCAATCATTATATATCTATATACTACACACTTCCATTTTTACCATATAATGAAATAAAACAATACATTTAACATATTACCACTTAACTTAAATAATTACTTAAGCCTGTATTTTGATGCCAGATCAAGAGAAAAAAATTACAGGGACATTTTCTTTCATATCAACCCTCACACAGTCCATCCATCTTTCTTTTCTTTGGCCTTCCCCTCCCTCTCCATCCATCCACATTTATATTCTATTAGTAACATGCGTTTCATCCCTCCTCATCACATGATACTTTACTATACCAGAACAATCGGTTCTCTTTCAACTTTTCTGTCACTAGCGCCACTTTCAAACTTGCTCTAATGTACTCATTTCTCACTATGTCCATTCTCGTCACATCCATCTCAACAAAAAGATATACATATCTGTAAATATATTTATAGAACTCACCCAAATATTGTTGTGAATCATGTATGATTTCAATTATGACATTAGAATCATCACCTCTATCAGTCATCTCTTCATCTGTAAAATAAAAATATAGCATTAATACTGACAAAAAAGGAGATTGTCCATACACAGGCCTTATGAGGTATCGTGTCTGCGATTTTAATATTATCCGAAAATATGATTTACATTTTGTGTTTTTTTCCATCGCGTTCCAACAACAGATCAGGTTCCTTCTCTAGGACATTTGTATGCACCTTATTGCGTTGTAATAAGGGTTCATTTCATGAACAGGAACTTCGTTATATCTCGTAAACCGCGTAAACCCCACGAAAGAAATGAAAAATGTTTTCTAGTTATAAATATAACGAGTTTTTCTATAATATATAACCAAATTTATCAAGATAGAACCATTTTTCAAAGGGGCCCAAGTTCCCTTACAAAATGGCCATTCTCCTTTAAAGATTAACTTCTAGACAAGCGTGCTACACCGTAGACCACATCATTGCTTACCATCAGATGAGATAGCGGTCAAGCGAGCCTATCGTAAATTTTAGTCGTTTAAATCCCGTGAAGGGTCAATCCGGTACATTACATGAAACAGTTAAAATTTGTAATGATTTAATAAAAAAATAATAAAAAAAGAACACAAAAAAACCAGCATCAAAACGTTTATTATTATTTAGGGATTTTTTAACAAAATGTTTTTTTTTTGTCCTATAGGCTTGCGCTTGACCGCTATCTCACCTGATGGTAAGCGATGATATGGTCGACGGTGAAGCACGCTTGCCTAAAAAAAATCTATTCACTCTTGACTTAAAGACCCCAAGATTGTAGCTATCGGGAAACACAGACTCCGGCAGGGAATTCCACTCCTCAGCTGTACGCATAATGAAAGTGTCCCCAAAACGTTTTGTGCGTATGGTTGGGATATCCACCATGTACCGATGACGCATCGCCGTTGGTCTGGTAGTCCGATGATGGAACGGGCTGGGCGGAATAAGATCATGCAACTCCATCGCACACTCCCCGAAATGAATCCGATAAAAAACCGACAAGCTGGCATCTCGACGACGATGTTCATGTCTCTGGAGCTTTGACTTGACCAGTACCTCATTGCCGATGAGTCTCTTGGCCAGCTTTTCGATGTTACACCAGTTCCATCGTAACCAAATACATCACAATTACAAAGTAACTATTGAATAAACAAATATAGCTTCTGGCGACATTGTTTTGGTTAAAATAACTCACATGCACAAGGTATGTGAGTTTAAATATTTGTAAATGCACCCACGATACAAGCAGAAATTCCTAGTGTGGGTGAGGAAGTTTTTTTATATAAAGAAATGCATTTCGGCCTAATCTTGTCTGATTGTAAGCATAGACAGGGTCTATAGTACAATTTAAACCGAACGGCACGCATCGCATCTGATAGGAACGGATTTAACAATCTTTAAACGAAATTATATCGTGTAGTCACAGTATTTAAAGTCTTTATTACCAAGCCGCGCACAGTAGCTTGACCGCGGGCGGCTGCCGCGACACGCGTTCGGAGCCGAAAGCATGCTGCGAAGCGCCTTCGGCTCCGTTCGGGTGCCGTCGTATTCGATCGAATCCATTCGGTTCGGGCCGTCGCCTATTCTCGAGAGTGCACTGTCATTAGACGTCACTCATGCAATCATTGATTTAGAAGAAAACGGATTTGTTTGGTGCAAAAGCATACCATTATACGTACGTAAGAGTCGGAAGCCGTACGGAGCCGTTCGTGTGCGTCGACATCCTGCGGACGCGATCGCCTGTCGCCGTATCCGCTCTTATCCTTTCCGATTCGATGCGATACGTGCCGTTTGGTGGAAATTGTACTTTATATGCACATGCAAATTCATGAAAATGCATTTTCAGACACTGGCTATTACATGAAACTTCGGATCTGACCGTGTCCCATCCTTAAAAACTAACGATCACAAACAACTTTAGTTCTTCTTTTAAAAACAATGATTTTTAAATTATAATTGTTATTTTAGTCCATAAACGAAATAAAATAAGCTATCTTAGAAATTGTAGAACTAAAGTTGTTTGTTCATGTTTATAAGGATCGGACACAATACCATGCTAATGCTGTATCTTACCAGAGCTACTTTGATGTAACCGAGGTGAATTGGGTTGTGGAGATGTTGACGGATGATTTTCAGATGATAAAGACGATGATGGAAGGTTTTCAGGTGCTGGTTCTTGTTCTTGAGCTGTAAGTAATGATATATGACTGTAGTGTATCTATTTCACTCGCACGTTCGCTTTGTCATCCCCACTTCCCCCACACAGACAGACACAATCTCGTGCGCACCGCGTCATTATGACGAGAGCTGTTGGCCAGTGTAGACGTGTTGAAGTGTGGTAATTTAGTGCGTGTACGAGCCGGTAGATTGCACCACAATAGAACCGGTTACTACAATGGCCATCAGAATAATTTTAATATCTGTTATTAGCTATCCATATATATAATAATGAGTCCCTATTTCTCTTGGTCACGCCATTACTTGAGAACGGCTTTACTGATTTCATTCATTATTTTTTTAAGTTTTCTAATTCTTTGGAGAAGGTTTATTTATTTATTTAAACTTCATGCACGAAAGGCGGACTTAATGCCTTAGGCATACTCTACCAGTCAACTAAAGGTGGTGAAGAGATAACATGGTAGGTGCATTGTTTAAACCATGAAATGCAAACAACTAAATAAAAAATAAAAAAGTGCTAAAATACACATGTTACTGAACGAAAAAAAAAAAGAAAACAATTGGTAGGAAAGGTTTGTAGGTAGGTTGAGTAGGGTATGGTAGGTAGGCTAGGCAGTTAAGGGGGCGTAGCCGCGGGCAAAGTTAGTAATATGAAAATAATTTATTATAATTAATAATATCTATGAAGAGGCACCAGGACACAGGACCGATTACTGTGGCGATGATTTGGGGAGGCCTATGTCCAGCTGTGGATGTCTTTTGGGTGAAATGATGATGATAATGAAAATACATAATAATTTACCCGACAGTTGTAGTTCTGGAATAGCTAATTTACAAAGATGGTGGTTTGGGTAGAGGTAATCCGCTTTGAAATGTTCACGACATACTCTCAGATTGTTGTAAACATATTTCTTGTCCTGCAGATGTAGACTGCCAATACTTGACACCCATGCCATGTATCTCTCAGAATCGGATTTTGGTTCTGGAAACCGATGTAGAGCAATACCTGAAATACAACAAATTTGAATTTATTATTGTATGCCATAAAGTAGAATACTTTTTTTCCTTTTTCTCTTTTATCTGCAATCAGTCTTAAGTACTTTAAGCAGATGTGGTAAGTAAAAATTGGAATTTCGAGTGTGCTTTCCAGCGAGAGCAACTATTGATAGGTTTAGTATGTATTAAATGCTACTCAAGAGGGTAAAGACAGAATGTCTTTTCTTTTGAGACGTTTCTGGTACATGCATGTTGTCAAACCAGTGGCCAGTTCATTTGGATGCCTCTCCAGCCTTTCCAAGTATGGTTTACTTATGGCCAAGATTGCCTCTTTCACCGAGTTCATTTGAAATTGGTTTTGTATTTCACAATTTGTAATAAACCAAGGATATGGATCTCAGAATCACATTTTGCATGCGCTGGATGATTTTCCCCCATCCAGATCCAGATGAACTCCCCCATCGCTGGATGCCGTACATCCACACAGGCTTTCGAACGGTTTTATATATAAGGACTTTGTTGTCAGTTGATAGAATAAAATAAAATCCATACTTTACAACACAATTGCCATTTATTTTACTTATGCACTGTTTAATCTGAGTGCAATATAATCATGTTTTACATTTTTAAATCTATACAAATTAACTAGCAGTCCAGCCAGTCATTGCTCGGGTTGAACAATTACATAATAAATATAGTTCCGGAGATTATCATCCCCATTTCTACATACAAACTCACAAAATTGGTACTCTCTTTAAAGCATAGATTGCCGCATGTATGTAAGATTAGCTGCTACCCGCGAATTTGTCTGCGTAGACTTCAGAATTAAGAAAGTCTTAAATTATCCCAGGGGTATGCAAAAAAATCTTCAAATCTTCGCTCCACCAATGATCGTCTTCTACAATGTCCCTCTCAACGCTCCGGGTTTATTCTTTGGCCAGGCAATCTCCCTTTAGGATGCGCTCCCTCTGAACATCAGGATAGCAACCAGTCGGTTTTCTTTCAAATTGAAGGCACATGAGCACATTCACAAGAAGTATGCAGAATCATCCAAAAATTGATTTGTTGGTTACGGATTCTCTATAACTTGTTAATATGTATGTAGGTATCTAAATATATACTTATTTCTTATCATTTGGTTGCACCTGTCTTGTTTTATCTCTGCACCACCCCAAGGTCGACTGGAAGAAAATGCCTAGGGCACCTTTGTACTTGTGCATAAAATTTTAACCAATAAATAAAACTGGGACAAATTGTGTATTAATTTAGATCAATATCAATGTGCCAAATTATTTCTGTTCATCTGTTTAAGCATGAAAGAGTAACAAACATCCATACATCCTCATTTCAGGATTATCAATACCGCGTCTTAAATTGCCGGTTATTGGGTCGTCCCAATAACCAGATTATCACTTTAGAAAGCTGGACCTGGGGCAAAGTTTGGAGAGCACTATAATCTTTTATTTACTAAGTACTTGATGATGTACGCTGTAAATACATATTAATTACAACATGGATTGTGGGCATCAGTGGCATAGCAAGGCATAAAGCAACCCTGTTTCATAATTTCTTGTGGCCCCTTATTATTCAACTGCAGCAAAGACTAAGAGGAAAATAAAGTTTATTACAAAATTAATAAAATTAGAGCCTGGTTTCTTGACTTTGATCAACCACTCAGGACTGACAGTTTGTAATTTGTACCAATACCAGCCGGCGAACTTACAAACGTGAAAATCTTGAGATAAGTTAAGTTCTCACTGTGAGAGAATGCTAGTGACCGTAGCGATTAAGAAAATTGAAGCATACTTAATTAATCGAATATTCTAAACTGTCATAATAAAATACAGTACATTATTACCTCAATGAAAAATACAATTGTGAATAACATTTTACGAACTTTTGATTCCACATGGTCGGGGCGCAATGGCGCATGTAGTTCGGGGGCTCCGTATCATTGATACGGCTGATACTGCGGTAGCTACGCCCCTGGTAGGCATAGATGTATTATATTTTACCTCTAATCTGAGTTAACAGTTTGCAATTAGGTGCAAACAGCAATACACTAGAGTACATACGAAAAGAACCTTATATTTACCGTCATCTTTAGTAACTTGGCAGCCGGGCACACAGCACTTGTTTCGAGACATTATATCAACGTAATCGTAAATCACTCACAAAATCCGAAAGCAAGCAAACGAAATAATTTCAAAAAGTCCACAAAGATGCGAAACCGCCGCCGCAAACCACAGAGCAAAAGAGTAAATCAGTAAAATAATAATATATGCCACAGACTCACAGGGTCACAGACAGATGTCCTGTGACAGGACAGAAGTTAGGACAGAAACAGAAATGACAGAACCAGAGTAAAGTCGGAAATACACTTACGTGTCGTGGCGTGGCGTGGCGCAGGATCCAGCAATCAAACGACTCTGTTCCAGTCTAGAGTCTGGCAAACGAAAGTAGAGACTGAAAAAGCGCGGCAAATTTAAAAAATCTCGGCATAGCAACCCCAAAACTAGTATGAAATACTTGGAATAACCTAATTTGATACTATTATATACTATTATTATTATTTGATACTTTAGAATTATTTATTATTATCGGGTGGTTGTTCCGACCAAGAGTACCCTGGTCGGAACAACCACCCGACTGTTTAGAAGAGGTTTTACTGGGCCCCATAAATATATCGGTGCTGCCAAACATTTGTTTGTTTCACATCAATAGAACATTTCAACATTTTATAATACAATTTCTCTGCCTAAAAAAGACGCATGAAATGAAACGCAATCAAGAATGACATGTATTAGTATGACAGTCGCCACGCCATGTTTGTCAATGTCAAATCAAAACAGAAGCGTCGGATGCGAAATTCAAAAGCGGATTGGATTTATTATTTTAGTTGTGACCAGTGGCTTACAAAATACAAAAATATATAGCATAGCATTTATCGCGGTTCCGGGTTCGCTCCTGTGTTCCTTCCTGCCTATTCCGCAGGATAAAAAGTAGCCTCACTCAGTGATATTTTGTAGCTTACAGTGAAAGAAGTTTCACTGTTCTCAATCGCATCAATATTACCAGAGATACCTTTACTAACAAACAATTTTGTCTGTAATATTAGTTTGAAAATTTAAAATACAAAAAGTACTTCAGTAGTAACATACCGTAAAGGTCTAGTAAGCCAATTAATTAAACTCCTACGTATTTAAGCCCGATAGTGTTTTAAATATGGAGAAAAATAAATTGCCTATGTGCAGGATATGTTTAGTGGAAAATGTTCGAATGTCTGGGTTCGCCAACACGAACCTTCAGGAAATGTATGAGAAGCTGACTAATATTCCAGTAAGTATATTATCTAGACATATTAAAACATCAGTTTATTTCATCATCATCATCAACAGCCTTTTAATGTCTCCACTGCTGTGACACAGGCCTCCTCTCTGTGAGAGAGGGAATGGGGCTTAATCCACCACGCGGGCCCAGTTAGGATTGGTGGATGTCACACGTCTTTGAATTTTTGGTTCTAGGACATGTCAGTTTCCTCACAATGTTTTCCTTCACCATTTTTTGAGATTATTTAGTTTGTAAGAATTTCAATACTAAGTGCTTTTAAGTTTTTGTTTAGCACTTGTATATAGATACTGCCCTTATTACTACTGCCCTACATAAATTATGCTGTGAAATATAAGATCCATAAATGGCTAGGGACTGATGACGAGAGTTGTGGACACTAGTTTGACTTAAAGAAACATAATTTTGTTTCTTCTTTATTATAATACATTGTTGTAATTAGGTTTAAATACTATAATATAGAATAGGCGTAAAAAATAATAAAGAATAAACTTCAAGTACTTTGAAATATGGGTGTTTTGAATACAAAATTTTGATGCGGGGACATGGCTAGGGACTGATATTATGGGGACAATAGAAAGGATTTAACAAATCTTTCCTCTTTATAATATTAGTATAGAATTACAGATATAGATATAGAAGTATAATGTGCCTATTTAATATTAATGAAGCAAGACTGTTAATTTTATTATGATTATGTTGTGTATGACTAATGATCAATGGCATTGAGGTAATTTCATGATATTATTATGCATATATTCATATTCTTTATTGTACACACAAAATAAACATTTAAAATATAAAAAAAAGTAATAATAAGACTAATAATAGTGAGACTAATACCTATAAATACTTTTCATTTCAACTTATAAGAAAATTCATTTCAAATACAATATTAAGAAGCATCTACTTAAGGGTCGGGTCCAGCAACTTTAACACAAGTTGTCTTGTCAACTTAGTAAGGGTGCTGGTGTCGCCACGCTATTGTGCAACTTGCCTAATGTTATGTACTACCATGTGTTTAATATAAAATGTAAAACTTGTTATGCAAATAAACTATTATTATTATTATTACTTATAAATCGCGGCCGTTACCACTGGACCACCGCTGCTCTCACTATCCAACCCTTTAGACTTATGAACGAAAATAAAATAAAATAAATAGCTTTTAATCGCTTAAAATAAATAGCCTTTAATCGCTGATTTTGTTTTTACATTTCTTACTAACTAGCTGTATTACTAATTTTCCTATTGCTAATACTTACTTCTATTTGACACAATATGTTAAAAAATTGGTAACACCAGCATTAATTATCCATCAGGTTATAGGACATAGGCCTCTAGAATTCGCCATTTATGTCTGTCCATTGCTGATCTGCGCCATCCTTGTGGTAGGTCATCTTCCCATCTACTTTGTGGCCGTCCTCTTGTTCTCTTTACATCTCTGGGGTACCAGGATATGACCTCTTTGGTCCATTTTTCTTTGGTAGATCTAACCACATGACCAATCCAACGCCATTTAAGTCTCTTGATTTTCTTTGAGACAGTCACACCTGTGGTCTTTCTGATTTTGGTCAGTCTCCACTTGTCTTTCAGCTTGATGTGTAGCATGCTTCTCTCTATCCTCTGTTGACATATCTTTAATTTTTGACTGTGAGCCTTTTGAACGAAAATACTCATAATCAAATACATATACAAACAGTTAAACAGTACTTTTGTTACAGTTGGTGACTGAAGACAGCAGACCAATGGTGGCTTGTTTCATCTGCTACGCCAAACTGAAGCAATGCTGCCGATTCCAGAGAAAATGTCTGGAAGCTGAAGAGCTGTTTGCTCAGATGTTGAATGAGAACAATGAGGTGAGAATCTACTTTGGACTTTGAGCGACTTGTGAACATGTATCTTTTCTCTTCTTACTCGTTGTCTTCATTGGTGAAGGTTTTGCATGTCATGTCATGGGAAGCTTTGACGGATGCAACTTCACTCATATATATTTTATTCAAATTTAGTAAAGTTAAACTGGTTAAGTGGGCCTATGTGAGAGACCTCTTCTACCGTTAAATACAATGAGGTTCCGACATATTTGCATTCAAGAGTGAATAGGTTACCTAGTTCTAGGCAAGCGTGTTACACCGTCGACCATATCATTGCTTACCATCAGGTGAGATAGTGGTCAAGCGAGACTATCAATAATATTAAAAATACTGTTACTACACTGATAGCAATAAACCTTAATAAGTAAGATATTTTTTTCAATGTTTTTTATGTGGTGTTCTAGAGACAAAACGCGTTGGCCGATTTTGATGATTCTTTCGTCAATCTATTCGTCTTGGCCATGCGAGTGTCACTGGCTACATTAAAATTGGTAAATAGAAAAATGGCGGCTTTTGGGCGCCATTTTGTGTTGGCTCAAATTTCTTTTTCTTCCGATCGCATCGTGTGGGTTATCTAAATAAAGTGTTTTAAGAGATGATATCAAAAATATATAACACTTATATGTTTAAATTGTACCTAATTAATTAAAAAAAACAGACTCCTTAAAAAGCGAAATAAAAAGACGTAAACAAGTAGAAAATCATACTGTGCAGTCGGAGGATAAATCTGGTTTTGGCCAGCCAGCGAACATGTATCCTCCGACTGCACAGCATGATTTTCTTCTTGCTTACGTCTTTTTAGTTCGCTTTTTAAGCAGTCGGGGTTTTTTTTTTTAATTAACTTTGTAGGAAGTGTTGTCGTGACGTCACACGTGTGAAGAAAACACGGAGATGCTTGCAGGTTTTTATTTCAAGTAGGGCAACAGATACACTATGTTACATTACTTTATATAAGTATAATAGGACGTAGTACACACACAGCCAAGTCCGCTCGGACGAAGGCGGGGTACTTAGCCCTCTAATCCAAAAAAATATATTCCTTATGGTAAGGATACGGGCTACAGAACCGACTAACAGAGGTGTCCTACGTGACCTTTCCAATTAGGACGAGGATCCGTAAATGCACCGTACTGCTAGCTGGGAATAGCGTTGACGAACAACAATAATCTGTCGAAGTCATTAACTGGCGGTAATTCTTAACACCGCGATCTAGAAAACGTCTGTCAATAAACAGCGACATCTAGTGGTTCCACTTCGAACCACTTACAATACCATCGATGAAGTTGCCTAAGTGAGTCCTCTATAACTTACGTTCCACAAAGGAATCGTAATCCATAACAGTTTACTACTTTATGCACAGATGGCGCTAGTTATATAATACATAACAGAAATATTAATATTTATAGTAATGATGAGGTGTGTTACAACTTTTTTTTGCACAATAAGACGAATCTACTATGCGGGCCCCTTCTTCTAGCCCCCTTGAGGTCACAGTTTGCCAAGATTTATCTTATCTCAATGGTGATCACGACATTGTGAGTTCAATGTCTCAGCATGGCATGGAAAATACTTGTATTTACTTATAAATAGGAAGATTAAACTTCAACCTTGGAAAATGGTGCTTCTTCGAAGGAACAGCAGAACTACCGGAGTCTTTGTACCCTGATAGTAGCTACAATCTTGGGGTCTAAGAGTGAATTGGTTACTTCTAGGCAAGCGTGCTTCACCGTAGACCACATCATCGCTTACCACCGCGCCTATAGAGCATTTGAGTGTGCATGTAGAGCTGATTCGTAAACCAAGCTCCACCTCCTGTCCTGCTCTCTGTGTGCCTAAACATGCAGCCAAAGTGACCCATTTGCTGCCACCAAGGCTGCTGCGGAAGTGACAAAGATTTGGCCAGCAAACTTAGAAGACGATGGATAATTCATGAACTAACAAGTTTGACCTGACACTAACAACCTTTTGCAGACGAAACCACAACCAAACCAAAGCAAGCTAGAGCTCAGTGGATATATTATATCTCCAATACAACATATAAACATATTTGATGGCGGCCAAACAGAATGCGATGTCATCAAAGAAGAACTACTGGACATCTGTGAGGGACAAGAAGATGAAAATCATGCTGGTATGTTTTTTTTTTATTTAATCCACGCTAGGATTTTCTTCCTGTATCGTGTGTGCGTTTACAAACATATAACCTTAAATACACAAACACCTAGAGCCGGCACAACTATCTGTAGGCCGTACAAATATTTGTTCCGTGCGGGAATCGAACCTGCGACACGCAGCACAGCAGTCGTACGCTCAATCACGACGCCAACCGTGTTGTAGAATATGTTCTTCATTACCCGACTGGCGAAGGAGGCTTATGTGTTTATCAGTCTTATGTATTTATGTATGTATGTTTGTGAGTGTTGTTGTGAGCTGGTGGCACTGGTCGATCATCAAGGTTAAGCAACGCTTGACGAGGTGGGTCCGTGGATGGGTGACCATTTCAACATACCCGAGTTACGGTCGAGACAGTCGTTACGGGTAGTCTGAAGCTTGAGATCTGACACCAGTCTTGCCAAGGGGTACCGTGTTACCCAGTTACTGGGTTGTGGAGGTCAGATAGATAGTCGCTCCGTGTAAAACACTGATACTCAGCTGAATCCGGTAAGACTGGAAGCCGACCCCAACAATAATTGGGATAAGGCTAGGCAGATGGCGATGATGTCATTTAAAAGAGTGACATACATTATAGTACTTGTTTAGTAATAATAAAATAAATTAGTAACGTGATAATGTAATCTATAATATAAAAATGAATCGCAAAATGTGTTGGTAAGCGCATAACTCAACAACGCCTGGACCAATTTGGCCAATTCTTTTTTTAAAATGTTCGTTGAAGTTCAAAGATGGTTTTTACGGGGAGATAAATTCTAATAATTGCCGGGAAAAAATAAAAACAGCGCTTTTCTTTTTCCCATACAAAAGTTTTCTAAACTAAAACGTAGTCAATCTGTAATTTATTGCTATTGTATATGCTATTTTTTCTTTGTGTAGGGTAGAGGGTAGGGTAGGGTAGGGTAGTGTAGGGTAGGGTAGTGTAGGGTAGGGTAGGGTAGTGTAGGGTAGGGTAGTGTAGGGTAGGGTAGTGTAGGGTAGGGTAGTGTAGGGTAGGGTAGTGTAGGGTAGGGTAGTGTAGGGTAGTGTCGGGTAGGGTAGTGTAGGGTAGGGTAGGGTAGTGTAGGGTAGGGTAGTGTAGGGTAGGGAAGTGTAGGGTAGGGTAGTGTAGGGTAGGGTAGGGTAGTGTAGGGTAGGGTAGGGTAGTGTAGGGTAAGGTAGTGTAGGGTAGGGTAGTGTAGGGTAGGGTAGTGTAGGGTAGGGTAGTGTAGGGTAGGGTAGTGTAGGGTAGGGTAGTGTAGGGTAGGGTAGTGTAGGGTAGGGTAGTGTAGGGTAGGGTAGTGTAGGGTAGGGTAGTGTAGGGTAGGGTAGTGTAGTGTAGGGTAGGGTAGTGTAGTGTAGGGTAGGGTAGTGTAGGGTAGGGTAGTGTAGTGTAGGGTAGGGTAGTGTAGTGTAGGGTAGGGTAGTGTAGGGTAGGGTAGTGTAGGGTAGGGTAGTGTAGGGTAGTGTAGGGTAGGGTAGTGTAGGGTAGGGTAGTGTAGTGTAGGGTAGGGTAGTGTAGGGTAGGGTAGGTAGGGTAGATAAATGTTCAGTGTTTTTATGGCAAAACAAAGTTTGCCGGGTCAGCTAGTCTATAATATAAAAATGAATCGCAAAATGTGTTGGTAAGCGCATAACTCAACAACGCCTGGACCAATTTGGCCAATTCTTTTTTTTAAATGTTCGTTGAAGTTCAAAGATGGTTTTTACGGGGAGAAAAATTCTAATAATTGCCGGGAAAAAAATAAAAACAGCCCTTTTCTTTTTCCAATACAAAAGTTTTCTAACTAAAACGTAGAGTAAATTTGAGCTTTATTGCTATTGTATAAGCTATTTTTGCTTGGTGTAGGGTAGGGTAGTATAGGGTAGGGTAGTGTAGGGTTGGGTAGTGTAGGGTTGGGTAGTGTAGGATAGGGTAGGGTAGTGTAGGGTAGGGTAGGGTAGTGTAGGGTAAGGTAGTGTAGCGTAGGGTAGGGAAGGTAGTGTAGTGTAGGATAGTGTAGGGTAGTGTAGGGTAGTGTAGGGTAGGGTAGTGTTGGGTAGTGGAGGGTAGTGTAGGGTAGTGTAGGGTAGTGTAGGGTAGTGTAGGGTAGTGTAGGGTAGTGTAGGGTAGTGTAGGGCAGTGTAGGGTAGTTTAGGGTAGTGTAGGGTAGTGTAGGGTAGTGTAGGGTAGTGTATGGTAGTGTAGGGTAGTGTAGGGTAGTGTAGGGTCGGGTAGGGTAGGGTAGTGTAGGGTAGGTAGTGTAAAATGTTTGGTGTTTTTATGGTAAAACAAAGTTTGCCGGGTCAGCTAGTTATTTTATAAAATAAAGGGATTAAATTAATACATCATCGTCTGATTCTACTACAATTGCTTCTGCCGCCGAAATAAGGTTGGTCTTGATCAGTTTTGAACTTCAATTTATATTTATCTGTGGATGAAATTTTCCTCAACACGTCGTTGGGAAGTTGATAGTTTATAGTTTGCGTAGTTACTATAAAAAAGCGCTAGATTTAGCGCTAGGCGCTAGAACGCGATATTGAACAAAAAAAAGCGCTAGATCTGGCGCTAAAAGCGCTAAGTTGGCAGCACTGACGCACGCTCTGGTGGCGCTGCGGTGGTGTCGACCAATCGGATGGCTCGGCCAATGAGCAAAATGGCGGTTCCACTCAAATCCACTCAATTTTCAATAAATCAATACATAATTGATGGAATTATGGTCGATGTGAGGTGAATCAAAGCCCAGAAAAATCCCTTGAAAGTATTATGATTATTTTCCTTAGAAACTTACTAAATAGATCAGTGTAAGTAGTATTCACACTTGAAACAAAGAACGGTACGGAACAGCTAGAAATGCTATTTTATAGAAATGTGTTTTTGCCATCTTCATAATGTGCTAAGTGAAATTAAAGAAAGTCATTGTAAATAATTATATTAAATCTTTTTTTTGCCTTAAGAATATTCGTTTAAAGGAGATTATAAGTGTGTTATGCCACATAAAGGGGATTGCCCATACACAGGCCCCCTATGAGGTATCGTGTCTTCGATTTCAATATTATTCGAAAATAGGATTTATATTTTGTGTTTTTTTTTTCCATCCGTGTCCTTTACTTTATATGTACAGACAACAACATTTAAGGTTCCCTCACTTGGACATTTGTATGCACCTTATTGCATTGTAATAAGGGTTCATTTCAAGAACAGATACATTGTTATATCTCGTGATTCCCACAAAATAAATAAAAAATGTTTTCTAATTATGGATATAACGTGTTTTTTCTACAATATACAACCAAATTCATCAAGATACAACCATTGTTTCAAAGAGGCCCAAGTTCCCTTACAAAATGGGCATTCTCCTTTCGGAGCATCAAGATTCTGTAAGATAGAGGGAACCCCTATAGGTCAGATCTGCCCATCCCTTCGGGAATACAGGCGTGATTTTATGCCATAGACTCGATAAATCACACTAATATTATAAAAGCGAAAGTTAGTGAGTGTGTGTTTGTATCATGTGTTTTACTTCTTCACGCCCAAACGGCTGGACGGATCTGGATGAAATTTGGCCCAGAGATAGATTATAGTCAGGAATAGCACATAAGATACTTTTTATCCCGGGAACATGTACCCTCGGGATAATTTTACGACTTTCACGCGGGTGAAGCCGCTTGTAGAAGGTAGTACAAATATAAATTCACTAAATGAAAAGAAAAAGCGACTCTTCCCCATTGATATAATAGTTTTTACCCGACTGCCGAAGGAGGGTAATGTGTTTATCAGTCTATGTATGTATGTATTTACCCGACTGCCGAAGGAGGGTAATGTGTATATCAGTCTATGTATGTATGTATGTTTGTTCCTATATGGCGTTCCAGAGACCAAACGCGTGGGCCGATTTTGATGATTCATACGTCAATCGATGCGTCTTAGCTACTTATATTAAAATTGGATAATAGAAAAATGGCGGATTTTGGGTGCCATATTGTGGGGGGCCCAAATTTTTTTTTCTTCCAAACCCATCGTGTGGGGTATCAAAATAAAGAGTTTTAAGAGGTGATTTCAAAAATATATAACATTCATATGTTTAAATGTATCTAATTCGAAAAAAACTAACTAAAAAGTTAAAACAGCTCAAGCAACAATTCAATTCAGGATTCAAGCAGCTCGGTTGTGGAATGCATTACCTATTGAAATAAGACGTGCTCAAACACTGCCAACGTTTAAGAAAATGGTGAAGGAACATTATCTTTCACTATAATTTTTCATTCTTCTCCTTTCTCTGTTATATTTGATATATATTAGTATATTTTGTATATTGTATGTTTGTATTTTATGTTATTATGTTTAAGTAGTGTATTATTAATGTTAATTTGTACACTGACAGCCCTAAATTCTTCTCCTGTTGCTCAGTCCATCCAAAGGTTGTCTGTAAGAGATTGCCTAGTGCGATAAGACCGCCCATTGTACACTTGTTATTGTAAACGTTTGTCCTGTATGTTTTTTGTGGTGTACAATAAAGTATATAATAAATAATAAATAAATAAATAAAAAAATCAAAAAACCCGACTGCTTCAAAAGCGAACTAAAAAGTCGTAAACAAGGAAAAAATCATGCTGTGCAGGCGGAGGATACACCAGATCTTGGTCAGCCAGCCCGCGAATATGTATCCTCCGACTGCACAGCATGATTTTTTCCTTGTTTACGACTTTTTAGTTCGCTTTTGAAGCAGTCGGGTTTTTTGATTTTTTGAATTATTTTTTTTTAAATATATCTCTCTTGACTTACATTTTCTCAAGTTATGTGAAGAATATTGTACTAATCAGAGTGATCAGCTGTTTTTAGGGTTTCATACCCGAAGGGTCCAAACGGTGCCCTATTGGTGTCACCCACGTGTCCGTCTGTCCTTTTTTTTTTTTTGGGACAATTCCACCGCACTATTCCCAAACCACTGCAACTCCTGAAAGCCAGAATCAACAGTGGCGACCACCAGAAAAGCGCCGAGGCAATGAAGCTCGACGAAGTCCCGGAGAATGAATTTACCTGTCTTGGATCCCGCAACGAAATTAATCAGAAAAGAATCCGTCCGTCTGTCCGTCGTCTGTCACATGGGTCTGTTTACGGCCAAACGGTTGAAGCCACAGTCTTCAAATTTTCAACGTATAAGTATCTTGTTGACCCAAAGTCATGCAAATTGTCAAACATGTCTTTTTTATGTTATAAAGGGGGGCTCCCATACAGCTGCACGGGGAGGCCTGAAAAAGGTTTACCTACTCCGTCGAGTGGGATATCGTAGATAAATACTGTATTTTCAGTTTTAAAACAATATACAACATGTTATGAAACAATATAACAATTTTTTCAATCCTGGCGGTCGCATCTTGGACTTATTTTTTTGTAATACACATGCATACACATTCTCTCCTGATGTCCCCCTTTTACCTGTTGACTCCTATCATCCAGCCTTCTATGTACACATTTCACTCTCTCACCCCACACATATTCCAAAATGTTCTGCTGCTAACAAACTAAATTATCAAAAAGCTAACTATAGCAAAATAAATACTGATATAAGTGACGTTGATTGGAATGTCTTACTGGATAACTTAACACCTAATGAATCTGTTTCTATATTTTATGAAAAACTTTATGAAATTATAAAATCACACACACCCACTTGTCGTCTAAAAAATGTTAATTTCCCCAATTGGTTTTCCAAATCTCTCATACATACCTACAAAAAGAAAACTCAAGCCTGGGTGAGGTGGAAGAGGTATGGGAATTTATGTGACTATGAGGTTTTCTCGAGAAACAGGAGAAAATTTAAAAAAGTGGCTGACATTTGCTATAGTAAATATATTAACGCAATTGAAGAAAGTGTTGCTACCAGTACTAAGACGTTTTGGACATACGTTGCTAGCCGTAAAACTTCTAATAAAATCCCATCCACGGTTCATTACAATCAAATTTCATCCAATGATCCTATTACTACATGCAACTTGTTTGCTACATTTTTCCAGTCTGCTTATGAACCCTCAACATTTGATTATAACTCTTGGGAACCACCATCTAGAAATGCCGACCACGATGTCTTCCTATGCAAACTGCAACTGTCTCTTGATGAAATACATAAAGAATTAAAATCACTCGATTCAACTAAGGGTCCTGGTCCTGATGGGATTCCTTCGGCTTTTCTGAAGAACACGTGTGATACATTATGCTATCCTTTACTTATATTATTTAATAAATGTTTATCATGTGGTATTTTCCCCGAAGTTTGGAAACATGCAAATATTGTACCAGTTCATAAGAGTGGCTCCAAGCACGACGTAGAGACCTATCGACCTATCTCTATACTATCTGCTTTTTCCAAGCTATTTGAGAGACTGGTACATAATAAATTATATCCTGCTATTCGCAATGTTTTAATAAAAGAACAGCATGGCTTTGTTAAGGACAGATCTTGCATTAGCAATCTCCTCATTTTTACGTCCCAACTGTTTGATAGTCTCGATAATAAACAACAGATTGATGCGGTTTACACCGATTTTCAGAAGGCTTTCGATAAACTTGACCACACACTACTGCTTAATAAAATTGCTTACAATGGAATCAGAGGGGACCTTTTACGGTGGTTTATATCTTACATAACTAACAGAACACAAAAGGTGGTTGTTAATGGCTTTGAATCTGGCTCTTTTCAGGTCACTTCCGGTGTACCACAGGGTTCTATTTTAGGCCCTTTATTATTTATTTTATACATCAATGACATAAAACACTGTTTTCAAAATTCAAAATTTCTTCTCTACGCGGACGATTTAAAAGTCTATAAAGTTATTTCTGATAAATTCGATTGTTTTAGCTTCCAGCAGGATTTAGACCGTTTCTCTAACTACTGCTCTTCCAATAAGCTTTACCTTAGTCTTCCAAAGTGTCATGTTATAACATTTACCAAAAAGAAAAATATTACTGAGTTCGTCTATCGTCTTGCCAATACGCCAATTAGTAAAGTAAGTTTTCTCCGCGATCTTGGTGTTCTGCTAGATACAAAGCTCCATCTGGATGCTCATATAGAAAAAATTGTTAACAAGGCCTACCAAATGTTTGGTTTTGTTATGAGATCTTCTCGGGATTTTCGTCGACCTTCTACCTTTTTGCACTTATACAAATCAATAATTAGGCCACAGTTAGAGTTTGCAGTGCCCATTTGGAACCCTTTTTATGTAAAATATAGTGAAAGATTAGAATTAGTACAACGTAAATACGTTCGTGCTATGAATTACAGATGTTATCGGAATAAAATGTCATACCACTTACTTCTTAAAAAGTATGATCTTTTGACCTTAAAGTCAAGACGGAAACTTCTGGAAGTCATGACTCTGTTCAATGTGTGCCGCAATCATTTTGATTGTCCGGACCTAATTAGGAGTCTAAGTTACCTGGTTCCTCGAACAGTTCGTGTACGTGAGGTACGTACTCGACATCTATTTGCTACTAGTCTCTGTAAATCCAACGCCGGCTCACGTTCACCACTTCATCGCTTGGTTGAGACATATAACAGTGAATTTAATTCAATCGACATTCTTTTTCTTAGTAAAAATGCATTTAAGAAGCAAGTCCGAGCTACCCTAAAGGATCAGCAAATTAATATATAATAACGTAATGAAATAACGTAATGTTTAATAATATACGCACGCAAATTTTAAATTTTAATTTACTTTTTTTTTTTTTATATTATATATTATTTAAAAATCCAGATAATATGAGTTTTGGGACAGTAACCGTTGTGTATTGTATCTGTGTTAATGGCTAGTTATAAATACTTTAAATAGTAACCTGTGGAGAACGTAGTGGGTAGCATAATTGTTTAAATGTAATATTTAATATTGTATGACTGTTTCTTATTGTGCTACTGTTTGTTTTTCCTTAAGAGGAAACGGGGGTGGCCTTTTGTCCATACAAAAACTCTCGTCTGTTTTCTCTCTGGTTTATGAACTTAAAGCAATGATTTTTTACAGTAAAATAAATATCAACTTCTTCTATGTCCCTATGTTTTCCTTTTTGGTGATATATTATCCGTATAAGAACTAGAACCCTCTCAAAATGCTCAAAATTGTCTGTATTGAGTCGCTGTCTTCAGAGCCTTAGTGTACAAATTTGACAACTATTAATGAAAAAAGGAAAACATAGGGACATAAAAAATATCCTTCTTATTCAGTTTATGAAATATCTTCTAAATCGGTCCAATATTGGAGGAGAAAACAGACGAGAGCCAAACCTCGAATTATGACTTTTTACTTAAGAAAATTTGTCGAATCTGCAGTTGTCCTTATCGCACGAATTTGTGGGCGGGGTGAGACGCAAGGGGTCTGCATAATACGTACACAGACGGAAAAGTGATGCGTAGTAGTTGAAAATAATATCGATATACTAGTGTTGTAAACAGTTATCGATAAACACATTTATATTGTTTACGTGTGCTGTTCGTGAGAAATACAAATAGAAGTATTAAAAAGTATTGGATACAAAATAAAATAAAGTACATGTCTATAAATGTTTATTACAAAAAGTTTTCAATACAAAACAGTAAATTACCTATCGGAATCTCTAGATCGCCTACTAGGTACATCAGTGAAATTAAACTTATTTCAACGTCAGCCGCACGGGTCAATCGATCAGGTTAAGCTTTGCTTGCCGTGGTTGGTCCGTGGATGGGTGACCATCTTTACATACCAAGACCCGTCCGTGTCTCGCCAAGCACGGTAAGCCGTTGGTCCCGGCTGTTATTTTCGGCTTTGACAGCCCTAAAAACTGACCCGTTACCAAGGGGTTGCATATTACCCAGTAACTGGTTGTGGAGGTCAGATAGGCAGTCGATCCATCAAAATACTGGTATTCAGCTGCATCCGACTCTAACGTAGATGGGAAAAGGCTATGCAGATTATGACGACGTGCTTTCTCTCACTGGTTTATTCTTTGGTATCCAACCGTCAATGATTTCTGGTAAAAGGCTAATGCCTTATAGGCTTGCCACTAATGTGGTGGAACTTTTCAAATCAAATCAAATCTATCGAACTTTTCTAATAATGGTTCCATTTTTATGCCATAATGCATCATACCTCTTAATATTTTGAAAAATAAAAGCTTTTAGGCCTCCATAAAATAAAATAACAGAAATCTCGACGAGTTATGTGTAGTTGGCCTTGTACTTGGTAGAAGTAATTGTGATTCTGTTTTTATTGTAACATTTTGCCTTTAAACATACATAAATCTATTTCATCATCATCATCGTCATCATATCAGCCACTGCTGGACATAGGCCTCCCCCGAGGGTCACCACATTGATAGGTCCCGTGCGTCTCGCATCCAGCGGATTCCCGGAACCTTCACTAAGTCATCGGTCCACCTGGTGGGAGGCATTCCAATGCAACGTCTTCCGGTTCGCGGTCGCCACTCCAGATCCTTTCTGCCCCATTGGCCATCCGTTCTGCGAGCAATGTGCCCTGCCCACTGCCACTTAAGTTTGGCAATTCTCGGGCTTGCCAAATTCTATTACTCGGGGTATGTCGGTAACCCTGGTTCTCTTGCGGATTTCTACATTTCTGATTCGACCACGCAAGGAAACTTCATGCATAGCCCTCTCCATTGCCCTTTGGGTGACTGTAAGCTTTCTGGTGAGGCCCATAGTAAGCGACCATGTCTCAGAGCCATATGTCTGGCAACACACACTGGTCATAGACTTTCGTCTTGAGACACTGTGGTAAGATGATGATAAGAAGATACCGCAACTTCCCGAACACTGCCCAGCCAAGTCGGATTCGACGGTTGACCTCTTCCTCGAAGTTGGCCCTACCCAACTGGATCGTTTGTCCCAGGTAGACATAGTCACCTACAACTTCGAGTGTAGAGTATCCGACCTTGATTGGAGTGAGTGTAACATGGACATTAAACATCACCTTGGTTTTGTGCATGTTCATCCTAAGTCCCACTCTTTAGGAAGCTCTACTGAGGTCATCGAGCATTGTACTGAGGTCCTCCATAGTCTCAGCCATGACCACTATATCGTCGGCAAACCGAAGGTGAGTGATGTATTCGCCATTGACATTTATGCCTAGCCCTTTCCAGTCCAGAACCCTGAAGACATCCTCCAGTGCAGCGGTGAACAGTTTTGGAGATATTACGTCTCCCTGTCTCACACCTCGCTGCATAAGGACGGGTTCCGAGGTCTGATCCTGAAGTCGAACTGACATGGTAGCGTTTTTATACAAACATTTCAACACTTCAATGTACCGGTAGTCAATTTGGTACCGTTGGAGAGACTGCAGTACAGCCCAAGTGTCGATCGAATCGAAGGCTTTCTCGTATTCCACAAACGCTAAACAGAGAGGCAGGTTGTACTCTTCGGTCTTCTGTATAACCTGCCGCAGCGTATGTGTGTGGTCTACGGAGACGATTAGTGATGACCCCTGAAAACAGCTCTAAATCCATTTATTTTTGAAGAATTCCGTCTTCAGGTGACATACTTGCAATTTCATAAGGACAGTTTACCTCTATTATCGAGTCTTCACCTACCAGACCATCCGGG
The DNA here is from genome assembly GCA_949775005.1 of Orthosia gothica. Taxonomy (NCBI): domain Eukaryota; kingdom Metazoa; phylum Arthropoda; class Insecta; order Lepidoptera; family Noctuidae; genus Orthosia; species Orthosia gothica. Next base: position 61,692,150 of record OX459034.1, on the reverse strand, counting down.
CTTGCCGCTAAAAAGGGTTTGTTTTCATCGATAAACATTCCACACTCTAAAACCTGTAGGCCCGTGTGCTTGATAAATTGATCGATCGCTTCAGATTCCTTTTCCTTGCCATAATTGGTAGCCACGGTTCCTTTAAATTTGTTATATAATAACGTTTCTCATATTTTGCGAACCGATGTTTTCGGTCGCATCTTACATATTCGCCCAAAATTCGATGCCGTAAGCCTCTTTAGTCTTTCAATTTCCCATAAGCTATTATCGCTTTGGGCCCCACTATTTTTCTTTGGACATCCTTAGTTGAGAGCAATCTTACAAGAAATTTATTTTTCTTTTAATATAAATAAATCCAAAGGCATATATCTTCTTCCAACTCTAAGCGACCGTAGTTTTAACAGGTTATTTAGTTCTTTTTTAACCGACTTACCAAAAAGGAGGAGGTTCTATGTTCGACTTCTTGTATGTTTTTTTTTTTTTTTTTTTTTTTTTTTTTTTTTTATGTATGTTCCACCTATATCTCCGTCAATTGTGGACCGATTTTGAAAAATTTTTTTTCGTTTGATAGAGTATGTTTCGAAATTGGTCCCATTTTAATTTGGTGAAGATCTGATGAAGAACTTCGGAGATATACAACAGAACTCTTCAATAAATAACGGCAAATCATTCGGAATTGCTGCAATCGCATGTCTGTTTATTGTATATACCATTTCATAACATAACATCACGCCAATACGTACTAAAGGGGTACGCAGATCTCTCATTTCACTGGTTATGTTCAAGTATCATGTTATTCGGGTGATCTATTCTAGCGTTATAGGTACCTTACTAAACAATTTGCCTATTTTAGGTAGATACAACTAAAAAGGGAAAAATAAAAATCTTTTTTGCAAAAAAATACTACCGACTTCCAAATGAAAAACTACAAAGTGAAAAATAACTTAACTTTTGGAAGTCGGTGTCCATATCGCAAAAAAATGGTACCTACGAAAGACACCGACTTCCAAAAGTTAAGTTATTTTTCACTTTGTAGTTTTTCATTTGGAAGTCGGTAGTATTTTTTTGCAAAAAAGATTTTTATATTTTGCTCGTTCCGTCTTTGGGATACGTCAGTTTCCTTTTTCGGTAAATCTCTGTGATTTTTTTCCAACGCTGCTTTTGTTCTATATTTTTTTTGTATATTGGCCCGGACTGCAGCCCTGTATTTTTTTTTGAATGCGTGCATGAATAGCCTTTCGCTATTCCAAAAGTTACTACTCCATAACATCTTGTTTGATGTGATATGAGCCACTTTCTGCAAAGTTAATTCTTTTTCCGCCAATAAATTTAGCAATTAGATTATTAAGATTATTAATATAATTGCTCTACAGTATTATTAGTCACGTCCAAAAAAAGATTTTCTGCGTTTGCTGTTAAGAATAACAGATATTGTTGGATATCTGTCCACAATCCACAACAACAAAAGTAACGAGTGACTGGGGCGATTACAAGAAATGCGCGAGCCGCGGCCGGGAGCGTTTCGGAGGCACGCACACACTGTCAACTTACACACACATTGATAGGGCGGCCGGACGCCACGCGCTCGCAGTTCGCAGAGCGACAGCGATAGTTTTTTCAAATACCTATTTTTCAAAAGTCTCTCCGCCCGTATTTCCTCTTAAATAAATAAAATAAAATAAAAAAGCCATGCACTTGGCCGGTATTTTAGAATCATAATTTTCCTACCTAGGCAACATTTCTATAGAGCTAAAATTATGCATACACGTTGTTTGGCTTGGATGACAATGCATAGTAAGCTAAAAGCTTGTTTCAAAAACTTTTTAACAAGCTTTTATTTAGCTTTACCTGTCCGGTGCCTGTAATCAAATCTTACAAGTTATATTTGTCACACTTCCCGGTGTCTGATTGAGCTGAAATGAGCTTTTTTATCCCCCCCCCCTGCCGGCAAAAGAGGGATGTTTAACCCCCGCCTGCAAAAGAGGGGTGTTATAAGTTTGACGTGTGTTGCTGTGTATGTGTGTCTGTCTGTGGCATCATAGCGCCTTAACGGATGAACCAATTTTGATTTTGTTTTTTTTTTTGTTTGAAAGGTTATTTTGTAGAGAGTGTTCTTAGCTATGTTTGAATAAAATCTGAACCGATTTTCAAAGCTATTGGCGTTTTACTGTTTGAATCGGGGTGTTTTCGCAAAATATCGTGTAATAAGGACGTGTTCAATAGATTGCCGATCGAAGCGTATCTACTATGTACTAGATAAATTATGTAGCATGAAATAAAAATTAGTCGGGGGTTTATTAAATTATGAAATTTTACTTGTCTTTAATTTTGCCACTTATTTATTTGGCCTATATACATTGTTACAATGTTCATTCTAATAATACAAGCAATATGATACAAAAATAGTCACACTAATAATCTTATAAAGGCGAAAGTTTGTGATTGAGTGTGTGTGTGTTTGTATGTTTTTTACGTTCAGGCGGTACCCCGAGCAAAACGCCGCGCAAGCCGTTTTTTGTGCTGTTTTTAGGAGCCATCTACTCGTTATTTAAAAAGAAATATCAATTAATAAAAATACATTAAATTTCTACATAATATTGATTCTAAAATGGTAATTTAGTTTTTTTTTAAATGTTGTATATATTTCACTAATCTCCTTCCAAAAAAACATAAAAATGAGAAATAATTATTGATATTATGCATCTCCTCGTAAAGTGTTCATTGATTATTTTTTGTACTAACACTAATGGATAGACAATTTAATAACGAACATTTTTGTAGATTTTTTTTTTCAAAAGACCAAAATTCGATTTTATAAAGATTTTATTCTAAAATCTGGGCGTGTTCACTACTGCAATTTATGCGCCACCAGTGCCGCTAGACCAATAGGAATGCTCATATCTCATTACGATTTTTTGGTTAGGGTCTTCAAACGGCTGAAAGGATCTGGATGAAATTTGGCCCAGAGCTAGATTATAGTCAGGCATAGCATATAGGATACTTTTTATCCCGGGAACATGTACCCTCGGGATAATTTTTGAATTTCACGCGGGCGAAGCCGCTGACAGAATCTAGTATACAATATGATGCGATAGACACAGCGTGCCATATGCCATTACTGCCCAGAATTTGATCCTTATTAGCGACACTATCAAATGGTGTAATAATACGGCATGTGTTTTTTTTTTTCCAAAATCAACCGATTCGATTCCTGGCTTGGATTATTGATTTTCAAACATCCTATGATGCAGTTGTAGTTTTCATCAAAATCTACCTCGTGACTACTTTGTGTGTTTGCAGCTATTCTATAAGCTTGTTTTTAACCGACTTACCAAAAAGGACGAGGTTCTATGTTCGAATTCATGTATGTTTTTTTTTATGTATGTTCACCGATATCTCCGCCAATTGTGGACTGCTTTTGAATTATTATTTGGTTTGAATGAATGTGTTCCGAAATTGGTCCCATTTTAATTTGGTGTAGATCTTATGAAGAACTTCGGTGATATACAACAGAACTCTTCAATAAATAACGGCAAATCTCTCGGGATTGCTGCAATCGCATGTCTGTTTATTGTTTATACCATTTCATAACATAACATCACGCCAGTACGCTCGAAAGCGGTACGCAGATCTCTCATTTCACCGGTTATGTTTAAGTTTCATTTTATTCGTGTAATCTATTCTGGCGTAATAGGTACTTACTAAACAACTTGCCTTGCTTGCTTTTTTTTTAAAAAAAAAAAAAAAAAAAAAACAAAACAAACTAAACAACTTGCCTATTAGGTAGGTAAAACTAAAAAGGGAAAAATTAAAAAACTCTTTTGCAAAAAATTACTAATAATAATAATAATAAAATGAAACCAAGAAAAAAAAAACATGGAACAATATTATAACTAACGTTATACCAAATTACAACATACATAAATAAATGAGAAAAATTAAGAAGACGTCATGTTGACGAGAGCTGCAGCCAGACGCAAAGCACGCCCACCACCTCCGGCCTCGTCGCCCAGCTCCGCCTCGCCGCCGCCGGAACCCAGCTCCACCGTGAGTGCTGTGACACCGGCCGCGGCAGTTGCGTCGAGCTCGAGCGACGAGTACTTCTCGCCGCCGACGACACCACCACCTGCGCGTCGACGGGGAGGACGCCGGCCGCCGGACCGCTTAGGACCTCGAGGCCTACCGGTCTCTGATAGGGTCCCAGCACCCGGCGGAAGTGTGCAGCGCATGAGATGGACACAATCCATCAATGAAAATGTCATGCGCGCATACTTTGGGGCTACAGAGGGAGGAAACAACCTGACCGCGTACCGTGTCCGGATGCTCTCTTTGTTTCAGGTGCTTGAACCAGCCGTCAACGTTTCGGCCCAACGACTGTCGGATCAGGTACGGGTCATCCAGCGTAATCGTATGTTGGATGATAATGTACTTGATCGCCTCCGAACTGAAATGGGTAACCGTGTCACTGCACCATCGTCGCAGGCTGTGGTGCCACCACAGTCCAACCACACTCCCAGCCACGCTGACGAGGAGAGTAGTGACAGGATTACACACGTAAGTACCCAGTGCAGTGAGGAATTAAGGAGTGCTTTGGAGTGTGCTATTCGGGAATATCGCTACATGCCACCCGAACTTAGGCCACGATTACCTCGTTTGCCCATGCATAACAAAAATAGGGCGCTGGTGGCTGCTCTGGATTCGCAGTTGTCAAACTACTTTGATGACTGCGAAGACCTCACTGATGCACATTCGATCATGTACTGCGCGGCTGTAGCGGCATGTCGTGTAGCCCACGTCAAATTTGCAGATGACAATGCTACACGACCGACGCCAGCCGTACCAGCTTGGCAGTGCAGGATCGAACGTCGTATTGGTGGGGCCAGAGCACTCATTGGCAAACTAATTTGTTTCAGGGAGGGCAATACTCGGCCAAGAGTGATGCGCTTTGTGAGACGGGCGTTTTCGGGGACTGATGTCAGCCCCCGAGACTACATATCCCATGTCACGGAGCGCATCGACTTCCTGAAACAGAAAGTGTATGCGTGGGCAAACCGTATTCGTAGGTATAGGCGGCGAGTGGAGCGATACACCCAGAATCGCACATTCCAAAGAAATGAAAGGTGGGTTTACCGAGCTTGGGAGCGACCAGACCAAGGTGTGACTGATACGCGCCTGCCGGATGATGACGCCATGTTCAACTTCTGGCGCAGTATCTGGTCGGTGCCTGTCAGTCACACCGAAGGTGAATGGACTCGGGAGGTTGAGCGAGCTTGCGATCCCATACAAGAAATGGGAGCTATCATGATCAGCGCCCAAGATGTAGCCCGTGCAGTCCGCCCGTTGCCTAACTGGAAATCTCCAGGGCCGGACGGACTGCACAACTTCTGGATAAAATGGCTACAAAGGTCGCACGCTCGTTTGGCATCTCAGTTCCAGGCAGCCTTAGAGTCTGGTTCGCTACCCCAGTTCTTAACAACAGGAATTACCCACCTGCTCCACAAGTCTGGTAGCACCGCGGAACCCAAAAATTATAGACCTATTACATGTTTACCGACGGTCTATAAGGTTCTTACATCCATTTTGAGAGTTAAAATTAATAAACACGTCGACGATAACTCGATCATGTCGGCCTCTCAGAATGGATGTAGGAACGGGTCTCGCGGTACTAAGGAGCTACTCCTTTTAGATATGGCCATTAGCCAACAGGTTCGGCGTTCCCGAAAGGATCTGTCGACATGTTGGATAGATTATAAGAAGGCCTATGACTCGGTGCCTCATACATGGCTCATGAGGGTGCTAGAATTGTATAAAATAGATACAACTCTACGCACCTTCCTGATGTCGTGTATGAGGCAATGGAGCACAGTCCTTTGCTATCCAGGATGTCGAAATATCCAAAGGAATAGCGAACCTGTAAGGATCGAGCGAGGTATATTCCAGGGCGATAGTTTGAGTCCACTTTGGTTTTGCCTGGCCCTGAATCCTCTAAGCATGCTGCTGGAAAATTCAGGACTAGGCTATCGGTTGAAGAGAGGTGGTCAGGTTATATCTCACCTCCTTTACATGGATGATCTGAAGCTCTTTGCCCCCAGCAATCTTCAGCTGATGGAGCTACTGAAGGTAACTGAAACTTTTAGTAGCGCCATCAGGATGGAGTTTGGCGTGGACAAATGTGCGGTCATGCATGTAAAGCGAGGCGAGATTGTGGAATCCGTGGGAATTCAACTCGCGGATTCCATAAACCTGAGATCCCTCTCTCCAAACGAAACCTATAAGTATTTGGGTATGTCGGAGGCGTTAGGTATCAGCACTACTGACATGAAGCAATCGTTGAAGGAACGCTTCTTTGGCCGCCTGAAAAAGGTTTTTAATAGCCTTCTTTCGGGTGGAAACAAGGTGCGCGCCTTCAACGGTTGGGTCATGCCGGTATTGATGTACTCTTTCGGCATACTCAAATGGACTCAAACGGAACTCGACGCCCTGGATAGGCGGGTCCGTACACTGCTGACTGCATATCGAATGCATCACCCACGATCGTCGGTCATGAGATTGTATATCCCGCGGAAGTGTGGAGGCCGAGGCTTTTTAAATGCCAAGAACCTCCACAACCGCGAGATATGCAATCTCAGGGAATATTTTCTACACGCCGACGTGGGAATGCATCGAGATGTAGTAGCAGTGGACAAGGGACTCACCCCGCTCTCCTTGGCGAATGAGAACTGGCGCAAACCTGTAGTGCTTGACACTAACGACCGCAGGGAGGTATGGCAGAGTAAGGAGCTTCACGGACGCTTTTTCCGGGCCCTACATGGGTCCGATGTAGATCAGTCAGCGTCCGTAGCCTGGCTGCGTTTCGGTGACCTCTTTGGGGAAACCGAAGGTTTTGTCTGTGCAATTATGGACGAAGTTATCATGACGAATAACTACCGGAGATTTATTGTGAAGGATGGCACGGTTGACATCTGTCGGGCATGTCACCATCCGGGTGAATCGATCCGCCACATTATCTCTGGTTGTTCTCGTCTAGCTAACGAAGAGTACTTGCATAGGCACAACCTTGTAGCCAGGATTATCCATCAGCAACTTGCTCTGAAATACACTCTTGTGGCATCGGAGGTGCCGTACTACAGGTATGTGCCCGACCCAGTTCTCGAGAATGGCAATATCACATTGTACTGGGATCGGTCCATCATCACTGACAGGACCATTATTGCTAATAAGCCTGATATAGTGGTGGTGGACCGAATCGAGAGGCGTGCAATGATTGTTGACATTACCGTCCCGCATGACGGGAACCTCGTGAAAGCCGAGAAAGATAAGCAAATCAAGTATCTTGACTTGGCTCGCGAGGTTGTCGACATGTGGGATGTGGACACAGCGATCATTGTACCGATAGTCGTGTCAGCCAATGGCTTAATAGCCACGAGCCTCGACCAACACCTTAGGAGGCTCTCGTTAGGCGGCTGGGTCAAGGGCCTGATCCAGAAAGCAGTATTGCTGGACACGGCTCGTATTGTTAGGAGGTTCCTCTCTCTGGAGCCCTAACCGCCGGTAGCTTGGACCCTGTTCCCGATACCGGTGGGTCTCTATTTTTTATATTTTTAAATGTTTTTTTTTTTGTATGTTTTATAAAAATATTTAAAAATGTAGACAATAAGAAAGAATATGAATAAAGGAGATAATAATAATAATAAAAGCCTTTATTCGCTGACCAAAATTCAATATGTACAGTTTTAACTTAACTATATAAATCTAATAATTTTAACACTAGTATATTAATTATAAAAAAACTTTTGAGTATTATAAATATAAAATTCAATTGAGTAGGTTAGTATTACTCAGCAACCAGTTCGTTGGTCAGGTTGTCCTTCTTTGACATAGGCCTCCCCTAGTTTCTTCCACTCATCTCTGTCACGAGCTAATCGTCTCCATCCTTTCGGTAGGTCATCTTCCCATCTCTTTATTTGACGTCCCTTTTGTCTTTTTCCATTCCTAGGATACCATTCCATTACAGCTTTTGTCCATTTTTCTCTGCTTGTTCTCATTACGTGGCCAGTCCAGTTCCATTTCAATTTCTTTATTTTTTGTACGACATCATAAACTCTTGTTTTTTTCCTTATTTTTGAGATGTGATATTCGCAGAGAAACCACACATACTACAAACTATGTTACGGGAACTAGATAACGAAAGCAGGCAAGCAGGTTTGTCAATGAATCCAGCAAAGACAAAAATAATGACGAATGCAATAAAAGAAAACATAGAAATAGGACAGCAGGTTATCGAATACGTCGACGAATATGTATATTTGGGACAGCTCATTTCAACAAAAGACCAATATTCAAAAGAAATTGATAGAAGAATAAGCAACACTTGGAAACGTTACTGGTCGCTAAAAGAAATAGTAAAAAGTGAATCAATACCAATGTCTGTGAAAAGTAAACTGTACAACACGTGCATTCTCCCATGTCTCACGTATGGGTGTCAAACTTGGCCTGCTACGAGCAAAAACAACCAAAAACTCATAGTTTGCCAACGCAATATGGAGAGAAGCATGTTAAACATAAGACTACGAGACAGATGGGCCAAAAAATTACTACCGACTTCCAAATAAAGAACTACGAAGTGAAAATAACTTTTTTTTTCGTAGGTACCATTTTTTTGCGATATGGACACCGACTGCAAAAATAAAGTTATTTTTCACTTTGTAGTTTTTTATATGGAAGTCGGTTAGTATTTTTTTGTAAAAAAGTTTTTTTATTCACTTTGTAGTTTGGAAGTCGGTAGTATTTTTTTTGTAAAAAAGTTTTTTTATTAAATGGAAAAATTTATTGTTTCTCCCCAGATTCAGAAAACGAATACAAAGACATGGTGTCAGTAGATATATCACCACAACACTCTGCGTCAGGATATACATCGCCACACCATTCGGAAATAGATTCAGAAGATGACGTTCCTCTGATGAAATTTAAGATTGAAGTCGAAGCAGAAGAAGATTCTCCGAAGAAACGAAAAGCTGGAAACTTGATAAGTAAGTAAAAAGTTAAAAAAAACCGGCCAAGTGCGAGTCGGACTCGCGCACAAAGGGTTCCGTACTTGGTAAATTGCGGTTTACGATTTATGACGTATTAAAAAAAAACTACTTACTTGATCTCGTTCAAACCAATTTTCGGTGGTAGTTTACATGGTAATGTACATCATATATTTTTTTTAGTATTATCATTCTCTTATTTTAGAAGTTACAGGGGGCGCCACATAGGAACAAACATACATACATAGACTGGGAAACTCATTACCTACCTTCGGCAGTCGAGTAATAAGTTAGTTATTCTTGTAACTAACTAGTTTCTGCCCAAGCTAAAACACTACTGGGATAAAAACTATCCTCCATCTATATATATACATACATACATAAACTCACGCCTTTTTCCCATGGGGGTAGGCAGAAGCTACAGAACGCCACCTGCTACCACCCTTACATACTTCTTTTGCTACACACACATTCATACATCTAGTCATACACACACGCCGGTTATGGGTACTGCGCACTTGGCCTTTCTGAAGAACATCACCTATAAGGTCTATGTATGTCTTTCTAGGGCGTCCCCTCCCGGCGTTTCCATTCACGTCTGCCTTGTAAATACCTTTCGTTAGTCGACTTTCATTCATCCTCTCAACATGGCCAAACCATCTTAACATACCCTTTTCAATTTTAGTCACTACATCTTCTTTTAAACCACAACGTTGTCTTATTACCTCATTCCTCAATCTATCAGTTAAAGTTACACCACACATACTCCGCAAGGAGCGCATTTCTACTGCATTAATCCTACTTTCATGTCTTTTTTGTCATACCCAGCCTTCACTTCCATACATAAGTGTAGGCACCAGCACGCTGTTGTGAACGGCAATATATATATAAACATATATATCTATCCATACCATGTGTTATTTTCTTATTGGATATCGCTGCACATGCTGAGATAGGAGCCTTTTTGGTCTCGCACGGGGTTCTATTTTTTAATATTGTTATTTTTCTTGTTTTTGCTCGTGTCTCCTGTGCGGGTCACAAATAAATATTTTTCATTCTTTCTATTTGTTTTATAGAATGTTCATCTAAATCGGTTCAACCGTTTAGTTGTGAAAGGTAACAAAAAAACAAACAAACATTGTTACTTTCGCATTGATAATATTTACGAATTTATATGGATGGATTTGAAGGCGCCCTTAGCTAAAGAATTACCTCCGCACGGGTCGATCTACAAGGTTAAGCAACGCATGCCGAGGTTGGTCCGTAGATGGGCTATCTTAACATACCCGAGATCCTTTCGTGCTTCGTAAAGCAAGTAATGGTGGTTACTTACTACACGGCCGTGTCCGTAATCCGTATCCGTCATCCGTATCCGATCCGTTGGAGCCGTTTCCGAGATTCAGATTATATATATATACAAGGATTGCTCGTTTTTTTTTTTATTATTTTATTTAATCAGTAGTAACACATACATTTTCTATATTTAAGTTGGTGCCAACATAAACTCATTAGAGTTTTACCGTGCACCAAAAACATCGACTACATAATACAAACAAAAATAATAACCAATTAAGTAGGTACTTAAGTAAAAAGTAACAACAAAAAGCACAAAAGTTACAGTGGGTATATGCGAAATAATTATCTAATACTAAAAAGCGCACATCAGTGACCACTCCGGCCGGTGGCGAGTTTTTAAGTTGATACAGGTTGTTCCCAAAACAAAAACGAATGAGTTTATTAATTTTTAATTTTCAACTTTATTTGTGTTTTGATAGTTTTTTAGGTATTGTTTTTGTTTTTTTATTGCTTTAAACTCCTTAGTTATAATTAATTAGATAATATATTTTTATTAGTGAATCTATGTTTATATAAAAATGCCATGAGATTCTGGTAGACCTATAATAGGTCAACTAAGTTTGTAACTGGTTAGAAATCTCTGCCCGTTGGTGTAGTTATCACAAGCATTACTGCTGAGCATGTGGCCTTGGGTCCGATGCCCGGGTCGGGCAGCGTTGTTGAATTTTATCATCTTTAAATTCTCAGTCCTAATTATCCTGAATGAATGAGTTGCCGATGTCAGTAAGACAAGCCCAGTCACTAGCATCTTTTAAAAATCTTGTCAAGAACCATTTCCTTTGTCTTTAATGCTTTTCTGTTTCTTCCATTTTTTTTTAAATGTAATATTATGTATGTATATATATATGTAAGTTTGTGTATAGTATTTTATATAGCTATATAATTTGTATGTATTAATATTTTTTTTTAATATAATAGTACACCCTACCCCCTGTTTTTATCTTAAGTTCTTTAGTCCATCCAAAGGTTGTCTGGTAGATATCGCTGTCAGCGATAAGACCGCCTTTGTACCCGTAGTATTAAGTTGCTGTATAATATGTGTTATTTCTTTTTTTGGTGTACAATAAAGTATATTCTATTCTATTCTATCCTATTTTATATTGTAAATGTAAAAGTTTGTGCGAATTGATGAATTTTTGTTACTCTTAGGTCGGTTATGCACTATATCCGATCCGTGTCCGTGAAATTTCGGTTCCGAAGTAGCCGTTGCACTTCTTGTAGGGAAGCTTACGCCGCAATACATCCGAACTCTATCCTTCATAATTTGAATCATTTTGAACTCGAAACTCAAATGCCGCCATAATAACAGCCGCACGGGTCGATCTTCAAGGTTAAGCAACGCTTGCCGAGGTTTGTCCGTGGATGGGTGACCATTTCAACATACCGAGTTTCCTCCGTGCCTCGGAAAGCACGTTAAGCCGTTGGTCCCGGCTGTCATTTAAAGATCTTTGACAGTCGTTACGAGTAGTCAGAAGCTTGAGATCTGACACCAGTCTTGCCAAGGGGTATCGTATTACCCAGTTACTGGGTTGTGGAGGTCAGATAGGCAGTCGCTCCATGTAAAACACTGGTACTCCGGCTGAATCCGGTAAGACTGGAAGCCGACCCCAACAACAATTGGGAAAAGGCTAGGCAGATGATGATGAACTCGAAACTCAAATTACGGACACGGACGTGTAGTGACTATTGCGTAACCGCCCTTACACGCAAAAACTACTGAACGGATTTGGAATCTGGAGCTATATCCTCTGCTCGGCGTTCCTCTTCGCTCCCAGTATGAATCTTTAGAACTAACCGAATTTATGTTCCCAGGGGCGTCCGGTGCGAAGAAACCGAAACTAGAAGATACAATTTCAACTCATCAAAAGAAAACTGAAGAACTAGACTGCAAAATTATTCAGAGCACTCGAAATCTTACGTCCAAATCTGTCACTGAATTCAAAGAGCCTTTCGCTCATACAGTACCTATAGTTAATAACAATATTAACGGTTCAAAAAAACGGTACAATTATTGTGTTAAATGTAAGCTTAGTTTTAGTAGTTCCTTCGATTTAATTAAACATATTCGTATACACACGGGTGACATTTCTGGCAAGGTTGTTAGTAAGCGTGATTTAAATTGTAAAAATAATCTGTTAAAACGTTTTCGACTAAATAGTGCTAACAAACCTCATGTGTGTAATTTTTGTCAGCGTAGTTTTAGTGAAAAGAAAGATTTAATAAAACATATGCGAGTACACACTGGTGTAAAACCGTATAAATGTGATATATGCCAAAGTAGTTTTAGTAAAAAAGATGATTTATCAAAACATATCCGATTACACCATGGTGAAAAACCTTACAAGTGTGATGTTTGTCAGAGTAGTTTTAGCGAAAAGAGTACTTTAACACGGCATAGTCGTTTGCACACTGGTGAAAAACCTTTCAATTGTGATAAATGCCAGCTTAGTTTTAACCGAAAAGATCATTTGAATAAACATCGTCGTAGGCATACTGATGAAAAACCATTTCAATGTGATATATGTGGACGATTTTACAGAGACAAGAAGGGTTTAACACAACATATTGAATTGCACAGTGAAAAACCATACAAGTGTGAAATATGTCAGCGTTTGTTCAGATTTCAAGTATCTAAAAATCACATGAAAAAGTGTTCTGGTGACAAATCTTTTACATGTGATTTATGCCAGATAAGTTTTAGTGATATGAGTAGTTTAAATAAACATAATATTGAAATACACGTCGGTGTTCAAACCTTCAAATGTGATGTTTGTCAGCGTAGTTATGCTACTAAAAGTGCTTTGAAATTTCACATGCGAATACACACCGATGAAAAACGTTACAAATGTGATACTTGTCAGCGTAGTTTTAGTTACGTTCATCATTTAAGAGAACATATTTTAATACACACAGGTGAAAAGCCTTACAAATGTGATATATGTCATCGTGGTTTTATTAAATCGAGATATTTGAAAGTACACGTGCGAATGCACACTGGTGAAAAACCTTACAAATGTGATGTTTGTGAGCGTAGTTTTAGTAGACCAGATAATTTGAGACAACATATCCGCACCCACACTGGAGAAACCGTTAAACGTGTACGACGAAAAGTTATTTAAAATATTACACAACGCTGGCTCGCGAGAAGAACCACAGAATCAAAAAAACCGGTCAAGTGCGAGTCAGACTCGCGCGGTAAGGGTTCCGCTTGAATACCCATAATTTATTTTGTGTTTTAGTTAATATCTGTCGTATTTCTGAACAGTTCATCTGTGTTAAGTTTGTTTAACAAGGTCTGTAAAGCATCCATTTTTCGCATATTTCACATCATAGACAATTTGTGGAACGCTCTTTTTTGCACTATTTCTGTCATATCATAAAAAATTAAAGTCTTTAAATAAATATTTTAAAATTCTCAATTTACGCTATTTCATTTGATATCCCACACGGTTCACATCCTACGAAAGAGAAAACAAGACACTATTACACAAGTCCAGTGGTTCTTAAACTTTTTTGGTGACGGAACCCTTTTGGGAAGCAAAATGCTTGATGGAACCCTACAATAAAACAATAGTTATAAAAGTGTATTCTTTATTAATAATTATAATAAAAGTACAATGTAACAGTTACTAATTATTACTTACTTTACCACATGGCACGTACATTATTATAAGATATTAAAAAAGAAAAAATCTAACTAATGGGAGGTATGAAACTGTTTTTTATTTTTCATCAATTGGTTGATATCAGGTTTGATAGAAGACAGTTGAAGTCTCATGCATAGGTTGAGAATCCTGTTTCGCACCAATATGTTGTTAGCAACGGGAGGAGAATATTCATAGCCATTTTGCCAAGCATTGGATATTCATCACGGATTCTGCACCAAAAATCGTTGAGAGGCGTCGTTTTGAACAGTGACTCCATACTTGTGTCTGATGACATTTCTAAAAGAGATTCATACGTGGGACACTCAGAAAGTTTTGCGAAACTAAAAAAAATTGTTCTATACGTACATATATTTTTATTAAATCTTTTCAAAGTACTTTCCACCAGCCTCTATACAAAGATTCATGCGCCTAAACCAGTTTTTAAAACACTTTTTCCAGTCCGCCGCAGACACCTCGTTTACAGCCTGCTCGAACGCAGCCAGCGCATCTTCCGGCGACGAAAATTGTATCCCTTTGAGCTGATTTTTTATTTTTGGGAATAAAAAGAAGTCACACGGTGCTAGATCAGGGCTGTAAGGAGGGTGACCCAGGAGTTTGACTGGCGTGCTGTCCAGGAAGTCCCTCGTTTTGAGTGCGGTGTGCGCAGGTGCATTGTCGTGGTGGAGCAGTAGCCCGCGGAGCCCTGTGTTTGGTCGCTTGTTGCTTATAACAGAGAAAACTTCTGGCAAACATTTGGTAGTATACCATTCGGCATTAATGCTTCTTTGATCCCGTAAGGGAATTGATACCAAGTGGCCAGTCAAATTAAAAAAGATAGCGATCAAAATCTTACCCCCGCTTCTAGATCGCTTCACTTTGGTAGGCGTTGGCTCATTTTGAAACACCCAAACTGGCGCTTGGTTTCTGGGTCGTATTGATAAATCCAGGACTCATCACCTGTAACGATGTCGTAAACACGCCGAGACGAGCCTGCTTCAAATTTGTTAAGCATATCACGGCACCATTCCACCCGGGCCTGCTTCTGAGCATCGGTGAGGTTGTGCGGCACCCAGCGTGATACTATCCTCCTCACGCGAAGATGGCTGTGTAGAATCTCGTGAACGCTTCCCGATCCAATCTTCAATATGTGTTGAATCTCCTGATATGTAATTCGCCTATTGTCTTGGATTAAATTTTTCACTGCTAGCACGTTTTCTTCGGTAACAGCCGTCAAAGGGCGACCGCTTCTTTCGTCATCCCCCAAAGTTGGTCGACCGCGCTTGAATTCGTTATACCAACGATACACGGTTGCCTTGGAAGGGCCTTCATCCATGAATGCCATTTGAAGTCTATCGTACGATTCATCCGGTTTCAGGCGACACTTGAAATCGTATAAAATCATAGCTCTAAAATGTTCCCGGCGCAGATCCATATTTCACTGAGACACAATACTTTGAATTAACTCGCAAAAAATGTGGAGGGAAATTTTGAAATTGGAACTTACTTATTTTTACTTATAAATAATCATATTTTCGAAAAACATTATAACTGGCCAGTCTCCCATACATAAAAACTTTTTTTCGCAATACTTTCTGAGGGGCCTGGTATATTTCGTTTGACATACTTTCGGGCTTTTGCAAGTTGGGTAATAATAAAATAAATAAAAATAAAAAAGCCTTTATTTCTTGTAGAAATTATAGTATCTATCTATAAACATATTCCAAGTTAACTATATTCTAATATATCTAATTACTATAAGTTATATTCTATCTTGTTGCTGTACCCTTTATATAAAACAGTTTCTTAATTCTAATATTAGTATTCTTCTTTTAGTTTTATTAGTATTTTTTTATAAATAATAATATATGCTTAATTATTTATTTCTTGCAACAAATACTTAAACTACTCAATTTTAGGTGTTTATGCTTTTTTTTTTAATTTAAATTTCAAGGTTTTAAATATTTTCATCTGTCAGTAAATTGACACGTTTTCTTTTTTATTTAAGTAGGTACCTACTTTATTTATTTTTAACATATTATGGTTATGAGCTAAGATACTTAAAATTATGTATAATATTATAAGGTATATAAAAATGATTTGTTTTACATGTAAATATGAATATAAAAATAATTAATCTACAAGAACCCTTCTGCAGGTGTAGGCCTCCTCCAAAGAATTTCAATGTTTTGTAATGTTTTTCTTTTCTTTTTTTTTGATTTCTGCCAGCCTGTGCCAGCCGTTTCGGGTATTTCGGTTTCAGATTTAGAGTTTAGTATTTTTCTTGTTGCTGTTATCTTTGAAGGGTTGTGGTCATAATCTTCCACGGTGACCAACCGGATTGGAAGATGTATTTTGTTGCTTGATTGAATATGTTCGTTTTTAAAATCCGTGCGGGAGGAGGGCCTTGATTGCTATAAATTCTTGTATCTGTGTTGATTATCCCGCTTAGGTGTTGTGTTGTTGTTGCTATTTTTATGAACAAGAAAGTTTAACATGCTCGGTTTTAGAACTCCATCTGAAACGCTGTTTGACCTCTGTACAGAGATGTGTGATTTGAGTTTTTTGTTCTGTCTTTTTGTTTCTGTGCTAGTATCGCCTTGTGTATGGGAGTTATTTGCCAGTGAAGTGGAAAGTGACTTTTTACTAATGGGTTGTAGTACGACCAGTTTATCATATTTTATTTTCACTCTGTTACCCTTCTCTTTCTCCAATTTCACTTGTTCTTGCAGTTGTCTCCGCTTCTCCAATACTTGCAGTGGATAATCTTCTTTCAAATAGTATTCAGTGTCCTTTAAAACCCCTTTCTGCTTGAAAATATTGATCTTAATGCCGAGGGTCGAAAACGTTACAATTAATGGGCGCGGTCTGTCTCCCTTTTTCCCTATTCTTTTTACCTCTTGTATGTCTCTGAGTTCTATTTTAGTGGTAAAGCGTTCTTTTATAAAATTGGTTATGTTATTTTGTAAGTTGTCATAACTATCTTCATTTTCCTCAAATCCGAATAAAACTATATTTCTCTGTCTCGCCTGTTTTTCCAAAAAGTAGATTTTTCTCTCTTGGCTAACAACTATCTCTTTCAGCTTTTCATGCTTTTCTTCCCAAATTAGCAACTTTTCTTCCAACGTTTTGTTGATATTTAGTGACACTTGTTCCGCTATTTTTTCTCCGCTTTTCCGAATTTGTATTTTTTGTTCATCTAGTTCCCTTTGAATGTTTCTAAGAGCGGTCATAACTTCCTCCATGATATAAAATTGTTATGACAACTTGTTTTGGTAATTGTGGTGCCCTCTGTGTAATACTTCGTATGCGTAGTTATCTATGATCGAAGTTGGATCTTATTAGCTGAAGTTTGATGTAGTATACTCGTCTTGTAATAGATGGCGTTGAACGAAGTTTTGCAATCATACAATTTGAGGGTATGTTGTATATTTGTAACCAATATGCACAAGAATTATTTAAACTTGCAATTTAATGCTATATTTTCTATTCTTCACTACATAACATACGTCTCCATTGATAAAAAAAGGATTAAAAGCCAACTCCGATAGTACACAGATAGTAAACACTGATGATAAACACTGGTGCTGTTAGTGTTACACAGCGTACAGTTTTTGGTTTTTATTGCCTTTCACTGATCACATTTCACTCTGTCTCCAATATATGTTAATAACCACTTAGTTTTTCGTCTCTTTTTACTTTCACACTTTCACAAATGCAACGTAATAATTATCTAAACGTATTTAACTACGGAGCCAATATTTACAGTGGCACGGTAGCGCCCTCTCTCTAGTTCAGTTGGGTAATAAAGGATTATGAATCCATGAATTCAGTTTCATTTTTGTATTCTGTTCTTCGGGAAAATACTTTTCAAAAGATGCGCGCATCGAACTGAGATATTGGACCAATTCTTCAAACACATCATCTTGAAACATTTCTGAGTCGTTATCGCTAACAAACTCACTGAGTGACGTAAAGCTTCCTATTTCTTTCTTACCAACGCAAATAATCCAAAAATCTAATCTAATTTTCTTTTAAAGGCAGTTATTTTGTTATAGGCCTGAAACACTGTTGTCTGTTTACCTTGCAATGATAAATTCAATTCGTTCAGTTTTTGAAAGATATCCGCCATAAAAGACAATCGGAACAACCAAGTTTTATCATACAAACGGTCCTTCAAATTAAAAGAAGTATCTGCTGAAAGAAACATTTGTAACTCGGCTCTAAGTTCAAACAGCCTTGTTAAAGTTTTACCCCGAGACAGCCATCGCACTTCTGTATGGAGCAGCAGTGTTTTATGTTTGCTGCCATAATCTTCACACAATAATGAGAACAATCGGGATTGTAGTGGTCGTGATTTGATAAAATTAATTATTTTTACCGCTTCATCCATACCAAATTTTAGATTTGACGGCATTTGCTTCATCGCAAGTGCTTGTCTATGCAGAATACAATGGCTGGAACAGCAATTAGGCGCTTTATTTTTTATTCTGCTGTTTTACCTGTCATCGCCTTGGCCCCATCTGTACAAATGTCAATGCAATTGTTCCAACTGAGATTATTTTCTTCAAAAAATTTATTTAATTATTTAAAAAAAAAACCCCAGTAGTATTTGTAAGCAGCGGTGAACACATAAGCACGTCTTCTTCAAAAGAACTTTCATATGGATATCTCACGATAACCAGCAAGATAGCCAAACCAGCGACATCAGTCGACTCGTCCATTTGCAATGCGAATCGTGTTTTTTGTAGACGTATAACTAGTTCTTGTTTGACGTAGCTTGCCAGATCATGGATTTGCCGTGAAACAGTATCGTTTGATAGCGGCACAGTAGAAAGATGCTTTGCAGATTTTTCATCGATCATACATTTTGTTATGTCTAATACACATGGCTTTATTAAATTCTCAGCGATAGTGTGCGCTTCACCTGCTTGTGCAATGCGATAGCTAACTAAATATGATGCCTCCGTGGCCTTTTCGTTCATAGTTTGTGTTACATGCATCATATTTTTTTGACTTTCCAATAACTGATCTTTTTTACGAACAAAAAATTATTTATTCTTGTCTTTAAACTCGGGGTGTACAGTTTCTAAATGTCGGCGCAATTTGGCAGGTGCCATGGAACTATTAGGAAGCAGTTTACTACATAGCATGCAAAGAGGTGAGCCGTTGGAATCAACAAATCCGAAACTGATATATGATTCATCATACTTCCTTTTTTTCGTCTTTGAAACTGTCGAGCTTGACGTCGTGGCATCATCGTCTGGATCGATAATTGCTATACCTATTCTCCGCGCGTACTGCTGCGTCATTAGAAGATGTTGTTGCAACACGTTTAACACCTTTAAGCCAACGTTCCATTATTCTTTATTTATAATGTAAGATTTACAACGTCAGGATGGTGGGGTCTAAATAATGCACAATCGTTACTGCGTTTAAGAGACTAACCGCCAGTTTCCCAGCTCAAAATTATCAGAGAATTAGTGTGACAAATTGTCAAGCACGCGTTATCTACTGTGATTGGCTGTTGAAAATTCATTCAACCAATCACAGCAGTTAATAGACCGATAATAATAATAATAATAATAAAGCCATTTAATTCCATACCCCTTAAATTTTACATTTCAAATGTTGTTAGTATTTTTTTATAGATTTGCTTAATATCTAGTGTTAGTTAAAGTTAAAGTAATTAAATTAAATCTATTTACTATAGGATATGGACCCCATTTTGGGTATAGGCCTCCCCCAACCTTTTCCACCTATCTCTATCCTTGCTCTGGTCGATCCAATCTCTCCCCACCGCCTGCACAATGTCGCCTGCCCATCGCTGCTTTGGTCTGCCGCTTTTCCTCTTGCCTGATGGTCCTTTCCACTTGGTGGTCTCTATTGTCCACCTTCTATCTGTGCAACGTGCGATGTGACCAGCCCATTGCCACTTTATTGTAAGTGCTTGTCTCAGTGCATCCGTAATTTTTGTTTTCTGCCTTATCTCCACGCTTCGCACTTTATGTATTTTTCTGATCCGTAGTATGCTTCTTTCCATTGCTTTTTGTGTATTCTCTATTTTTTGTTTGATATGTTTTGTGAATACCCAGGTTTGGCAGCCATATAGGAGGCATGGCATAATACAGCGGCCTAATTGTGTAACTGAATTCGGCAAAGGAAACAATCCGGAACCTTCCCAAAAAACGGGCCGCCTCTATTTATTGTTTATATTAACGACTTTCCATCAGCATCATCATATCCTATGACAATGTTTGCAGATGACAGCACTTTACTTTTTAATATTAATGAGGCAAGCACATTAGAGGCTGAGATTAATTCTACCTTATTGTCAGTAGTGAATTGGCTGCAAAATAATAATTTGATTATAAATCTTGATAAAACAGTATTAATGAAATTTCAACAAAGAGTAAATCACAACTTAGACTTAAATATTAAATATAAGGACAAAATTATTAATGAAACAAATGTGACTAAATTTCTTGGACTAAACATACAAAACAATTTAAAATGGAATTCACATGTTGATAAAGTATGCAGTAAACTAAACCAACATTCCTATGCTTTGCACATGTTAAGTAAAACGGCCAATCGAGCAACAGTCTTAACAGCGTATCATGGTCTTGTAGCCTCAACATTGAGATATGGGATTATATTTTGGGGCAATGCCACGGGTAAAGATATGGTATTTAAGTGCCAAAAAAGGTGCATAAGAGCTATATTTAATTTGCAGATAACAGACAGCTGCAAACCGTTTTTTAAAAATACGAAAATATTAAGTATGCCTTCGTTGTACATCTATGAAACATGTATGTTCGTCAGAAAGAATTCACATAAATTTGCTCGAGTCACTAGTCAGCGCCGTTGTGATCGGTTACAAACAGTTGGATCTAGTACTGCACTTTACAGAAATAGTATTTTTGTAATGGCTCCAAGGGTCTATAATAAATTACCAAAATGTATAAGGGATGCAGATAATATCCGCAAATTCAAAAGTAAATTGTATTTATTTCTAATAGATAAGACATATTACTCTATCGAAGAATTTTTAAATGAACAAATATGACATTACTAGCTATTTACTATAATTTACCATTGACATGCATGTAAAAATAAATTGTAATTGATTAATTAATATTTGGTACTTTTAATTGACATTATTTAAAATATAACGTTACTAGTTCTTATTATAATTTAACATTGACATGCATATAAAATAAATTATAATTGATTAATTATTTATAAATAATACCTACATTTAATAGACATTATCTACTCGAACTTGACTTTGTATTGTATAGATTCAGATTTATTACTAAACACCTAATGTATTTGTACACCAATTTCATTGGTAGGACATAGAGCTCAACAGAAATGACACATAAGACCTTTATTGTTATACCTATGTTCACGAATAAAGATTGATTGATTGATTGAAAACACACACATACAAACAACTTTGTTCGAATTGCGAAACTAATTTGTGCGGAAACCATTTGATTTCTTTCATTTCACAGATTACTAATATGTAGCTAGTTTGAGTGGCATTTCATCTACTGCGTTATGTTTCTTCAAACTCGAATGATTTATTTCCAAATAATTATGACATAATTTAATTTTGTTTTACTTACAACTAATGGCCTTCCAATGCTTTTAATTAAAAATGTACAATGGTTCCCAAAAAACTGAAAAATAAATATTTAAACGGTACGCTACGCTATACGCCGTGACTTAATACGTGTAATTAAACGTATTTATTCAGTGGTTCTAGGTAGTGATTTTTAATCTATGATAAATAAGTTTTCTGCCGTTTCTGCGACCTTGCGTATTCATATTATTATTAAATACATAGACATACTAAATATATTTCCTATCTCAATGATTAAATATGAGTAATTACATATTCTTTTACAATTAAAGCAAATCATAGTTTTTTAATTTATGTAGTGACTTGTGTGTGTATTATTTATTTCATACGGCAACAGTCAACACTGTTTGAAATAATGTAAGGTTTCTATAAAGTAACTTAGTAGTAATCTTATGACTAATAACAAAACAAAATTACATGTTAATAGTTAGGTTTAAATTAAACTAGCCTTACAAACATACCGGCAGTTAGGAGGAAAAAAACTTTGTTGTGCTGAAATTAAGTGAGTACCTAATTACCTAGCTAACAATTTCTTTCTGTAAGGTAAGATAAGTATAACAGAACCCTACTCTAGAAGAGAGTATTACGTTTGTTGCTTTTACTTAAGTTCTGTTGTTTTTTTCTTCAGTTATGCCTGCTAATCCTAAAATATCTGAACGCCAGGGGATCGGAGACGAACGAAGGTCCCAGGGAAAAGCTGGCAAACCTCGTCAAATGGGAAGAGCTCGCAGCCCGCTTCAACAGCGTGGGGCTCGGCTGCTCTAAAACAGGGAAGGAGTGGCTTAAAGTAGGTGTAATTATTACATGAAATTAGTTGTAATGTTGTGAAGTGATGACGACATGTCAAGCTATACCTAAATTTCCCATAAAATCTGCCCGTCATGTCATTGTTGTAATTTAAAGTTCATCCAAAGAAGTGCATATTTAAACCCTTAGTGGTGGGTGGTCACTATAAATTACAGTAGAATCCGTTTATTATGACTCCGCTTATATTGACCAACCGATTATTATGACGTTATTACACTACGAAGTTTGGTTTTCATATAAAATTCTTTATAAAAAGTCGGATACAATGACTTCCCTTGATGATATGTCGCTTATTATGACCCATTTTATCATAAGAAACAAAGGAATACCTGTCAGCGGCCCTATGCTTCATGAAAAGACAAATGTTTTTGCCACGCGTTTTGTTATTCTCGACTTCAATTGTTCTGCAAGCTGGATCAGTCGTTTTAAAGTTCGACAAAACATTGTGGTGGGAAAATTTGTAAATACTTAAGTACATATTTACATAAAAAAGTGTCTTTTTCACAAAACGCTTTGTATGACGTCCGCATGTTTTTGCTATATCATTTGACTTATCTAATTTAATAATGCTTGTCATGTCTTAAATATTTTATTTAACTTATAATAGTATTGGAATGTTGCAAAAGGTACAATGATTTTATTTGTTTCTGTTATTAGAAGGCAAAATATATAGAGGGCAAATAGATATTGGTTGTCTGGTATATATCGCTGTCAGTGATAAGACTGCCTTTGTACCCATATAATTAAGTTTTCCTTATAAAATAGATGCGTAACTTTTATGGTGTACAATAAAGTATATTCTTTAATACTTGTTTTGAATGACATAGCATGACACTCATTTTATTTTATTTTATTGATGGATATCATTTAGTGACATCTGTACATTATAATAAATAGAAATAAAAATTGACATGGAATTATTCCCTTAGGACTTAACCAGTGAGACCAATAGACCAAACTACAGTTTTTTGTTATATGTAGAAATAATATACGCTATATTAGTTTATTATATAAGGTTAAAACACAGTGTATCTATCGGCTATTATTTGTAATAACCTGTAATAAGCAATTAAATATTTGACTTTGATTATTCTTATTGGAGGATTAAACATTTGTTTTATTTAATTTTTAAGGAACTCATGGTGCGTGTGCGTCCGTGCCGAGGGCGAGGAGACCATGTATGTATTATCTATTTGTTTTGAAAAACTTAAATATGACTAAAACTTTAGAATCCATTGATACATAATTATGTTTTGTATTTCAAAATATCTAAGAATCCAAATTAAATTATGTTTTCAGACAATCGGATGGCCCCTCCTCGGATGGACACAAGCAGATGACTGCAGAAGCCCTGCAGGGCCTTAACAGGATTCAGCAGAATGTTCTGAGGATGCAGCAGGATGCTTTTGGCCACTATATCGACTGATGATGTGGTTGATAGTGAAGCACGCTTGCCTAGAAGTAACCTATTCACTCTTGACTTAAAGACCCTTTGACTCTTTTTAAATCGGTGAAGTAGATTTTGAGTTCATCCATTTCAAACATTCAAATCTTTCCCCTATAATATAGGGGAAAGATTTAAATGTTTGAATATATAGGGCCACACTATAATAATATAGGGCCTATATTAATATAGTGTAGATTTGTGTAAAAATTATTGTATGCTCTGCCTGACCACAGCCATATGCTGAATTCTGTTAAGGCCCTGCAATGTCTCTCGAGGACTAACAAAATACTTGAATGTTTATCGCTAGTCCTCAACAGAGGCGCAGGGAGAGTAGAGACTTGGGCGCGATTTTTATGAAACTAAAACTGCTTTATTAGATTTTTCAAAAATCAATATTCCTATTTAGGAATCGTTGATTTTGGACATATTTGACTTATTGGCTTTTAACATGTTTTGTGTTTGATTATGAGCTACTTGTATTAGCATACTTTACCATGTATGACAAGGGCGGATCCAGGTTTTTTTTCTGGGAGGGGCACAAAGGGCGGGCGGGCAAAAAAAAACAACAATAAATGTTAGAAATAAACTTGAAGAATCTTCATTTTTATTTCTACAAGTTCAATGTATAGGAAGGTTTCTGAAGGTGTCAAAACAATAGACAAATTAAATGTTAAATAAAGACAGTTTTCTTTTATGTTTCCTGCTAAAGATGTCCAGCACTTCATTAACGTCATTTTTTGCAACGTCTTGATGGATATGCATTAAAGCCAATCCATTTAAAGGCTCTTCTGTCATCCTGTTGCGACTGACTTTAAGGGCAGGTAGTCTCACTTTTACATCTCTTTGATTCATTATTAAATAAACAAATAGTGGTAGTTTAAATGCAAAAAAATACCATATATATATACTTTTTATTTCTGAGATTCAAAACATGATATCGAAAACGTCGCTCGATAAAAAAAACTGAAAAGGACTTCTATAACGATGTTTTTTATAATTTTCTTATTTTTCTGGAAGATTATGAAAAAAGAGTTGTTAAAATATATGAAATAAAATAACAGAAAGAACATGAGTGCAACTCTCTATTTCTGTCTGAAATAGCGAATTTTTACACGCTTTATATTAGCTTCACCTGTATGTATGTTTGTAACCGACTTCTTTTAGCGCGATTTTGACCCACTTTTCGTTTTTTTTCACGATCCAGATTTCGTTCAAACTTTTTAGATTTATCGAGGACCGATGACAATGCACTAATTTGAAAAAAAAAAAAAAAGTTGTTCAAAATTAGATGCCGAAAAAACAGCTATTAATATATATCCTACTAGCAGTTCCCCGCGGCTTCGCTCCCGTGACCCGTTTTCGGGATTAAAAAATAGCCAATGTCACTCAGGAATAATGTAGCTTTCTAATGGTGAAAGAATTTTTGAAATCGGTCCCGTAGTTTCAGAGCCTATTCGGTACAAACAAACATACAAACAAAAAAATCTTTCCTCTTTATAATATTGGTATAGACTATAAGGAAGGTACTGCACAAGCGCCCCTGGTAGAATAAATGTACATAATATTTCTAGATATAGATATATATTTTTGTATTTAGTATTTATATTTATTTATTAGTGTTATTTTACATGGATATATAGATATACAGTCTTGTAGTTTTCGTTTTTTATTAATTATAACTAAGCGACACTGAATTTATTAGCCATTCGCATTCGGTGAAATTGTCGATTAGAATTAAAAAAAACCAAACTAAAAAGTAGAAAATAAATAATAGTTTAAAAAAACTAAAAAACACGCGTTTTATAGAAAACTGAACTAAAAAATCGAAAATAAATTTAAATTAAGAATAGTGTTAAAAATTTCAATAAATATAAATTAATAATATTTATATAATTCACACAGAATAAAAAAAATAAATAATAATAAATAAAGCGTGGGGTGCTTTTTAAGATATTATTGAAATGATAATCACTCTACTCATATCTGTCAATTAAATATTTATAACTATTCTATATACGCACTTGCAAATTGAAAGATGATAATCAGCGTTTGCGCGAGCGGTACGGTCGAGGGAAAGCGCGGGTCGGGGCGGAGCGCCGATTGGCTAGCTGTTGTAGGTATTTAACGCGCCACTGTTACCGCGAAGCGAGCGGCGCGCTCGCGTGTGCGTTATACCGACAAAACTGACACAGCAAAGGTGTGTAGAGAAGGCTTAATTAGCTATTGCTTTTAAAAGTTAATAAAAATGCCCCAAGTCGTATTTCATACAATTTTTGACTATCTAAATAATTATTTATGTTTTTGAAAACATAAACAGACGGACTAAATAGACACATTCATGCAAAAAAAATGTTCTACTGTTATTGAATCAAAATGACACCGATCGAAATTGCCAAACTTTTCGTCATGAGTGTCATTTTCATGGTTTTTGGGGTAGCATTTTACAAATATGAGGACAAAATGAAAATACAAGATGGAGCCGGCCGAAATTTTTGATACTTTCTTCATGGGTGTCATTTTCTTGTTTTTCAGGGTCGCTAAATGCGAATTTGTGGTCAAAATAAAATTCCAAGATGCCGCCTACCGAAAATTTTGAAACTTTCGTTATGGGTGTCATTTTCATAGTTTTCGGGGTGGGCAATTGTAAATATGTGGTCAAAATGAAAATACAAGATGGCGCTGACCGAAATTTTTGAAACTTTCGTCATGGGTGTCATTTTCATAGTTTTCAGGGTGGGTAATTGTGAATATGTGGTCAAAATGAAAATATAAGATAGCGCCGACCGAAATTTCTGAAAATTTAGTCATGGGTGTCATTTTCAGGGTTTTTGGGTCTCTAAATGCGAATTTGTGGTCAAAATAAAATTCTAAGATGGCGCCTACTGACATTTTTGAAACTTTCGTCATGGGTGTCATTTTCATAGTTTTCAGGGTGGGTAATTGTGAATATGTGGTCAAAATGAAAATATAAGATAGCGCCGACCGTAATTTCTGAAAATTTAGTCATGGGTGTCATTTTCAGGGTTTTTGGGTCTCTAAATGCGAATTTGCGGTCAAAATAAAGTTCTAAGATGGCGCCTACTGACATTTTTGAAACTTTCGTCATGGGTGTCATTTTCATAGTTTTCAGGGTAGGTAATTGTGAATATGAGGTCAAAATGAAAATACAAGATGGCGCTAACCGAGATTTCTGAAAATTTCGTCATGGGTGTAATTTTAATGGTTTTTGGGGTTGCTAGATACGAATTTTGGGTCCAAATGTAATTCCATGATGTCGCCGACCGAGCTTTATAAAATTTTCGTCATGGATGTTTTTGTTCGGCGCCATTTTATGTTTTCATTTTGATCCCATATTTACAATTAGCCACCCAGAAAACCATGAAATCGACACCCATGACGCAAAAGTTTCAAAAATTTCGGTCGGCACTATCTTAGATTTTCATTTTGACCCCATATTAGCATTTAGTTACCCCAAAAACTCTGAAAATGACACCCATGACTAAAGTTTCAGAAATTTCGGTTGGTGCCATATTATATTTTCATTTTGACCACATATTCACAAATACCAACCTCGAAAACTATGAAAATGACACCTATGAAGTATCAAACATTTCGGCCGGCTCCATCTTGTATTGGAGCTCGTGGGTAAATAATAACAACCGCACTGGTCGATCATCAAGGTTAAGCAACGCATGACGAGGTCGGTCCGTGCCTCGGAAAGCACAATAAGCCGTTGGTTCCGGCTGTCATTTGAAGATCTTTGACAGTCGTTACGGGTAGTCAGGAGCTTGTGATCTGACACCAGTTCTTGCCAAGGGGTATCGTGTTACCCAATTTCTGCGTTGTGGAGGTCAGATAGGCAGTCGCTCCATGTAAAACACTGGTACTCAGCTGAATTCGGTAAGACTGGAAGCCGACCCAATATAGTTGGGAAAAGGCTAGGCAGATATATATATATACTAGCTGACTCGGCTAACTTTGTTTTGCCATAAAAACACCAAACATTCATCTACCCTACCCTACTATGTCCTTTTCCTGGTTCTAAGCTGCTTCCCCACCAATTTTCAGCCAAATCGATTCAGTCGTTCTTGAGTTATAAATAGTGTAACTAACACGACTTTCTTTTTATATAAAAAAATATTTTTTAAGATTTGTAAAAAGCTACCCCAAAAACCATGAAAATGACACTCATGACGAAAAGTTTGGCAATTTCGATCGGTGTCATTTTGATTCAATAACAGTAGCAATATTTTTTTTGCATGAATGTGTCTATTTAGTCCTTCCGTTTATGTTTTCAAAAACATAAATAATTACATAGTCAAATAATTGAATAAAATACGACTTAGGGCCTTTTTATTAAATTATAGGTATACAGTATAAGTTATTATTTATTTACTACGCATTGTAACTCTCATATTTATTACCCTTTAAAAGCAATAGAAAATGAGCCTTCATTACCTACCTTACCTTTGCTGTGACAGTTTTGTCGGCTTTACGCACACGCGAGCGCGCCGCTCGCTTCACGGTAACAGTGTCGCGTTAAATACCTAAAAAAAGCTAGCCTTAATCGGCGCTCCGCCACGACCCACGCTTTCCCCCGACCGTACCGCTCTCGCAAACTCGGATTATCATCTTTCATTTGCAAGTGCGTGAAAGGGATACAACGAACAAAATTCGCAATTCCAGCCTTAAATAGACAAGAGTTTCACTCATGTTCTTTCTGTTATTTTATTCATATATTTTAACAACTCTGATAATTGGATTTGCTTCTACGTATGTACTGTGATGGAATCTCCACAGTACACACAAATACCGTCTGGGGGAGGGACACGTGCCCAAGTGCCCCTCCTCTTAAATCGTGTGCGTTTCGACGGCGCGGCCACAGCGTTTTTTTTTTTAAAAAACTATGCCAAGATTATGTAAAAATTTGTAAAAGATGATTCCCAAAACCATAAATTTGTCAAAAAATGGTTAAAAAGTTTTAAGGGTTTGAACGTGGCCGCGCCATTGAACGCGTCGAACCGCGCGGCCACGGAGATCTTTAAAACTAAGCGTTGCAGAGACCTGAAATTTAGGTACATAACAGAATGAATTTGTAAAAAAAAAAAAAAAAAGAAAAAAATCCTAGGTTTATATTTTAGGAGCTGTAACACTAAAACTCCATGGCCGCGCCATTGAAACGGTGAAATCACGTTATCGCCGATATCTCGCTGAAAAATAATCGCAGAGGTCTGAAGTTTTTTATAAATCCTAGATTTGAATTTGTCAAAACATGTAAAAATATACCTAGGATTTTTTTCTATATTTTTACATGTTTTGACAAAATTCAAATCTATGTAGTACAAAAAACTTCAGACCTCTGCGATTATTTTTCAGCTAGATATCGGCGATAACGTGTTTTTCACCGTTTCAATGGCGCGGCCATGGAGTTTTAGTGTTACAGCTCCTAAAATATAAAGCTAGGATTTTTTTCTATATTTTTACAAATTCATTCTGTTATGTACCTAAATAGACCTTATATGTGATGTTCTTCAGAAAGGCCAAGTGCGCAGTACCCATAACCGGCGTGTGTGTATGACTAGATGTATGAATGTGTGTGAAGCAAAAGAAGTATGTAAGGATCGTAACAGGTGGCGTTCTGTAGTTTCTGCCTACCCCCATGGGAAAAAGGCGTGAGTTTATGTATGTACCTAAATTTCAGATCTCTGCAACGCTTAGTTTTAAAGATCTCCGTGGCCGCGCGGTTCGCCGCGTTTCAATGGCGCGGCCACGTTCAAACCCTTAAAACTTTTCAACCATAACTTTGACAAAGATGAACGGCAGATTTCGTACCGCATACTTTTTTCGTTGTTTGGTTATAGAATTTATACCACTTATTAAGGCAACTAAGCCATTTATTTTTATGTAAGTTAACTATTTTTAGAACTTCGGATTAATAAATAATATCAGTAAAAAGATTTGAATAAATAAACGTAATCAAATCGTACATTAAACGCAGTAATGTTTTAGAAGTTGCCTTTTGTAAAATAACTCAAATATTAAAATGATAATTAATTATTCAGAAATACATATAACACTAAATATAATCAAACTCATCATTATCAAACTGTTGCAATCCGCTGCTGGACTTAGGTATCTTATAATGCTCTGAATAGGTACAATCCTCATCTCAATCTACCTACTTAATGGTAAGTAAATAAAACACAAAAAGATAGCAAAAAACAATTTAGAACATTTACTTTACACATTATGTAACAATATGTAACATTTACCTATAGGTAACATTGGTACACTAGTACATAACCTTAAAAAATAAAACTGGTTATAACTTATACGTCCCAAGTTCTAAAAATCTAAGAATTTAAAAAGGGATTATCTATCATATAAACTACCAATTAAAACAAAAAAATATCCCAAAACACGAATTTTTATTAGCGGTTCGAAATGCCCATACAAGCCTGCCATTCGCCTTTATGGTTTTGGGAATCATCTTTTACAAATTTTTACATTATCTTGGCATAGTTTTTAAAAAAAAAAACGCTATGGCCGCGCCGTCGAAACGCACACCTTAAATCCGCCCTTGATCTTCCTTCTTGACTTTTGTTAAATTAGCTACTAATAGGTGACATTGTTTTGTCTTTGATGGATAAATTATTTCATGTATGACATCTGACTATTTGAATAAATATTATATTTTCAGAATACATTGGTTTTTATTTGTTAATGGATAACTATTTATAAACTTCGGACCTTCCGTATTAATAGAATTTTGAATGTTCCGATAACCGTGTTTACCTGAAGAATAAATATCAGCAGTAGTTCAATGCAACAAACAGCTTTTGCGTTGAAAAAGTTATTTTCAATGCAAAAGCTGTGCTGTCAAATTCCCATTTTAATTCCTCGGATCTGACGATTGTAAAATCTGCCCTCAATCTATTGTCCTTTGTTATTTTCTATGTTGTCACTTATTTCTTAGGTTAATTATTTCCGATTTTAACCGACTTACCAAAAAAGGAGGAAGTTCATGTTCGACTTCTTGTATGTTTTTTTTTATGTATGTTCACCGATATCTCTTTCAATTGTAGACCGATTTTGAAAATTCTTTTTTACCCGACTGCCGAAGGAGGGTAATGTGTTTATCAGTCTATGTATGTATGTTTTTTCCTATGTGGCGTTCCAGAGACCAAACGCGTTGGCAGATTTTGATGGTTCATACGTCAATCGATGCGTCTTAACCCTGCGAGTGTCATAGGCAACATTAAAATTGGATAATAGAAAAATGGCGGATTTTGGGTGCCATATTGTGGTGGCCCAAATTATTAATTTTTTCCAAACCCATCGTGTGGGGTATCAAAATAAAGGGTTTTAAGAGGTGATTTCAAAAATATATAACACTTATATGTTTCAAAGTATGTAATTCGAAAAAAACTAACTAAAAAGTTATAAATAAAAAAACTTAATTCAAAAAATCAAAAAACCCGACTGCTTCAAAAGCAAACTAAAAAGTCGTAAACAAGGAAAAAATCATGCTGTGCAGGCGGAGGATACACCAGATTTTGGTCAGCCAGCCCGCGAATATGTATCCTCCATAATTGTAGACCGATTTTGAAAATTATTTTTTTGTTTGAAAGAGTATATTCCAAAATTAGTCCCATTCTTATTTGGTGAAGATCTGCCTAGCGAGCATGGGCGTACCCAAGACATTTGTGACATGACATGATAAATTATCTCATATCTTACAATTTGTCTTAAATGCTAGCACGGGTCAAACATGTGACATATTTTAAAGGCGCAACATGCCTTTCTTGTTGCTGCCCGGCGAGCACGGCCTACTGTGACATGGCTTGAGTCACACATTTCATCGCAGTTTGGGCGATAACGCCATTTTGTCCTAAATAATAGCACCGGCGGCGTGAAAAAATTTGGCGGCGTTTGTTTGGGACTCATCGGGTCTTAATTGCTAATACGGGCGCACCCATTTTGTCACAAATGTCACATTTTGACAGATGATTTAGAAAAATGTATCACTTTCGTTCGGAGGTGGTGATAAAATTTTATAGTTGAAAAAAATATATTTGCCTTCTAATTACGGCACCAAAT
The DNA here is from genome assembly GCA_949775005.1 of Orthosia gothica. Taxonomy (NCBI): domain Eukaryota; kingdom Metazoa; phylum Arthropoda; class Insecta; order Lepidoptera; family Noctuidae; genus Orthosia; species Orthosia gothica. Next base: position 61,660,125 of record OX459034.1, on the reverse strand, counting down.
GGCAATAAATTCATTTTGTGTGTATGGTGAATTGGTGATCAATGCTAATTATTATCTTTTATACCATATTCTTCTTGCTTTCTACATTTTTAAATGTTTCTTAAATAAAATCCCCAAAAAACATTTAAAATATAAAAAATAGGGGCCCACCGGTATTGGTCCAAGCTATTATATTTTTTAGTAATTATTACAATTTTCACAATAAATATATCTTTCTAACAAACACTTAATATGTTATCAAACAAACAAAGAACAATAAAGTGTGCATAAGTCTATGGTCGTGGGTCAAATATTAATTTATGCCGAACAAAATTAAAAAGTTGTTTAGCTGTATGAACGGCATACTTTTTTACGTATTATTTTATTTGGTCGTCTATTCAAATTATGTCGCACTATGAAGTCAACAACAAGAAAAGCAAGTCGCGCCTGTAAATTTGTCACATGGTTGTCCCGTGCTAGCATTTAAGACAAATTGTAAGACATGACATATTTTATCATAACTTGTCATGACCGAGTCGAAAACCAAGCAAAGTAAAAAAAAAAAAAAACTTGTAATTCATGTTGGGATGCTGCTAACATGGGGGTAGCAAAGGGGGGGGCTAAATTTTGGTTATTTTTGGCCTAGGACATACCGTTTTCGAGATATCATTTTGGAAATATGCAAAATAAAATAAGATACGGAGGCCCATAATTCGGCAACAGTGCGTCGTAGGGCTATGCTTCTCCGAACATAAATGGTTTTTATGGCCAAGGTTAAACCGAAACTACAATAAAATTGGAAAATTTCCGAAAAAGAAAAAATAAACGTCAAGAAGTTATGCCACAAGTCAAGAAAATATCTCACGCCGCCGTGCTAGCATTTAAGACAAAATGAGTTTATCGCCCAAACTGTGATTAAAAGTGTGACTTAAGCGATGTCACAGTAGGCCATGCTCGCCGGGCTGATGAAGAACTTCGGAGATATACAACAGAACTCATCAATAAATAACGACAAATCTCTCGGGATTGCTGCAATAGCATGTTTGTTCATTGTTTATACCATTTCATAACATAAAATCACGCCAGTACGCTCTAAAGGGGTACGCAGATGTGTACAGTTCACCTTGGTGCACTTTCATTTCGCCGGTTATGTTCAGTTTCATGATATTCGGGTAATCTATTCTAGCATCATAGGTACCTTACGTAACTACTTGCCTATTAGAGAGGTACAACTAAAAAGTGAAAAATAAAAAAAACTTTTTTTATAAAAAAATACTACCGACTTAAAAGTGAAAAAACTCTAAAGTGAAAAATAACTTTATTTTTGGAAGTCAAAATAATTGGTACCCACCAAAGACACCGACTTCCAAAAATAAAGTTATTTTTCACTTTGTAGTTTTGTTATTTGGAAGTCGGTAGATTTTTTTTGTAAAAAAGTTTTTTGGAATTTTTGATGTGTCGTTAGTGACCTATAAGCTGTCAGCAGCTAGCTAAGTGTATGTATAAAATGGGTAGGAACAGAAAATAATACAACAAAAAATAGTGATAATGTATTTATTTACAACTGATTAAAATCAAGAATATGAAAAATTGTTGTAGTTATAGTAATTGTTTAGTTTAGTTGATATGCACACGTTTCCACATCTCCTGTGTGGAAACGTGTGCATATCAACTAAACTAAACAATTACTATAACTACAACAATTTTATTAACACTATTACAGATAGTGTACTTGGCTTTTTTTTTAACAAGGTTTCCCCGGTAAGCCCATTCCGCAATCTATTTAACTGTGATCCTGTTTACTTAAAAAACATTGCAAGTATCAAATTACATGCTCCTTTTGCTTAATTTACGTTCATACATCCAGTCATACACGCACGCCAGTCATGAGTACACAAATCTGCCTAGTAAATACCTATTATTAGTCTCCTTACATTCAATCCTCTTACCAGCATGGGTGTTCACCATCTAAGCATGTTCTTCAATGTCTCTCACTATATCTTCTTTAAACCACAACATGTCTTATTACATCATTCCTCGTCTATCATTAAAACACGCATTTCCTCAGCATTTATTCTACTTTCATGTCTTTTTTGGTCGGCAAGCAGGAAAATTTGTAAATACCTATGCAGTCTTGCACAACTAACTTTCACTTCCATACATAAGTAAAGGCACCAGCACACTATTGTGAAAAGATTGTTGAAGAACCTTTTTGTACATGGACTGGCTGGTCACAATCGCTGCAATTGGAGAATAATGTATTACCCTGTGAGCTAGTAAACATCGCCAGCGACTCAAACTCCAATGCAGCGCTCGACCACATTGCGAGTGTCAACATGGATTTTTGAAGATCTTAAGATCTTTACGCGTATCCGGAGTCTCCTGAAAAAATAAGTCAGTATAGGCAATCTTGTTTAATTACCTACAACAAAAATATAACAATAATTTTGGTTACCTATTAGCCAGCATACTTCGTCTTCATCATGTAAGTTCTGCATGAAATTTTGGACAGGATACTGTTTCCAAATATGGGAGACACCCCAGAATGACGCATCATTATATTGAATGTGTAGTTCGGCATCACAAATCTAAAAGTTAAACAAACAATTAAATCTCATCAAATATCCTGCCATATATACTATACAAATAGTACCTATGTATGTTCTAGTAGTGCAGGTATTTTTTTAATTAATATACATACTTATAACACTGGTTAAACTTTTAATAATCAAGTCTCTGTTCATGTTCAAATTATCAGAAGGATATAATTAATTACAAAAACTTAGTCTCAACTTAATTACAACAAAAAAAAAGTAAAAGAAAGAAATATACCTACTTACAATGAATACATTAAAACTGATAAAGCTTTCTGTTGAAATAAGCTTCCTCATTTTCATGAGGTCGGATTACAGCAATATGGGTTCCATCAATGCAACCCAACACACCGGGCAATTGAAACATATCCATAAATCTGAAATCAAATAATTAGGATTAGGTATTATGTATTTATTTAATACATAATAAAATCAAACACTATAAGTAAATTTGCATTACATAAATGCTGATTCTCATCATTTTTGTGTAAAAAATGGTAAATAATAGTCATAGATGTTTATGACTTTATATTAATACTAGTTGTTCCCAGCGGCTTCGCTCCTGTGGGCCACCCACAAGACCCGTTTTTCGAGATTAAAAAATTGCCTATATCACTCAGAAATAATGTAGCTTTCTATTGGTGAAAGATTTTTTTAAATCGGTCCAGTAGCTTCCGAGCCTATTTGGTACAAACAAACAGAAAATCTTTTCTCTTTTTAATATTGGTATAGATATATAGGTATTCCACTTGTTTTCATTGTTATTTCATTTCATACTCACTTCCTTTTTACAGAACCCTTCTCTTCCTGTGTCATAGAAAAACTAATATATTTTCGAAGAATCTCAATGCTGTTGAGAGCCTCAGTAACCTTAAACAAAAAGAACATTATGTCAGAAACTTAGGGTTTAAATACAAAAGAATTTAAGTAGCATTTACCTCGCACAGACAATCATGTACGGTTGTTTGTGATAGCCCCAGATGGTAATATACACCAATAGTTTTTTGATAAGCATAAAAGCAGCTGCTGCTAAAACCTGCACAAACATATTATTTCTTTAAGCAATTATTTATGGACCATTTTCCACATGCACCAATATTGTGCTTGGTTTTTTTATAAGTAACTGGGTTTTACTGGCCATTGAGTTTCTGCCCCACATACATTACCTAGGTTTTGAAATACTAGCTTCAACTTTGTGACTAATTGACTGGCAGGTTGATAATGCAAAAACGGTTTATTAGAAATAAATAATTTAACTTTGCCAGCCTATGTCTAACACACTTTGTAAAGATTAAACTTAACAATATGTACTTAGAGGTTTAAAAGTTACCTTAAGCTGAGGGCGAACTGCAGAAGAAAGAAGAGAGTTAGAAGTGGAAACACTTCCTCATAAAGCTTCAAGAATTGAAGTTTGGTGATCCTAAAGTTAGCCACGAAGTTATTGTGTGGCAAATCGAGAGGGTTGCTGGCACTACTCAAAAGACTACGGTTTACTTTATTTTAAGCATTGCTTTGAGGAGCTCCTCTTCTCCGAGATGCACCAAATAACCTCGTGACATTGTGAATGCTGAAAAAACAATAAAATCTAATTAGAAGATAACTAAAAGTGAGGTTAACTTCACGCTACTTACTTGGAGCTCTCGAGTATTTCGGCGGTATGTAAAATTGATAATCCATTCCATTGATAATCATTTGGATGGACCGATCCCTCAAAACCAATCGCACAGAACACTAGGCAGACCGAAGGAAGTAAGAGCGTAGCCCGTCGGGGCCACTTTTACAAATTTACACACGGATTAATTGCACACTAAATCACTTTCACAATCAATCAAGATGTTGACTTACACTTTTACGTATTAATTTAGAAACGAATACGAGTAAATCATAAAAATAAGTGCAACGACAAATCCTATTATCCTAGGCGCCAAAAATTATTGGAGACATTGATCAATGTGTGTGTGCATCAATGACAGCGACGAAACAAGATAACGCTTGTCAATTATATGACATTTGCATTATACAATTAGAATTGAGTGAAGTTTTCTCTCGATTCTGCCGCTTTCATTCAACTAACCAATCAATTCTACGTCAAAATCAATTATGGGAAAGAAGCAACTTGCTTCGTTTTCAGAGTGTATATGTGTGTGTTTTTGGGAAGGTTCCGGATTGTTTCCTTTGCCGAATTCAGTTACACAATTAGGCCGCTGGTGTCCATCACAGTTTTTTTCATGTGTAAGCTATAGTTGCCTTTTAATATTTCTTTTAGCGACCAAAACTTTTCCCATGCTAGCGTTATTCTTCTCGTTACTTCTTCTAAGTTACTGTTTGCATTGAATGAGACTTGTTTTCCCAAGTATATATAATTATCAACATATTCTATTACATGTCCGTTCACTTGTATTGGTCTTTTATAATTGTTCGTCATTATTTTTGTCTTATTTATGTTCATATCGAGTCCGACTTTTTTACTTTCCTGATCGAGTATCGTTACCATTTCCTCTAAGTCTTTAGGTGATTCAGCTAATATCACAATGTCGTCTGCAAATCTTAGATGATTGAAGTGCTTGCCGTTTATCAGTATGCCTTTTTGTGCCCAATTTATTTTGCTAAAAATATTTTGAAGAACCGCTATAAAAAGTTTTGGTGACAGCGGGTCACCCTGTCTTACACCTCGCTCTATTTTGAAGGGTTTTCCACTGGTCTCAAGTTTTACTTTGCTTGTACTGTTTTCATACACGTTTTTTATTATGTTGATATATTTCTGGTCTATTTTTAGCGAGTTAAGTGAATTCCAGATAGAGCTGTGACTAATGCTGTCGAAGGCTTTGCTGTAATCTATGAACGCTACGTAGAGGGGTCTGTTAAATTCTCTGTATTTTTCTATTATTTGTCCGATTGTCTGTAGGTGATCCATAGTACTGAAACCTGAGCGGAAGCCCGCTTGCTCTATAGGTTGTGCGTTGTCAATTTCTTGGGTTATTCGTTTGAGTACTATTGAAGCAAAGAGTTTGTAAGTGCTTATCAGAAGACTGATTGGCCTGTAGTTTCCTATATCTTGCGGATTGCCCTTTTTAAAAAGTAGAATGATATCTGACGAGCACCATGTCTTGGGAACTGTCTCTGTCTTCAGGATCAGATTAAATAATTGAGTTAGATGGTATAGTAAGACTGGTGCTCCCATTTTTATAGCTTCATTGCTGATTCCATCTGGGCCAGGGCTTTTTTCGTTTTTTAATTGTGTTATGTGTGTGTACACCTCTCTTTCATCGATTGGTTGGACAGTGTTAGTTTTTATTTCATTGTTTGTTTGGTTTTCAGTGATATCGTGGTCTTTTTTAGGGTTCCGTACCCAAAGGGTAAAAACGGAACCCTATTACTAAGACTCCGCGGTCCGTCTGTCTGTCTGTCTGTCTGTCTGTCACCAGGCTGTATCTCGTGAACCGTGATAGCTAGACAGTTGAAATTTTCACAGATGATGTATTTCTGTTGCCGCTATAACAACAAATACTAAAAACCGAATAAAATAAATATTTAAGGGGGTTCGCATACAAGAAACGTGTTTTTTTTGCCGTTTTTTGCGATAATGGTACGGAACCCTTTGTGCGCGAGTCTGACTCGCACTTGGCCGGTTTTTCTTGTACAGGTTTCTATAGAAATTGGTTGCATGGTCGATCACATTTTTCCTTGTCATGGTTCCCTTTGATACGTGGTTGAGGTTATGTATCCATTTTTTATGTGTGGTTAGTTCCTTGAATGCTCTTTTCGTACTTCTGAATTTTTCTAAATTTTTAGTTATAATGTTGTATCTGTAGTTGCCGTAATCTTTTTTTATTGATTTATTTGTTGTTTTGTACAATCTACTAAGTTCAGTTTTCATTTCATTGTTCTTGTTTTTGGTTCTTATTAGTTCTGTGCGTTTTTTTAATAATACTTCCGTGTCTTTGCTAAATATTTTATGCGTTTTATCTTCTGTTTCCTGTTGTGCTTTAAGGCTATCAAGTATGATGTTTTCAAGCTGATTATAGTAAGTTTGTACGTCGGTATCTTTGCTTAGTATGTCTGAAGTTTCCATAATATTTGTCAGGTTTTTCAAATATTGGTCAACTTCCTCGCTTGATTTGGGTCTGCCTGTCATGTTTTTGAAGTTTTTCCTGGACATTTTCTGTGGTTTTAGGGTAAGAGTAGCTCTTACAAGCCTGTGATCAGACGGAAAGTTTAAGTTGTTAATAACCTCAACATTCGTTACGATTCCTGGAATACTTGTTATTATGAAATCGATTTCGTTAGTAGTTTTTTTATCCGGAGATATCCAAGTCCATTTTCTATTGTTTCTCTTTCTGAAAAACGTATTCATTATTGATAATTTGTATTCAGAGGCATATTCTAATAGCCTTTCGCCTCTTTCATTTCTTTCACCGAAGCTGAATCGCCCTATGATTTGGTTATCATCAGTTTTTTGGCCTATTTTTGCGTTAAAATCTCCAATTACCAGAACTGTGTCGTCTATTAGAGAGTGGGCTTGGTTTAGGTCTTCGTAGAATTGACTAATTTCGTCCTCGGTTGATCTTTCTGTTGGTGCATAAGCCTGTATCAGAGAAATCGGAAAGTTTTCAAATTCCAGTTGTAAGAGTGCTACTCTTTCGGAGATTCCCGTAAATTTAGTTATTTTGTTTTTGAGCTCTTTTTTATGAGGAATCCTACTCCGTGTAAACCTTTTGTTTGTCCTATATAGCAAAAGACATAGTCCTCGTATTCTTCAATGTTACAGCCTACTCGTCTGACTTCTGACAGGCCTATTATGTCGCAGTTGATATTTTTGAGAGCATGGGTTAGTTCAAGATATTTTTCGAACGATGATAGGGATCGTACATTATAGGTGCAAATTTTAAGTGTGTTTTTTTTATTTGTCCTTTTGTTGTTATTTTTGGTTGGAGGGTAGCGGTCTTCTTCCCCCACGGTGACCGGCCGGCTTGGGGTGCAGATATTTTTTTTGGTATTCTGTTTGTTTGTTGTAGTGTTCTTGGTCCGGTTGACGGTGCTATTTAGTTTTTTAATTTCGAATAAGATGATACAGACGAAGATTGTTCTCGGGTTACATAGTCGAAAATGTTGTTTGTGTTTGTTTTTTTTCTGGTTGCACAATTTTTGTCGTTAGGGGACTCCTTTGGATCCCTTTTCCTTTTGACTAGGTTAGCTTCTTTTGGATCTTTTACTATCAGTTTATCTTTCTTTAAGTAGGCAATTTTTCCCTTTTCCCTCTCTTGTAGTAGTTTAGGCATTAGTTCTTTCCTTTTTAGTAGCACTTCTTTAGAGAAATCTTCCTTGATTGTGATGGTTGATCTTATTTGATTTTCTTTTATATTTCTGTTCCTGAGGATTAAGTTTCTTTTCCATATTGAAGTGAAGCTAACTAGCAAAGGGCGTGTTTCTTTTCCTTTCGGCCCTAATCTTTGCACTATATTTATTTCGTAGGGTTGTATAGTCGTCTTAGTTTCTTTTTCAATAATCGATTTTGTGTAGTTTATCAAGGAACCCTCTTGCTCTGTTTCGCTTACTCCGAAAAATATTAAATTGTGTCTTCTTTTGTTATCTTCCAGAGAGTCGATTTTGTGTTGTAAAATTTCCACTTTAGATTTTAGGTTCTTATTTTCTTCAATAACTGATGCTAGTTTCTTATCCATACTTTCCAATACACTTTTAGTTACTGATTCTGTAATTTCTTTAGTTTGTAGTGACATCTGTTCTTTAATTTTGTCGAGAAGTAAATCCATTTGATTTTCCATTGTTGATAGTTGTCTCTCTGACGTAGTGGTGGTTATTATTTATTTTTTTTTCGATTCACAATTGTAGGAGCACAAACAGTAGATGTTTCTTGTGCCAGTACCGGAACCGGACCCCTGTCTTTTATTAATTTAATGTTTATGCAGTCTTGTGACACTTCTTCGCTTAATTCAGCCAGTTCACAAAAACAGCTCAGTAATAAAGGCCCTCCCACCAGTTTGATCCAACTTGTTGTTTACAAAAAAAGTGCACACGAATAAAGGCCCTGGCCCTGGCGGTATACAGAGTCAGCGGCGTGTCGGCGAGCTCGCGAGAAGAACGTCGCAAGCGCCTTGTAATATGGGGCGCTTACGCGTTTAACCACAACGCACAGATAAACAGCAACTGACGGTAGGTAGGACTATTTTCAAAGTTAATTTGGTCAATATTTCTAAAACTATGCACTGAAACACTAAAATATTGTCACAAGTTTATGTCAGTTAACAGGTTTACACTTTCAATAGCACTTTTAATAAGTTTATGCAGTGATTTTTAATACTTTAGTGAAGGAACAACAAATAGCAGTTACGCGCACAACGTTCGAACCGGAACTCCGATGCCAAATATACCGAAATAGACCGATAGCGCTAGGTTATTTTGATGTCATAAGTTAAAAAAAATCTAAAGTTGCTTATTTCTTGCCTGTGGATACAGTCGTACCTATGTAGCTTATTATTGCGTTTTGTGTCACATCTGTTACTTGCATTTTCAGTAATTCGATGATTTGTGGTTGAATCTTTTTATTCAAATCAAAACTGGCAAAATTAAATTAAAGTTTAAAATAATTATGCTATCATATCTAGGATAGTCTGCGGAGTGTGTAAACCCAATTTGTGTCATATTCGTCCAGTGCAAACTGACATAGGGGTCAGTGTGTAAAAAATGTGCAAAAAAAAAAACAGTTTATGAAATTACTATTTCCTTTCTCAGATCACTTACATATCCCTATTAATTAAATTTGTGCCAAATTAGGGCACGCAATTTTAAGATTTTTAATTATTTTATTTTTCCTAGCTACAAACGCTTCAAAAAAATATTACAATCATTAGAGTTAACAATCAATATCATAAATTCATGAAAAATCGATATTGTAAATTTGTGTCATTTTAATGCACGATATGTACCTTTATATGAATAAAACACAAAAACAATGGTTGCGGTCGAAGCGGGCGGAGGAGGCCAGGCGGCATACGCACGCACACACGTTCGTTCGGTACGATTTCTTCTTAGGTGCGTAGCGTTCATAATATAAATAAATAACATAACTATTATATTGAGTATTGATTGATTCTTATCTCCGCTACGTAATGAACAAATTTGTAACCTATAGAGATAAAAATAATGACGAGGGAATTTTGTACAAATCATGCGTCTGCAATCTGTCTTACCTACGAATGTCAATGGTCCATGCTTTGAAGACGGTCAATGTGGTCAATATTTTTCTTGGATTGACACTTCGATTCGCTTCGAATTTGAACCTGAAAGCGGTAGGTAGGTAGATATACCTACCTACCAACCGCTTTTTCGTTATACTGCTTCTCAATATCCCGTGCCACGCTTCGAGTAGGTAGTGTACAGTTAGCAAAACAAATAATACACGAAGTGAAAAAAAACTCCAGATATGTGTGGTGATAGTGATTATGTATAGTTTTATTTCATCACGGTCCTTAAAACAAGGAATCCCTTACAATGCTCGATTCTATGAACTTGAATAATCCCCTTTTTTAACAATCACTGTATTAACGTCCAGTATGAGACCACATATCGACACCCAATATGAATAACATTGTAACTTTAGTTACACATTGGTTTAACTTTATGTAATCTGTTATCACTGGGCCATCACTGCTCTATGTTCTACGAACGTGAATGGAACAAAACGAGCTAGGCGGAATGAGATCTTGTAATTTCATTGCACACTCCCCGAAATGCAGCTGATAAAAAACCGATAAGCTGGCAATGATGTTCAAGGCTCTAAAGCTTTGACTCTACCAGTGCCTTATCGCTGATGAGCTTCTTAGCCGGTTTTTTTATCAACTTAAGTGCATCAAGCTGGTATTTGGCAGATCCGTCCCAGAAATGAGATAAGTACTCCATACATCATCGAACTTGCGCTTGATACAACTTGAATAACTGTTCTGGCGTGAAGAACCGTCTCACCTTTGCGAGGATCATCATCATCATCATCATATCAGCCGAAAGACGTCCACTGCTGGACATAGGCCTCCCCCAAGCGTTGCCACATTGACCGGTCCCATGCATCTCGTAACCAGCGGATCCCCGCAACCTTCGCCAGGTCATCGGTCCACCTGGTGGGAGGCCTTCCAACGCAACGTTCCAGTTCGCGGTCGCCATTCCAGAACTTTTCTGCCCCATCGGCCATCCGTTCTGCGAGCAATGTGCCCTGCCCACTGCAACTTAAGTTTGGCAATTCTTCGGGCTATGTCGGTAACCCTGGTTCTCTTGCGGATCTTTACATTTCTGATTCGATCACGCAAGGAAACTCCGAGCATAGCCCTCGCCTCCTCTTTCTCCTTTGCGAGGATACCCAACTTTATAGCAGCCAGCAGAGCATTTGCCTCAATGTATGGACCAAAATTGAGGATCGTGTTAAAAGTTGCGACAAGAAGCTCAAGATGGTCTATTATTGGCACGTTTACACCTCGGAAGGAAGGAGCCGAGTGGAATTAGCTCATTTTAACAGAGAAAAGACACGCCTGGGTTTTAGCAGCATAGAACCTGGCCAAATTGGCATCACCACATTTGGATACTGGCTTCAAGGATAAGCTCAAACGCTCCACCACAGCCTCACAAAGGACAAGTACCTCTCAGCATCAGTGCTGTCGTCTGCATGCCCAAGTTTTTAGCAGATCATTTATATGCAGCAAAAATAACGTTGCTGAGAGTACCAACCCTTGAGGGACCCCAGCATTAATATCCAATTGGTCCAACGAGCACCCATCTATAACCACTCGAATTCTACAATTCAATCACACATACCATCACCTGGCAGACCTAATGAAAGAAGCTTACTAATAAGGCTTCCGTGCCAGACCCTATCGAAAGCTTTCGAGTTTTTGAGGGAGACGGCAAGCGCCTCCCCGTGCGTTTCGATTGCCTCACTCCAGATGTGAATGGCATATAACGAATTCGGCGGCAGCCGTATTGGCAATCACTTAGGATGTCATTAGCTTCTAGGTATGCCAAGAGCTTAATATTAAGCACACGTAGAGGTCTGTAATTGGCCGGATCAGCTCAACTGTCCTTCTTGGACTTGTACGTTAGCTTACCTACAAGCATTCGACAATTTTTCAGTTTCATACGAAAGGCGAAATAGAAGTGTCAAGATCGTAGACAGTTCGGGCGCATAAGTTTTAAGAACAAGTGCTAGTATACCGTCGGGGTCACTAGCTTTGTTCAAGTCGAGGTTGCCCAGCACTCTACGAACGTCATTTTGATGGATGCGAATGTCCGACATATATGTCTCACACCCACCAGGAGAAATAAGGGGCTACGCATCACCAGAATGCAGACGCAATGATTCCGCAAAAAAAGGCAAATAAGTTTGCCTTCTCCTCAGCGAAGTCGGGTTTCAGCAGTGGTGGTAGTGAGGGATGGCAGAAGTTCGACTCAACCGACGTACCCAGGGACCGAAACTCTTTATTACCTACTGGGCAAGAAGCAAGTTATGTCCCTATTCAACTGTAGTTAAGTGGCATGTTTGTAAAGTGGTTGGACCGAGACCTTTGCAACACCTTTTTGCAGGACTTGGCAGCGCTGTTGAAGGCCTTATTTTCCGACATAAGTTAGCCGCTACCCAAGGTGAACTTGTCGACACAGAGTAGCGACACAGATAATATAATCTAGTATTATATACATACAGATGCCTCATCCCATACTAGGAAACCGTGCCGACGTAACTAGCGCTTTTCACCTGATTATAACAATTATTTTTTTGTAAATCGATCGCGTTCGGTGCCGTTCCACGGCGATAGATAGATCACCATCTTTATCCGTGTAACGGAACCGAACGCGATTAGTGTACATAAAATAATCAGTATAATCAGTAAAGTACGTCGGCTCGGTTTCTTTGTATGGGATTAGACACCACTGGTATCGGTCTGGATTCTGGACAATTTGCATTGTAACGGTAGTTACAATGATTTTCATATTAAACTTAAAATCTGTAGGTACATCAAAAATCATATCAAATCAAATATCATACTCGCAGTGGTTTTATTAAAACTGAGAAAGCAATTAAAATTATTAACATGAAACCTGAAATTGTACAGAACAACTTATGCCTGCAGTTAACAACTGCAGGAATAAGTTACAAAAAAACCTTGCAAAAAAAAAAAACTGTGTTGAAAACCATGCCATATTGAGTTACAATGTTCTTCATATTGGGTGTCGATATAACACATTTATTATATTTAGATTATATTCCATTTTAGTCTTTCACGGCTTCATAACTAACTGTTAAGGCCCACTTGCGCAAAAAACTTAACTCAGATTTAGTTGCTAACACTAGGTTAAATTGACAGTTTGTTATACATTAATGTCAATTTAACCTCGTGTTAGCAACTAATCCTTAGTTAAGTTTTTAGTGCAAGTGTGTAATCAATCAAATACATCATAAATAACGTACGCACTTGTTTGTTGCAACTTGCAAAGACCTAATGTAAATAAATATTTGCGGCGCGAGTCTGGCTGGCCGGCACCCGCCGCGCGCGTTCCCGCGCTTTTCTCGCGCTCGCCCTTCGTAGGAAGAAGTCTAGTATTTTTATTAATAATAAGATTTCGTGGATAAAAACGACACAAATTATGCACAGTGTTTTGTTACACCATAATAATCAAAAACACGTAAACTCTATTAACTTGCATTTTCTTTTGTGGATTTTACCGGGTGTTGTAATAAAAAAATAAAATATCTATAAAAGTCGTGGATGAATTCGACACAAAATATTTTAACCAACAGATATCAGTTCTCTAAAACGCGTAACACCTATTTAACCTATTGTAATATTCTTTTGAGCTAGTTGGCCGGCATGTTAGGTATTGGTTAAGTATTAGGATTATCGTGGACAGATGTGACACAAAATGCCTATGTACATCAGTTACTACTTCGTTATTATCGTGAAAGTAAAATTTTCATCTCTAATTTTCTTTTCGTTTAATAGTGGTCGAAAAGACAAATACCTAAATTTCTACCTATGCAAATACCTAGTATGACACAAACTAAGGTATTAGGTTGGGCAAATGGTCTGGAAACTATATGCGAAACACAAACAACTTTAATATTTTTGAAACCTCAAAACCTAGCGCTATCGGTCTATAACGCGTGCTTGACAAATTGTCACATTAATTCTCCGATGATTTTAAGCTGGGAAACTGGCGGTGAGTTTAGTACAATGAAGAAATGTATACAACTGAGACAACAGAACACAGCAGGCAGTAGAACAATGAACACTAGTTTCTCGCTAGCGAGCTTGAAAGTAGGTAGGTAGGAACTTATCGCTCCGAACGCTAATCGTCAACTGACTAACGAGGCGCGACTTTTATTTTTTTTTTCTACGTGGCGTCTCGCAAACAGTCAATGTGACCGACATATGCTTAACCGGGCTTCCCTGTGGAGGCCTTAGAGCATTTATAATGCTCTAAGGTGGAGGCTAATCTCTTAGCCTCCGGCCAGGCTAACGACGAGGCGCGAGGCGCGATCGCCGCTTTTATACTTAGTCCTAGACTCGATCTCGAATATTCTCGAAAATACTCGAGTCGGTGCCTTTGATAAACAAAAAGCAAAAATAAAAAGAGAATTATAAAAATTATATTATTAATTATATTTGTTTATTTTTTTTAATATTTTGTATTTAGAGTCGAAAGTCGCTTGTTGACAACTATAGCGTCTAATGGCGGAAACACATTACTGTGGCGTGGCGTGGCGTGTCGCGCCAGATGCCTATCGGTTTCATACAATTAGTATGGTTAGAGGCACATTTGTGTGTCGTGGCCCAGCGTGGCGCGACCTGGGCCTGCAGTCTCGACATAGCTAACGATCGTTACGCTAGCTAACATTCGTTAACTCTTACCACAAAATAGTAAGTATACAGAAGGGCCACTCCCGCCGTTTGGAAAATTGACAGCTAAACTTGACAGATTCACTAGGGTTTTAGTGTTCGTGATATTAAATGGATATTTGATGCCCTGTCTACCCTCTAAGGCATGTAAGCATGATATGATGTATGTTTAGACGAATCTATGTATTTATGTTTGTAACTTGGGCAACCTACCCTTTTTTTACCCGACTGCCGAAGGAGGGTAATGTGTTTATCAGTCTATGTATGTATGTATGTAAGTATGTATGTATGTAAGTATGTATGTATGTTTGTTCCTATGTGGCGTTCCAGAGACCAAACGCGTTGGCCGATTTTGATGATTCGTACGTCAATCGATGCGTTTTAACCCTGCGAGTGTCATAGGCTACATTAAAATTGGATAATAGAAAAATGGTGGATTTTGGGTGCCATATTGTGGGGGCCCAAATTTTTTTTTTCTTCCAAACCCATCGTGTGGGGTATCAAAATAAAGGGTTTTAAGAGGTGATTTCAAAAATATATAAGACTTATATGTTTAAATGTATCTAATTCGAAAAAACTAACTAAAAAGTTATAAATAAAAAAACTTAATTAAAAAAATCAAAAAACCCGACTGCTTCAAAAGCGAACTAAAAAGTCGTAAATAAGGAAAAAATCATGCTGTGCAGGCGGAGGATACACCAGATTTTGGTCAGCCAGCCGGCGAATATGTATTTTTTCCTTATTTACGACTTTTTTGTTCGCTTTTGAAGCAGTCGGGTTTTTTGATTTTTTTAATTAAGTTTTTTTTTTAATTCGGAATCAATATAGTAGCAACCCTAGTGAATCTGTCAAGTTTAGCTGTCAATTTTCCAAACGGCGGGAGTGGCCCTTCTGTATACTTACTATTTTATGGTAAGAGTTAACGAATGTTAGCTAGCGTAACGATCGTTAGCTATGTCGAGACTGCAGGCCCTGGCGTGGCGCGGACTGCCCGCGACCGATTGCGCCATAGCCCCCCCCACCGCTCTGGCGCGACACGACACGCCAGGCAAATGTGTTTCTACACCGCGTGGCTCGTGGCGCGCCATTCAATGACGTGAACTCGTAGCGGACGCTTGTATGCTGCGTGTTGAAAATGACCGACGAGCTTATTTAACTTGTACGTCAACGTACAGTTTTCTTGTTAGATACTAATTAGTGTTGTATTTGTTTTGTTTTATGTCCAACTAGCATGTACAATAATATAGAATCCTAATTTGAACATTTAACAACAAAAGTTGATATTTATATAGATTTTAAAGAATTGATAAGAGATATCATACTGTTACAAGATAGGGCAGCGCCATCTAGTGACGAGTAGAAGAACTAAGTAGTAACTAGTGGCGCCATCTAGTATCGAATAGCGGAACTAATGTTCTCGAAGTTCGTGTCGTGTAGAATTTTCCAGAATGTTCGAACCGAACATTCTGGAAGTTTCTAGTCGCTTCGAGAACGATGAGTTCAAAAGTCGATTGTTCTGGAAGATTCTCGAAGTACCTGGAACAGTATGGAACGTTCTAGAAACATCTTCCGGGCTATATAAAGAGCGGTCGGGTTCGTCGTGGGTCAGTTTCGATTGAGAAGCGATACAGAGCGATCAAAGCGGAAAATAGTGCGAAGTAACAGAATTGTTAAAGAAGTGTTTTTGTAATAAACAGTGATTAATTGAAGTCTGTTGTTTAAATAATTTATCCCTGAACCCCAGCTCGTAACAAATTGGTGTCAGAAGTGCGGGATAAATTATGCCGGTTCTACCGAAGGAAGAAACGGAAGGGATGCGCACCAGGAGTCAGCGCCAGCAAGACGTAGACCAAAGGCGCATTGGAGACGCTCCCACACCGCTATCAGGTGGACATGGAGATACCGCGGCTGCAGCGGAACCAGCTCAATCGTCGGCGTCGCGTGACTTAGCCGCCCTTATGGCATTCATGCAAGAGCAGGCTCGCCGTCAGGAGGAGCAAGCTCGCCGCATGGAGGAGCAGATGCAGCGCGACAAGGAGGAGCAGGCTCGCCGTCAGGAGGAGCAAGCTCGCCGCATGGAGGAGCAGATGCAGCGCGACAAGGAGGAGCAGGCTCGCCGTCAGGAGGAGCAGGCTCGCCGTCAGGAGGAGCAGGCGCGCCGCTTAGAGGAGCAGCTGCAGCGTGACAAGGAAGACCAGGCTCGCCGTCAGGAGGAGCAGGCGCGCCGCTTAGAGGAGCAGCTGCAGCGTGACAAGGAAGACCAGGCTCGCCGTCAGGAGGAGCAGCTCTTGGTGATTAAGGATCTCCGCGGAGCCATTGGTAAGGAGATGAAAGAGGTAAAGGACCAGATCCAGCAACACGAGACCCGCATCGTCGAAATGGAGAAGTCAATACGTGGCCTCAAGTCAGGAGATGGGATCGTGGCAGCTGCGGTAGTGGCACCTTCGCCTCGTGGTTTTAAAGTACCACCTTTCGATGGCTCTTCGTCATGGTCCGCCTACAAGATTCAGTTTGAGGCCGTAATGAAATCAAATGGGTGGACTAACGAACAGGCTTTGACTGCTCTAACCTTGGGTCTTCGCGACCAGGCCTTGACTGTGTTAGAGGCGCTGGGACAAGACATCACTTTCGAGAAGCTTCTGGAAGCATTAGAAGCTAGATACGGCGACGCGCACCTGGAACATGTGTTTCGGGCCCAGCTGAAAGACCGATCGCAACGGGTTGGTGAAACTCTTCAGCAGTGGGCTCTTGAAGTGGAAAAACTGGTCCGGAAGGCTTACCAGTCGTCACCTGTGCTGATCAACGGGAACCTCGTACAGGCCTTCACGGATGGGATCCGCGACCTGGAGGTTAGGGCTGCCGTAAGGCTAGGTCATTTCATGGACCTCAAGGACGCTCTAGCCCACGCTTTGGAGGGGGAAGCAGTTCGACGGGACGATCGAACTCACCGAATCAGGGAGGTTGCGACTTCACCCCGATGCTATGGCTGCGGAGAAAGAGGCCACATCCGATTGAGCTGCCCGAAGCGAAGGCCTCTCCACGTTGGTAAGCAGTCGCCAGTGGAAGGATCACCTGATGTCCCTGCTGGGCAACAGCAGCAGGGAAACGAGTAGATGCCAGGACTAAGGGGCGGGTGCTGGCTGGTAATGGAAGAGCCCCAAGGATCTCGATCTCACAATCCTGTGACGGGAACAGCCTGATCATCGAGGGCGAAATTAACAGAACACCTTGCAAGCTGACATTGGATACTGGGGCTTCTCGGACTGTTGTCAGTTTCCAACTAGCAAGAAGGTTTCTTGGGGACTTCTTCGGGAACCATGAAGGTGTACATCTGAGAACAGCCACCGGTCAGCACATAACCGTCCGAGGTGAGAAGGTGGTGGAAATGAAGTTAGGGAATAAAGTTTACCGCCACAATGTTATCGTGGCTGACATAGTTGACGACTGCATTCTGGGTCTAGACTTCATGAGGAAACATCAGTGTGAGATTGACGTTTATCAAGGAGTGTTAAAGTGTGGCTCAGAAGAAGTCTTCATGGAAGGTGCATCATCGGGGAAGGTGTACTGCCTGGAAAAGGTTACTCTTCGACCAAGGTCAGAAACAATCGTACCAGTTTGTCTACCAAGAAATTCTGGTCGGGAAAACCGATGTGTACTTATAGAAGGTTTAGATAACGATGCTTCATGGAAAATTGCACGCACATTGGTGAGGGGTACTAGTGTTTCATCGGTACGTGCACTCAACACAAGTGACCAGGACCTGGTGCTCAAGAAAGGAACAATTTTAGGCAATTGTGAAGGAGTGGTTTGGATGCGTAGATGCCACGAACAACCTACCAACGCCAAAGTTCAAAGTACAAGATTCGATGTGTCATCGCTTTTGAGGGACTGCCAGAATAATCTGTCGGAAGAAGAAGAGAACAAGGTTAAGAAGATGTTGAACAGGTTCGCCGACATTTTCTCTACAAATGATGCCGACATAGGGAAGACTGCGTTAGTTCAACACAGAATAAATACAGGAAATGAGGTACCAATCCGCCAGCGACCAAGACGTGTGCCAGTGGCACGGGAACGTGAAGTTGACGACATGGTCAAGGGTATGGTGAAAGATGGCGTGATTGAACCTTCATCCAGCCCATGGTGTTCACCGGTAGTGCTGGTGAAGAAGAAGGACGGTAGCATGCGCTTCTGTGTGGACTATCGCCTTCTAAACGACATTACGAAGAAGGACAGTTATCCGTTGCCGAGGATCGACGACACGCTGGATACGCTAACAGGAATGAAGTGGTTTTCCACCCTAGATCTGAAGAGTGGCTACTGGCAGGTCCAAATAGACCCTCGGGATAAAGAAAAGACAGCGTTCTCTACAGGCAAAGGATTGTGGCAATTCAATGTTATGCCATTTGGACTGTGTAATGCTCCTGCCACCTTTGAGAGATTGATGGAGCGGGTACTTACTGGGCTGATTGGTGACGCCTGCCTAGTTTACTTGGATGACATTATAATCGTGGGACGGACGTTTGAAGATCACCTCCGCAATTTGGAACGTGTGCTGTCAAAGATACGAGGAGCCAATCGAAAGCTAAGCCCAAAGAAGTGCGCGTTGTTCAGGCGGCAAGTGAACTTTTTAGGACATGTGGTTTCCGAAGAAGGTATTCAAACGGACCCGGATAAGCTCGTTGCCGTCAAGGATTGGCCAGTTCCAGAGAACAAAACGCAAGTCAGGGCATTTCTCGGTTTGTGCTCCTACTATCGGCGGTTTGTGAAGAGCTTTGCTGACATTGCCCGACCTCTTATAAGCTAACTGAAGACAAGATACAGTTCTGCTGGAATGAGGGCTGTGACGTTGCATTTCAGCAGCTGAAGGAGCATCTGTGCAATGCACCCATCCTAGGCTATCCTGACAATGAAAATGAATTCATAGTTGACACAGATGCCAGCAATACTGGAATCGGTGGGGTATTGTCTCAACGAAAAGGAGATCATGAGGTTGTAATTGCGTAATTCAGCAAAGCCTTATCCAAACCTGAGAGGAACTACTGTGTCACTCGAAGGGAGCTTCTAGCTGTAGTAAAAACATTGCAGCATTTCAATAAATATTTGTTGGGGCGGCAATTTCTCCTGCGAACGGACCACGCTGCTTTGAAATGGCTACTGCAGTTTAAGAACCCGGAAGGACAGGTAGCAAGATGGATTGAGCTACTGCAAGAGTTTGATTTCGTAATTCAACATCGTAGCGGAACGTCGCACGGTAATGCTGATGCCCTCTCGCGAAGACCGTGTCCAGACCATTGTAAACATTGTGCGAGACAAGAAGCTAAGCAGGTAACGCTAGTGCGGGTTTTGTGGACGGATCTTAGCGAAGAGTGGAAGGAAACCTTGCAGAGCGCTCAACAAGAAGACATAGACCTAAAACCGATCCTTGAATGGAAGAAATCAGGTGCTCCTAGGCCTCACTGGAGTGATGTCGCAGCAACCAGTTCTATCACCAAGAGTTATTGGGCACAGTGGGAAAGCTTGGTTATCCAGGATGGAGTTATGTGCCGGAAATGGGAGAACGCTCGCGGTGACCAGTGTCATCTACAAATGGTTGTACCTAAAGTTAAGGTGCCGGAGATCCTGCAGCTCTACCACAATGGATGTTCAGGGGGTCACATGGGAGTTAAGAGGACTTTAATCAAGATCCGAGAACGATTTTACTGGATCCATTGTCGAGAGGACGTTGAGGAATGGTGCCGCAAATGTACAAGTTGTGCGGCTGTGAAAGGACCACAAACTCGTAGCAGAGGGGCACTAAAGGTTTACAATGTTGGTGCACCATGGGAACGTATAGCATTAGATGTTGCGGGGCCATTTCCGGAAAGCCAAAGCGGGAACAAGTACTTCTTGGTCGTCATGGACTACTTCACAAAATGGCCGGAAGTGTTTGCAATCCCCAATCAAGAAGCGGTTACGGTGGCTGATAAGTTAGTTCACGAAGTGTTTTGTCGGTTTGGGGTACCCTTGGAAATTCACAGTGATCAAGGCCGGAACTTCGAGTCAGAAGTGTTCAAGGAGACGTGTCGTGTGATGGGTGCTCACAAAACCAGAACTACTGCTTATCATCCGCAATCAGACGGGATGGTTGAACGATTCAACCAATCGCTGGAGAGATATCTGGCAAAGGTTGTGGAAACCAGACAGAAGGATTGGGACAAACACATTCAACCATTTCTCCTGGCATATCGGAGTGCTGTTCATGAAAGTACAGCAGTAACTCCAGCTTTTGCTAATTTCGGAAGAGAACTACGATTACCTGCAGATCTAATCACCGGTACCCCACCTGATTCTCCACGTAATGTAACAGATTACGCGAATGAACTACGGAATAGGATGAATGATGTATATGAGCACATCAGACAGACAGGTCAGCAGATGTCTGATAGGATGAAGACTCGCTACGATCGGAAGGCGAACAATAAGGGCTTCGATGAAGGAGCTCTGGTATGGTTACATAACCCGGTACGCAGCAAAGGAAAATCACCTAAATTGCAAGCCAAATGGGATGGACCATATCGCGTAGTTACCAAGATCAATGACGTCACTTACCGAAATCAAAAGGGACCACGAGGTGCATCGAAGGTCATTCATGTGGATCGGTTGGCCCGTTACCATGGGTCTAACAATGCTCGGGACGAGCATGTCTAAGAAGGAGGCAATGTTACAAGATAGGGCAGCGCCATCTAGTGACGAGTAGAAGAACTAAGTAGTAACTAGTGGCGCCATCTAGTATCGAATAGTGGAACTAATGTTCTCGAAGTTCGTGTCGTGTAGAATTTTCCAGAATGTTCGAACCGAACATTCTGGAAGTTTCTAGTCGCTTCGAGAACGATGAGTTCAAAAGTCGATTGTTCTGGAAGATTCTCGAAGTACCTGGAACAGTATGGAACGTTCTAGAAACATCTTCCGGGCTATATAAAGAGCGGTCGGGTTCGTCGTGGGTCAGTTTCGATTGAGAAGCGATACAGAGCGATCAAAGCGGAAAATAGTGCGAAGTAACAGAATTGTTAAAGAAGTGTTTTTGTAATAAACAGTGATTAATTGAAGTCTGTTGTTTAAATAATTTATCCCTGAACCCCAGCTCGTAACAATACATTAATAATTACGCGAGGAACTTGAAAACGTAAATTTTTGTTTGAGGAGATTTCATGATGCAGTTAGTGTCAAATGAAAGGTTTTGGTCTAAAACCGATTTATCCGTTTGAATCATGTAAATCGGTCCACACGTTTCCGAGATAATCGCATATCATTATAATCAAAATGTAAACAAACCGATTTTTTTATGTTTTGTTCTAAAAACTTTTAAATTTGAAATTGCCTTGCCTTCTTTTTTAGGGTTCCGTACCCAAAGGGTAAAAACGGGACCCTATTACTAAGACACCGCGGTCCGTCTGTCTGTCTGTCTGTCACCAGGCTGTATCTCATGAACCGTAATAGCTAGACAGTTGAAATTTTCACAGATGATGTATTTCTGTTTCCGCTATAACAACAAATACTGAAAACAGAATAACATTAATATTTAAAAGGGGCTCCCATACAACAAACGTGATTTTTTTGCCGTTTTTTGCGATAATGGTACGGAACCCGTCGTGCGCGAGTTCGACTCGCACTAGGCCGATTATTTTTTTAAATTTTGCTCTAAAGTAGTTTAATTGCTAGGAGAAATTTATTTATTTATTAACATTTCATGCAACTTAAAGGTACATAGGCAGACTTAAAGCTTAAGGTATTCTCTACCAGTCAACCAAGATGGTGGAAGGGTGGTGGAGATATAACATGGCTGGTGCATAGAAATAAATTGAAGGTCTTCATCGAAATCATCATCCGAATCCGAAGTTAATATTATGTACGTCTACACGTTGCAAAGGTTCGTTGTATACTAATTCAGAAATAGCGCCAGGGCGCGCCACGACACGCCAGCTTAGTGTGCACACTCAGCGCCACGCCAGTATGCGCCACGCCACGCCACGCCACAGTAATGTGTTTCCGCCTTTATTCAGAGGCGGCTTTTATCAAAGGGATTGCGCGCTCACAAGTATACATATTGATACTAAACTTATGAGATATTGTACCAGCTATTGTAACACATGTTTATACAAATACAAATAAATAAATAAATATACCTACGCGCGGCCGCGGAGCCAAAACGTTCGACCAGAGAGAGGTGTTTTGTTTTTTTTGGAAATTCTTGTGGAACCCCTACAGAGGTATCGCGGAACCCAAGGGTTCCGCGGAACACACTTAGAGTATAGCTGCCCTAGTCCTTCGATTTATTTTAATCTAGCAATGCCGCCCCTAAGTCAACTCACTGACTAACTTTTGCCAGCGGCTTCGTCCGCGTAAAAATGTTTTTTATCCCAGGGGAACTTTATTCTGGGATGAAAAGTAGCCTATGTGCTATTCCAGGCTATAATCTATGTCTATGTCAAATTTCATTCATACCCGTTCAGCCGTTCTGGCGTGATTGATTAACGAACATACATGCACACACACATCCATCCAAACTATCACATCTTACTAATATTATAAAGGCGAAAGTTGTGAGTGTGTGTTTGCGTGTGTGTGTGTCAATGCCAACTATTAAGCAAGAAACAGTTAGTCATCGACTAAACTGCATAGTGTAAGCGAGATAGGACGATGCGACAAACTTAAGCGAGTGAAAGAGGCAGGATATAATCCTATCTTCTACTTCAACAATTTTTATTTTTATTTGTGATGAGTTTGCTCTTGACTCTAGTCTAGGTCAGAGGTGACAGAGACAGAGTCTACGATGGAGTGAGCTTACCCAGAAGAAGCCTGTTTACTCTAACTTTGAAGAGATTCGGGTTGAATTCGTTCGGAAACACAGACGCAGGTAGTGAGTTCCATTCATTCGCTGTGCGCATTATGAAGGATGTTTATTGGTGGAATGGCAACAAGGTAAGTCCGATGGTAGAAGGGGGCTGGTGGGATGAGGTCGTGGAGCTCTTGAGCACACTCACCGAAGTACAGTCTGTAGAAGACCGACAAGCAGGCAACCTTGGCAGTTCAACGTCGCCGATAAGCCTGTTGGCTCTGCGTTCCACCGAGTCAAGCGCGGCAAGCTGATACTTTGCTGAGCCATCCCAAAGGTGGCTGCAATACTCCATGCAGGATCGGACTTGCGCTTTGTATAGAGTTAAAAGCTGTCCAGGCTTGAAGTATCGCTTCACTCTATTTAGGATGCCCAGTTGTTTGGCCGCAATTTGGGCTTTGTACTCAATGGACGCGCCGAAGTTGAGACTGGATGTGAACTCCATGCCTAGGAGCTCGAGCCGATCAATCACAGGAACAGACGTACCCCGAAAAGTTAGATCGAAAAGTCTCCTTTTAGCGGTAAAAAGACACGCCTGTGTTTTGGTGGCGTTAAAGGAGACCACGGCCTAATTGTGTAACTGAATTCGGCAAAGGAAACAATCCGGAACCTTCCCAAAAACACACACATATACACTCTGAAAACGAAGCAAGTTGCTTCTTTCCAAAAATTGATTTTGACGTAGAATTGATTGGTTAGTTGAATGAAAGCGGCAGAATCGAGAGAAAACTTCACTCAATTCTAATTGTATAATGCAAATGTCATTTATTTGACAAGCGTTATCTTGTTTCGTCGCTGTCATTGATGCACACACACATTGATCAATGTCTCCAATAATTTTTGGCGCCTAGGATTTGTCGTTGCACTTATTTTTATGATTTACTCGTATTCGTTTCTAAATTAACACGTAAAAGTGTAAGTCAACATCTTGATTGATTGTGAAAGTGATTTAGCGTGCAATTAATCCGTGTGTAAATTTGTAAAAGTGGCCCCGACGGGCTACGCTCTTACTTCCTGCGGTCTGCCTAGTGTTCTGTGCGATTGGTTTTGAGGGATCGGTCCATCCAAATGATTATCAATGGAATGGATTATCAATTTTACATACCGCCGAAATACTCGAGAGCTCCAAGTAAGTAGCGTGAAGTTAACCTCACTTTTAGTTATCTTCTAACTAGATTTTATTGTTTTTCAGCATTCACAATGTCACGAGGTTATTTGGTGCATCTCGGAGAAGAGGAGCTCCTCAAAGCAATGCTTAAAATAAAGTAAACCGTAGTCTTTTGAGTAGTGCCAGCAACCCTCTCGATTTGCCACACCACAATAACTTCGTGGCTAACTTTAGGATCACCAAACTTCAATTCTTGAAGCTTTATGAGGAAGTGTTTCCACTTCTAACTCTCTTCTTTCTTCTGCAGTTCGCCCTCAGCTTAAGGTAACTTTTAAACCTCTAAGTACATATTGTTAAGTTTAATCTTTACAAAGTGTGTTAGACATAGGCTGGCAAAGTTAAATTATTTATTTCTAATAAACCGTTTTTGCATTATCAACCTGCCAGTCAATTAGTCACAAAGTTGAAGCTAGTATTTCAAAACCTAGGTAATGTATGTGGGGCAGAAACTCAATGGCCAGTAAAACCCAGTTACTTATAAAAAAACCAAGCACAATATTGGTGCATGTGGAAAATGGTCCATAAATAATTGCTTAAAGAAATAATATGTTTGTGCAGGTTTTAGCAGCAGCTGCTTTTATGCTTATCAAAAAACTATTGGTGTATATTACCATCTGGGGCTATCACAAACAACCGTACATGATTGTCTGTGCGAGGTAAATGCTACTTAAATTCTTTTGTATTTAAACCCTAAGTTTCTGACATAATGTTCTTTTTGTTTTAGGTTACTGAGGCTCTCAACAGCATTGAGATTCTTCGAAAATATATTAGTTTTTCTATGACACAGGAAGAGAAGGGTTCTGTAAAAAGGAAGTGAGTATGAAATGAAATAACAATGAAAACAAGTGGAATCTATACCAATATTAAAAAGAGAAAAGATTTTCTGTTTGTTTGTACCAAATAGGCTCGGAAGCTACTGGACCGATTTAAAAAATTCTTTCACCAATAGAAAGCTAGATTATTTCTGAGTGATATAGGCTATTTTTTTATCTCGAAAAACGGGTCTTGTGGGTGGCCCACAGGAGCGAAGCCGCTGGGAACAACTAGTATTAATATAAAGTCATAAACATCTATGACTATTATTTACCATTGTTTTACACAAAAATGATGAGAATCAGCATTTATGTAATGCAAATTTACTTATAGTGTTTGATTTTATTATGTATTAAATAAATACATAATACCTAATCCTAATTATTTGATTTCAGATTTATGGATATGTTTCAATTGCCCGGTGTGTTGGGTTGCATTGATGGAACCCATATTGCTGTAATCCGACCTCATGAAAATGAGGAAGCTTATTTCAACAGAAAGCTTTATCAGTTTTAATGTATTCATTGTAAGTAGGTATATTTCTTTCTTTTACTAATTTTTTGTTGTAATTAAGTTGTGACTAAGTTTTTGTAATTAATTATATCCTTCTGATAATTTGAACATGAACAGAGACTTGATTATTAAAAGTTTAACCAGTGTTATAAGTATGTATATTAATTAAAAAAATACCCGCACTACTAGAACATACATAGGTACTATTTGTATAGTATATATGGCAGGATATTTGATGAGATTTAATTGTTTGTTTAACTTTTAGATTTGTGATGCCGAACTACACATTCAATATAATGATGCGTCATTCTGGGGTGACTCCCATATTTGGAAACAGTATCCTGTCCAAAATTTCATGCAGAACTTACATGATGAAGACGAAGTATGCTGGCTAATAGGTAACCAAAATTATTTATTGAAAAATATATTATATTTTTGTTGTAGGTAATTAAACAAGATTGCCTATACTGACTTATTTTTGCAAGAGACTCTGGATACGCGTAAAGATCTTAAGATCTTCAAAAATCCATGTTGACACTCGCAATGTGGTCGAGCGCTGCATTGGAGTTTGAGTCGCTGGCGATGTTTACTAGCTCACAGGGTAATACATTATTCTCCAATTACAGCGATTGTGACCAGCCAGTCCATGTACAAAAAGGTTCTTCAACAATCTTTTCACAATAGTGTGCTGGTGCCTTTACTTATGTATGGAAGTGAAAGTTAGTTGTGCAAGACTGCATAGGTATTTACAAATTTTCCTGCTTGCCCACCAAAAAAGACATGAAAGTAGAATAAATGCTGAGGAAATGCGTGTTTTAATGATAGACGAGGAATGATGTAATAAGACATGTTGTGGTTTAAAGAAGATATAGTGAGAGACATTGAAGAACATGCTTAGATGTTGAACACCCATGCTGGTAAGAGGATTGAATGTAAGGAGACTAATAATAGGTATTTACTAGGCAGATTTGTGTACTCATGTCTGGCGTGCGTGTATGACTGGATGTATGAACGTAAATTAAGCAAAAGGAGCATGTAATTTGATACTTACAATATTTTTTAAGTAAACAGGATCACAGTTAAATAGATTGCGGAATGGGCTTACCGGGGAAACCTTGTAAAAAAAAAGCCAAGTACACTATCTCACAGGAGATGTGGAAACGTGTGCATATCAACTAAACTAAACAATTACTATAACTACAACAATTTTTCATATTCTTGATTTTAATCAGTTGTAAATAAATACATTATCACTATTTTTTGTTGTATTATTTTCTGTTCCTACCCATTTTATACATACACTTAGCTAGCTGCTGACAGCTTATAGGTCACTAACGACACATCAAAAATTCCAAAAAACTTTTTTACAAAAAAAAACTACCGACTTCCAAATAACAAAACTACAAAGTGAAAAATAACTTTATTTTTGGAAGTCGGTGTCTTTGGTGGGTACCAATTATTTTGACTTCCAAAAATAAAGTTATTTTTCACTTTAGAGTTTTTTCACTTTTAAGTCGGTAGTATTTTTTTATAAAAAAAGTTTTTTTTATTTTTCACTTTTTAGTTGTACCTCTCTAATAGGCAAGTAGTTACGTAAGGTACCTATGATGCTAGAATAGATTACCCGAATATCATGAAACTGAACATAACCGGCGAAATGAAAGTGCACCAAGGTGAACTGTACACATCTGCGTACCCCTTTAGAGCGTACTGGCGTGATTTTATGTTATGAAATGGTATAAACAATGAACAAACATGCTATTGCAGCAATCCCGAGAGATTTGTCGTTATTTATTGATGAGTTCTGTTGTATATCCCCGAAGTTCTTCATCAGATCTTCAAATAAGAATGGGACTAATTTTGGAATATACTCTTTCAAACAAAAAAAGAATTTTCAAAATCGGTCTACAATTATGGAGGATACATATTCGCGGGCTGGCGGACCAAAATCTGGTGTATCCTCCGCCTGCACAGCATGATTTTTTCCTTGTTTACGACTTTTTAGTTCGCTTTTGAAGCAGTCGGGTTTTTGATTTTTTGAATTAAGTTTTTTTATTTATAACTTTTTAGTTAGTTTTTTTCGAATTACATACATTGAAACATATAAGTGTTATATATTTTTGAAATCACCTCTTAAAACCCTTTATTTTGATACCCCACACGATGGGTTTGGAAGAAAAAAATAATTTGGGCCACCACAATATGGCACCCAAAATCCGCCATTTTTCTATTATCCAATTTTAATGTTGCCTATGACACTCGCAGGGTTAAGACGCATCGATTGACGTATGAACCATCAAAATCTGCCAACGCGTTTGGTCTCTGGAACGCCACATAGGAACAAACATACATACATACATAGACTGATAAACACATTACCCTCCTTCGGCAGTCGGGTAAAAAAGAATTTTCAAAATCGGTCTACAATTGAAAGAGATATCGGTGAACATACATAAAAAAAAACATACAAGAAGTCGAACATGAACTTCCTCCTTTTTTGGTAAGTCGGTTAAAATAGGAAATAATTAACCTAAGAAATAAGTGACAACATAGAAAATAACAAAGGACAATAGATTGAGGGCAGATTTTTCAATCGTCAGATCCGAGGAATTAAAATGGGAATTTGACAGCACAGCTTTTGCATTGAAAATAACTTTTTCAACGCAAAAGCTGTTTGTTGCATTGAACTACTGCTGATATTTATTCTTCAGGTAAACACGGTTATCGGAACATTCAAAATTCTATTAATACGGAAGGTCCGAAGTTTATAAATAGTTATCCATTATCAAATAAAAACCAATGTATTCTGAAAATATAATATTTATTCAAATAGTCAGATGTCATACATGAAATAATTTATCCATCAAAGACAAAACAATGTCACCTATTAGTAGCTAATTTAACAAAAGTCAAGAAGGAAGATCAAGGGCGGATTTAAGGTGTGCGTTTCGACGGCGCGGCCATAGCGTTTTTTTTTTAAAAAACTATGCCAAGATAATGTAAAAATTTGTAAAAGATGATTCCCAAAACCATGGCGAATGGCAGGCTTGTATGGGCATTTCTTAAATTTAATAAATGTTACATATTGTTACATAATGTGTAAAGTAAATGTTCTAAATTGTTTTTTGCTATCTTTTTGTGTTTTATTTACTTACCATTAAGTAGGTAGATTGAGATGAGGATTGTACCTATTCAGGGCATTATAAGATACCTAAGTCCAGCAGCGGATTGCAACAGTTTGATAATGATGAGTTTGATTATATTTAGTGTTATATGTATTTCTGAATAATTAATTATCATTTTAATATTTGAGTTATTTTACAAAAGGCAACTTCTAAAACATTACTGCGTTTAATGTACGATTTGATTACGTTTATTTATTCAAATCTTTTTACTGATATTATTTATTAATCCGAAGTTCTAAAAATAGTTAACTTACATAAAAATAAATGGCTTAGTTGCCATTATAAGTGGTATAAATTCTATAACCGAACAACGAAAAAAGTATGCGGTACGAAATCTGCCGTTCACCTTTGTCAAAGTTATGGTTGAAAAGTTTTAAGGGTTTGAACGTGGCCGCGCCATTGAAACGCGACGAACCGCGCGGCCACGGAGATCTTTAAAACTAAGCGTTGCAGAGATCTGAAATTTAGGTACATACATAAACTCACGCCTTTTTCCCATGAGGGGAAGGCAGAAACTACAGAACGCCACCTGTTACGATCCTTACATACTTCTTTTGCTTCACACACATTCATACATCTAGTCATACACACACGCCGGTTATGGGTACTGCGCACTTGGCCTTTCTGAAGAACATCACATATAAGGTCTATTTAGGTACATAACAGAATGAATTTGTAAAAATATAGAAAAAAATCCTAGGTTTATATTTTAGGAGCTGTAACACTAAAACTCCATGGCCGCGCCATTGAAACGGTGAAAACACGTTATCGCCGATATCTCGCTGAAAAATAATCGCAGAGGTCTGAAGTTTTTTATAAATCCTAGATTTGAATTTGTCAAAACATGTAAAAATATACCTAGGACTTTTTTCTATATTTTTACATGTTTTGACAAATTTAAATCTATGTAGTACAAAAAACTTCAGACCTCTGCGATTATTTTTCAGCTAGATATCGGCGATAACGTGTTTTCACCGTTTCAATGGCGCGGCCATGGAGTTTTAGTGTTACAGCTCCTAAAATATAAACCTAGGATTTTTTTCTATATTTTTTTTTTTTTTTTACATTTTCATTCTGTTATGTACCTAAATTTCAGGTCTCTGCAACGCTTAGTTTTAAAGATCTCCGTGGCCGCGCGGTTCGACGCGTTCAATGGCGCGGCCACGTTCAATCCCTTAAAACTTTTTAACCATTTTTTGACAAATTTATGGTTTTGGGAATCATCTTTTACAAATTTTTACATAATCTTGGCATAGTTTTTTAAAAAAAAAACACTGTGGCCGCGCCGTCGAAACGCACACGATTTAAGAGGAGGGGCACTTGGGCACGTGTCCCTCCCCCAGACGGTATTTGTGTGTACTGTGGAGATTCCATCACAGTACTTACGTAGAAGCAAATCCAATTATCAGAGTTGTTAAAATATATGAATAAAATAACAGAAAGAACATGAGTGAAACTCTTGTCTATTTAAGGCTGGCATTGCGAATTTTGTTCGTTGTATCCCTTTCACGCACTTGCAAATGAAAGATGATAATCCGAGTTTGCGAGAGCGGTACGGTCGGGGGAAAGCGTGGGTCGTGGCGGAGCGCCGATTAAGGCTAGCTTTTCTAGGTATTTAACGCGCCACTGTTACCGTGAAGCGAGCGGCACGCTCGCGTGTGCGTAAAGCCGACAAAACTGTCACAGCAAAGGTAAGGTAGGTAGTGAAGGCTCATTTTCTATTGCTTTTAAAGGGTAATAAAATATGAGAGTTACAATGCGTAGTAAATAAATAATAACTTATAATGTATACCTATAATTTAATAAAAAGGCCCTAAGTCGTATTTTATTCAATTATTTGACTATGTAATTATTTATGTTTTTGAAAACATAAACGGAAGGACTAAATAGACACATTCATGCAAAAAAAAATATTTCTACTGTTATTGAATCAAAATGACACCAATCGAAATTGCCAAACTTTTCGTCATGAGTGTCATTTTCATGGTTTTTGGGGTAGCTTTTTACAAATCTTAAAAAATCTTTTTTATATAAAAAGAAAGTCGTGTTAGTTACACTATTTATAACTCAAGAACGACTGAATCGATTTGGCTGAAAATTGGTGGGGAAGCAGCTTAGAACCAGGGTCAAAAGGACATAGTAGGGTAGGGTACAGTAGGGTAGATGAATGTTTGGTGTTTTTATGGCAAAACAAAGTTAGCCGAGTCAGCTAGTATATATATATATATCTGCCTAGCCTTTTCCCAACTATATTGGGTCGGCTTCCAGTCCTACCGAATTCAGCTGAGTACCAGTGTTTTACATGGAGCGACTGCCTATCTGACCTCCACAACGCAGAAACTGGGTAACACGATACCCCTTGGCAAGAACTGGTGTCAGATCACAAGCTCCTGACTACCCGTAACGACTGTCAAAGATCTTCAAATGACAGCCGGAACCAACGGCTTATTGTGCTTTCCGAGGCACGGACCGACCTCGTCATGCGTTGCTTAACCTTGATGATCGACCAGTGCGGTTGTTATTATTTACCCACGAGCTCCAATACAAGATGGAGCCGGCCGAAATGTTTGATACTTCATGGGTGTAATTTTCATAGTTTTCGAGGTTGGTATTTGTGAATATGTGGTCAAAATGGAAATATAATATGGCACCAACCGAAATTTCTGAAACTTTAGTCATGGGTGTCATTTTCAGAGTTTTTGGGGTAACTAAATGCTAATATGGGGTCAAAATGAAAATCTAAGATAGTGCCGACCGAAATTTTTGAAACTTTCGCGTCATGGGTGTCGATTTCATGGTTTTCTGGGTGGCTAATTGTAAATATGGGATCAAAATGAAAACATAAAATGGCGCCGAACAAAAACATCCATGACGAAAATTTCATAAAGCTCGGTCGGCGACATCATGGAATTACATTTGGACCCAAAATTCGTATCTAGCAACCCCAAAAACCTTTAAAATTACACCCATGACGAAATTTTTAGAAATCTCGGTTAGCACCATCTTGTATTTTCATTTTGACCTCATATTTACAATTACCTACCCTGAAAACTATGAAAATGACACCCATGACGAAAGTTTCAAAAATGTCAGTAGGCGCCATCTTAGAATTTTATTTTGACCACAAATTCGCATTTAGAGACCCAAAAACCCTGAAAATGACACCCATGACGAAAGTTTCAAAAATGTGAGTAGGCGCCATCTTAGAATTTTATTTTGAACACAAATTCGCATTTAGAGACCCAAAAACCCTGAAAATGACACCCATGACTAAATTTTCAGAAATTTCGGTCGGCGCTATCTTATATTTTAATTTTGACCACATATTCACAATTACCCACCCTGAAAACTATGAAAATGACACCCATGACGAAAGTTTCAAAAAGAACAATGGCAGGTGCCCATACATTTTTTTAGCTGAGATTAAATTCCTACGTCTTTAAATGAAAAATATCTGGTTTAACTCAGGGTGATGTTCTGAATTAGTTTATGCAAGAATTTTTGTTCGACAATGTCGAGAATAATAGATATTCAGTCATAAACTTTTGTAGGTTATGTCTGGGTAACTTTTAATAATGTGTTTAATAGGTAATATTATTCAATTTCGTGGAAGTAAAAGGGGAATATCGCATTAGCATTTCCCTTACCTAGTAATTTCAGCATGAAATGTATAATATACTCTTTGGAAAGAGTATATTTATTTAAACTAAGCGACTTTGACGTTTATCAAAAGGTCGTCGTCCTCGTCAACAACCAAGCTATATTTTTTAAACTTGGATACTAGTCTTTTTGCCAATCATTAATTAAAAGTAATTTATTTATTTCTACTGCACTACATTATTCTTACCTACCTGCGAGGAACATCTATATTTAGACATAAACTATATTGTTAACTCATTTACTGCAATAAATACATTAATTATATTATTAATTAATATAGTTACTACTTGTCACTTAGCAGATAAAATATATAATGGCAACACTAAGCTAAAGAAATTAACTAAATAATCAAATAACTTTTTATTTATTATGATTTTTTTTATCCGTTTTGAACCAGCCCAATAATATATTAAAAAAATGTAGACAATTAATAGAACGTCTTTCGTATATAACTCACTTTCAGACGCTCAAATTTAAGTCAGCTAAAATCTCGCCATTGTTCTTTCGGTCAGCGCCATCTTGTATTTTCATTTTGACCACATATTTACAATTGCCCACCCCGAAAACTATGAAAATGACACCCATAACGAAAGTTTCAAAATTTTCGGTAGGCGGCATCTTGGAATTTTATTTTGACCACAAATTCGCATTTAGCGACCCTGAAAAACAAGAAAATGACACCCATGAAGAAAGTATCAAAAATTTCGGCCGGCTCCATCTTGTATTTTCATTTTGTCCTCATATTTGTAAAATGCTACCCCAAAAACCATGAAAATGACACTCATGACGAAAAGTTTGGCAATTTCGATCGGTGTCATTTTGATTCAATAACAGTAGAAAAAAAAATTTGCATGAATGTGTCTATTTAGTCCGTCTGTTTATGTTTTCAAAAACATAAATAATTATTTAGATAGTCAAAAATTGTATGAAATACGACTTGGGGCATTTTTATTAACTTTTAAAAGCAATAGCTAATTAAGCCTTCTCTACACACCTTTGCTGTGACAGTTTTGTCGGTATAACGCACACGCGAGCGCGCCGCTCGCTTCGCGGTAACAGTGGCGCGTTAAATACCTACAACAGCTAGCCAATCGGCGCTCCGCCCGACCCGCGCTTTCCCTCGACCGTACCGCTCGCGCAAACGCTGATTATCATCTTTCAATTTGCAAGTGCGTATATAGAATAGTTATAAATATTTAATTGACAGATATGAGTAGAGTGATTATCATTTCAATAATATCTTAAAAAGCACCCCACGCTTTATTTAATTTTTTTTTTTTTTTTATTCTGTGTGAATTATATAAATATTATTAATTTATATTTATTGAAATTTTTAACACTATTCTTAATTTAAATTTATTTTCTATTTTTTAGTTCGGTTTTCTATAAAAAGCGTGTTTTTTAGTTTTTTTAAACTATTATTTATTTTCTACTTTTTAGTTTGGTTTTTTTTAATTCTAATCGACAATTTCACCGAATGCGAATGGCTAATAAATTCAGTGTCGCTTAGTTATAATTAATAAAAAACGAAAACTACAAGACTGTTTATCTATATATCCATGTAAAATAACATGGTTTTTTCTAGGCAAGCGTGCTTCACCGTCGACCACATCATCGCTTACCATCAGGTGAGATAGTGGTCAAGCGCAAGCCTATTAACGATAAAAAAAAATAAAAAAAATATATATCTATATCTAGAAATATTATGTACATTTATTCTACCAGGGGCGCTTGTGCAGTACCTTCCTTATAGTCTATACCAATATTATAAAGAGGAAAGATTTTTTTGTTTGTATGTTTGTTTGTACCGAATAGGCTCTGAAACTACGGGACCGATTTCAAAAATTCTTTCACCATTAGAAAGCTACATTATTCCTGAGTGACATAGGCTATTTTTTAATCCCGAAAACGGGTCACGGGAGCGAAGCCGCGGGGAACTGCTAGTAGGATATATATTAATAGCTGTTTTTTCGGCAACTAATTTTGAACAACTTATTTTTTTCTTTTTTCAAATTAGTGCATTGTCATCGGTCCTCAATAAATCTAAAAAGTTTGAACGAAATCTGGATCGTGAAAAAAAACGAAAAGTGGGTCAAAATCGCGCCAAAAGAAGTCGGTTACAAACATACATACAGGTGAAGCTAATATAAAGCGTGTAAAAATTCGCTATTTCAGACAGAAATAGACAAGAGTTGCACTCATGTTCTTTCTGTTATTTTATTTCATATATTTTAACAACTCTTTTTTCATAATCTTCCAGAAAAATAAGAAAATTATAAAAACATCGTTATAGAAGTCCTTTTCAGTTTTTTTTATCGAGCGACGTTTTCGATATCATGTTTTGAATCTCAGAAATAAAAAGTATATATATATATATTTTTGCATTTAAACTACCACTATTTGTTTATTTAATAATGAATCAAAGAGATGTAAAAGTGAGACTACCTGCCCTTAAAGTCAGTCGCAACAGGATGACAGAAGAGCCTTTAAATGGATTGGCTTTAATGCATTTCCATCAAGACGTTGCAAAAATTGACGTTAATGAAGTGCAAACTGTCTTTATTAAACATTTAATTTGTCTATTGTTTTGACACCTTCAGAAACCTTCCTATACATTGAACTTGTAGAAATATTAATGAAGATTCTTCAAGTTTCTTAAAAAAAACCCGGATCCGTCCTTGTCATACATGGTAAAGTATAATTCTCATAATCAAATACAAAACATGTTAAAAGCCAATAAGTCAAATATGTCCAAAATCAACGATTCCTAAATAGGAATATTGATTTTCGAAAAATCTAATAAAGCAGTTTTAGTTTCATAAAAATCGCGCCCAAGTCTCTACTCTCCCTGCGCCTCTGTTGAGGACTAGCGATAAACATTCAAGTATTTTGTTAGTCCTCGAGAGACATTGCAGAGCCTTAACAGAATTCAGCATATGGCTGTGGTCAGGCAGAGCATACAATAATTTTTACACAAATCTACACTATATTAATATAGGCCCTATATTATTATAGTGTGGCCCTATATATTCAAACATTCAAATCTTTCCCCTATATTATAGGGGAAAGATTTGAATGTTTGAACTCAAAATCTACTTCACCGATTTAAAAAGAGTGAAAGGGTCTTTAAGTCAAGAGTGAATAGGTTACTTCTAGGCAAGCGTGCTTCACTATCAACCACATCATCAGTCGATATAGTGGCCAAAAGCATCCTGCTGCATCCTCAGAACATTCTGCTGAATCCTGTTAAGGCCCTGCAGGGCTTCTGCAGTCATCTGCTTGTGTCCATCCGAGGAGGGGCCATCCGATTGTCTGAAAACATAATTTAATTTGGATTCTTAGATATTTTGAAATACAAAACATAATTATGTATCAATGGATTCTAAAGTTTTAGTCATATTTAAGATTTTCAAAACAAATAGATAATACATACATGGTCTCCTCGCCCTCGGCACGGACGCACACGCACCATGAGTTCCTTAAAAATTAAATAAAACAAATGTTTAATCCTCCAATAAGAATAATCAAAGTCAAATATTTAATTGCTTATTACAGGTTATTACAAATAATAGCCGATAGATACACTGTGTTTTAACCTTATATAATAAACTAATATAGCGTATATTATTTCTACATATAACAAAAAACTGTAGTTTGGTCTATTGGTCTCACTGGTTAAGTCCTAAGGGAATAATTCCATGTCAATTTTTAATTCTATTTATTATAATGTACAGATGTAACTAAATGATATCCATCAATAAAATAAAATAAAATGAGTGTCATGCTATGTCATTCAAAACAAGTATTAAAGAATATACTTTATTGTACACCATAAAAGTTACACATCTATTTTATAAGGAAAACTTAACTATACGGGTACAAAGGCAGTCTTATCACTGACAGCGATATACACCAGACAACCAATATCTATTTGCCCTCTATATATTTTGCCTTCTAATAACAGAAACAAATAAAATCATTGTACCTTTTGCAACATTCCAATACTATTATAAGTTAAATAAAATATTTAAGACATGACAAGCATTATTAAATTAGATAAGTCAAATGATATAGCAAAAACATAAACAAATCATTGTAGTTTTGACATACAGTAGAGTCCGTTTATTATGACATCGAAAGGAATTGACAAACACGTCATAATATGCGGACGTCATACAAAGCGTTTTGTGAAAAAGACACTTTTTTATGTAAATATGTACTTAAGTATTTACAAATTTTCCCACCACAATGTTTTGTCGAACTTTAAAACGACTGATCCAGCTTGCAGAACAATTGAAGTCGAGAATAACAAAACGCGTGGCAAAAACATTTGTCTTTTCATGAAGCATAGGGCCGCTGACAGGTATTCCTTTGTTTCTTAAGATAAAATGGGTCATAATAAGCGACATATCATCAAGGGAAGTCATTGTATCCGACTTTTTTATAAAGAATTTTATATGAAAACCAAACTTCGTAGTGTAATTACGTCATAATAATCGGTTGGTCAATATAAGCGGAGTCATAATAAACGGATTCTACTGTAATTTATAGTGACCACCCACCACTAAGGGTTTAAATATGCACTTCTTTGGATGAACTTTAAATTACAACAATGACATGACGGGCAGATTTTATGGGAAATTTAGGTATAGCTTGACATGTCGTCATCACTTCACAACATTACAACTAATTTCATGTAATAATTACACCTACTTTAAGCCACTCCTTCCCTGTTTTAGAGCAGCCGAGCCCCACGCTGTTGAAGCGGGCTGCAAGCTCTTCCCATTTGACGAGGTTTGCCAACTTTTCCCTGGGACCTTCGTTCATCTCTGATCCCCTGGCGTTCAGATATTTTAGGATTAGCAGGCATAACTGAAGAAAAAAACAACAGAACTTAAGTAAAAGCAACAAACGTAATACTCTCTTCTAGAGTAGGGTTCTGTTATACTTATCTTACCTTACAGAAAGAAATTGTTAGCTAGGTAATTAGGTACTCACTTAATTTCAGCACAACAAAGTTTTTTTCCTCCTAACTGCCGGTATGTTTGTAAGGCTAGTTTAATTTAAACCTAACTATTAACATGTAATTTTGTTTTGTTATTAGTCATAAGATTACTACTAAGTTACTTTATAGAAACCTTACATTATTTCAAACAGTGTTGACTGTTGCCGTATGAAATAAATAATACACACACAAGTCACTACATAAATTAAAAAACTATGATTTGCTTTAATTGTAAAAGAATATGTAATTACTCATATTTAATCATTGAGATAGGAAATATATTTAGTATGTCTATGTATTTAATAATAATATGAATACGCAGAGTCGCAGAAACGGCAGAAAACTTATTTATCATAGATTAAAAATCACTACCTAGAACCACTGAATAAATGCGTTTAATTACACGTATTAAGTCACGGCGTATAGCGTAGCGTACCGTTTAAATATATTTTTTTCAGTTTTTGGGAACCATTGTACATTTTTAATTAAAAGCATTGGAAGGCCATTAGTTGTAAGTAAAACAAAATTAAATTATGTCATAATTATTTGGAAATAAATCATTCGAGTTTGAAGAAACATAACGCAGTAGATGACCTGCCACTCAAACTAGCTACATATTAGTAATCTGTGAAATGAAAGAAATCAAATGGTTGCCGCACAAATTAGTTTCGCAATTCGAACAAAGTTGTTTGTATGTGTGTGTTTTTTGGGAAGGTTCCGGATTGTTTCCTTTGCCGAATTCAGTTACACAATTAGGCCGCAGATTTTCATCACCCCGCTGGGAGACTAGGCTTAAGGTCAAATCTGTCCGCTTAACCATAGCCTCTCTCAAGGAACGAACTTCATCCACGCTGGTTTTTGCGCTGGACAAGTATCTCTCTGAAGCAGTACTGTCATCTGCGTAAGCAACAATACCAGGCTGAAGTAGGTCATTGATGTGCAGCAGGAAAAGAGTTGCAGAGAGAAAAGACCCCTGAGGAACGCCGGCATCAATAGGCATAAGGTCAGAGGAGCAGCCGTCAATGACTACTCGGATCAACCGTTCATTAAGGAAGTCTGATATCCAGCTACAAACACCAGCGGGGATGCCATAAGCAGGAAGCTTACTGAGTAGACTTGCGTGCCAGACCCTGTCAAAGGCCTTTGAGATATCAAGCGATACAGCAAGTGCTTCGCCTTGTCTCTCGATGGCTTCGCCCCAGCAGTGCGTGACATACACAAGAAGATCGCCAGTTGACCGTCCCCGTTGAAAGCCATATTGACGGTCACTGAGGAGATTATTGTCTTCAAGGTAGGTCAGCAACTTACTGTTCAGTAACCTTTCCATAACTTTGCACAGAATGGAGGTAATGGCGATCGGACGGTAATGGGCAGGGTCAGCATGGTTGCCTTTTTTGGGCACTGGTTGCACATTTGCAAGCTTCCAGGAATTCGACACCGTTCTTTTTACAAGAGAGAGGCGGAACAAGCGTCTCAACACAGGAGACAGTTCAGGCGCACATTGCCTCAGCACTCTCGCTGGAATGCCGTCAGGCCCGCTGGCCTTATTCACGTCTAGACTGCACAATACTCTACGGACCTCTTTAATGTGCACAGCGATCACCGGCATCGAGAGTCACAATGAGGTACAGTAGGTGGTTGCTTGGAGCCAGCGTCCAGACGTGAATTGTTAGCAAAGAGAGATGCAAATAAATTTGCTTTCTCACTTGCAGAGGCATTGACATTGAAAGAAAATAGCAACTGCGCAGGGTCTTGCGGTCAACTTCAGAGACACAAAGATCTGCTGTGACTACTGTAAGATTCTATCTTTGCATAATTATGCACCTCGAGTTTGGTAAACTCTCAGTACATTTTACAGTCACGATCGCGCCGCATCCCGCAGTGAAGATCGATCGGTGTGTTATGATAATGTACCGCGCGACTGTAGGTAAGTGTTTCAAGGACAGGTCAATCACAATACTGTATAGATATCGTTACCGTGGCTAGGGCGTGATTGAGTAACAACGAAGGGTCCCGTACAATTATCGCAAAAAACGGCAAAAATATCACGTTTGTTGTAAGGGAGCACCTTTTAAATATTTTAAGTATTTGTTGTTATAGCGGAACAGATATACATCATCTGTGAAAATTTCAACTGTCTAGCTATCACGGTTCATGAGACACGGCCTGGTGACAGACAGACAGACGGATAGTGGAGTCTTAGTAATAGGGTCCCGTTTTTACCCTTTGGGTACAGAACC